>JAJIBD010021023.1:132500-642500 GCA_021461705.1 Cryptotis parvus
TAAAAAGGACTAGAAATATTGCTGAAGTCATACTAAGAGAACAAGATTAATGAGGTTGCAGTTAATGTGATAAAGGAAGGAGAGGAAAAGGTGAGATAGAGTTTAAGTTTGGGAAGTCTCAAGAGGCTGGAGCGATAGCAAAGCAGGTACGGCGTTTGCTTTCCACGCGGTGGAACTGGGTTCAATCCCGGATCCAATAGACAAATGGAATCCCATATAGTCCCTTGAGCACCGCCAGGAGAAATTCCTGAGTTCAGAGCCAGGAGTAACCCCTGAGCATCTCCAGGTATGACCAAAAAACCAAACCAAACCAAACAACAACCCAAACAAACAAAACATAAGCTTGGAAAATCTCACAGCATTGCACATTGGACAACTTTAGTAGTTTGCAAAGGATAAAGGGATTCAATGACGAGAGAAAGAAACCTAAGACTGTTGAGATCAAGAAAAGAGACACAGTGATAAGATGGAAAACTAGACAGAACGGCTGGCATTAACTGTTATGACCTAAGTCAATGGATCTCAGTTGCCTGAAGGTGGGTTAATACTGGGAAGGCAGAATGTTGGGAAATAAAATATGCTTTGAAAAATCATAATTATGACTCTTTTCTCATTATCAAAAAATGTCACATGTGAATCTCTCTTAAAGGTAGGGCCAGTACCCTACTTTGAAAGTTGGCAACCCTTATAGATCAAGAGGCATCTTTATGAACTGTTGATGGGAATATTAAATTGGCCAGCCTCCAAGGACAACAGTATGGAGAGCCCCCAAAGTGATATAAACAGTTCCATAAAACGACTTGAGTATTGGGAATTAGAAGCTGACGTATCTAGAAGCGGCATTCTTACACTGTGCCCTTAAGAAGATGAAACAGTATCTTAAAGCATGTGTGGTTTTATAAATATTGTCAATAAAAAACAAACAAAAATTAAAAAGAAAATAAAACGATTAAACAATATAACCTCCAAGGCATCTACCAGTTCTTACCTCTTTTGTATGACTCTTTTTTACATATGAGTGAATTAAAGTTGAAAAGGAGTGATATGGCTTGATCAACTTAGAGCTAAAACTAGATCCCGAGACTTTTAAATTCTAGAACAGTGTTCATTCTATCGTACCATAATCTGTCATGTTTCCATATTACAAAATATCCTCTCCTCTTAGTAGAGGGGAGAGAGCTAAGAAGGCCTACTTGTTAGCTCTAGATAAGTTCTCTTTCTGTTGGTTCCTTTCTGATATTGATTTTATTCACATAGGGAAACCTAAGAGTTCTAACAGGCAGTATTTATATCAGAGTCTCTTGGAATTGGGATTTATCCTGGTGAAGAAAGTCTACGTGTGTTTCTGTTGGGAAGGAGAGAGGGATTTAAGCAGTAAACAGAGTAAGACATAGCACTGAGTCAGTGCAAAGAGATATTTAAGAAATGGTGAAGAGAGCAGAAATTCATGAAGTTGATTTTAAAAAGCCTCACTTTGTTCAAAGGAAATTTAAGTTTATCCCACAGACCATTTATAAAACACATTCCCACTATTGTTATAATACGTGATTCTCTTCATAGATGGTTTGGGTTTACTAGGTGGATGAACTGAATATCAATTTTTATTAGTGAAAAGAGACCAAATGGAAGCCTTAGAAGAACTCAGGGTCTACAGAGGAGCGTAAGAACTAGGCAGGAAATGGTAATGCCAGACTAGAACTGAGTATTGAATGTAAGCAAAGGGATATTCACAATGTGCAAGAGAAGGGGGAAGAGAGAACGGGGGAGAGAGAACAGGGGAGAGGGAGAGAAGAGGGAGGAGGAAGAGCTTGGTGGTGGGAATGTGCACTGGTGGGAGGACGTGTGCTGCAGCACAGTATGACCGAGACCCAATCATCAACAGCTTTGTAAAGGTCTGTCTCCCGGTGTTATAATAAAATAAATACAAATAAATAAATTAAGCAATAATAGAGCAAGAGAAAGTCTTGGGAATGACCTACCCGGAATGTGCTCTCCAAATTTTAATTTAAGTCAAGGGTTTAGTAATTTACCTGACTCAGGGAAACTAATTTACATGGCCATGATCATATATAATGATCCTATATATGATTCCTATAATTTGGCCACTCTTAGATATGATATGCTTTTATTTTTCATTGCATTGATCAATGCAACCGATCTCTTATCTTTATATTTGCACTTAAAACAGTACTGGAAAACTTAAAGTTATTTTTTTGCCTAGATCTGATTTATATTTATTTCTTCAGATATTAACACCTTTATTGTTTATTAGCATGCTATTTTACTTAAGGCATAGTGTTTCTGCTTAGGGAACTGTAATTTTACCCACAGAAAGTACTGTTAAGATACACAATAAAATGTCAGAGTAAAAGATGTTTGGCATAGAGTCAGAATTCAGTAATTATTTTACTTCTATTTTGTTCATGCCTAAAAGAACATTTATAATATATAAAAATCTACTTCATTCTTGTTTAGAGGGCAATGACAAAGAGGCAAAAAAAAATCAAGTGGGGAAGAAGAGAACAGGAAATAATGGGTGAACAGGTATCAGGGCTTCAGTTATACTGATTATAGGGTGAATAGTATAACCATATATCCAAAATTGGATATATGTTTTCATATATATATATAGTTTCATATATATTCATATATATATATATATATATTAAAAGAGAAAAGAAAAGAGACACAATGATAAGATGGAAAACTAAACAAAATCTCATGTTTTCACTTTTGAGTATTCAACAAAACTGAGAACATGAGATTTAAACTGCAACCACTGAAACTTTATAATATACCTGTCAAGCTGACCCCAGGGGGTAGGGTAGCAGGAAAATAGGAACACTAGTGGAGGGAAGTCAACACTGGTGGTGGAGAAATTGGTGTTAAAATATTACATATCTAAAACTCAACTATCAATAGCTTTGTAAGTCACAGTTCTTAATAAAAATAAACAAATAAATAAAAACTACATTTTATAGGGACTTTTTGAAAGTTCATAAAAGCCAATTTACCTGTCTTTTAGTGAGGACAATAACCTGTCTTCACTTAATATATCATATTTTATATCTAGAATAAATAAAGTTTATTATCCTAAGTTGACTGCATATCGCATTTACATATATATGATGGGATACTTTTTAAATGATCTACCCTTGGCTATACTTTGTTTTAAGTAAGAACTTTTTAAAAATGCTTCAAAAGCATGAAAATAAAGAGAAATATGAAGAAAATACTTGACATGGGTTTTAATAATAGATTTTGGGATATGCCACATAGACTATAGCCAACAAACTGAAAATTAAAAAAGTAGAATTAGATCAAACAAAAAATCAGAGTAAAAAGGAACAACCAGAAGACACAAAAAGGGAAAAGGGGGAATACTTGCTAACCATATAGCTGATAAGGAGTTAATATTAAACACAGGTGAAGAACTTACACTACTAAAAGGTATGGGGTAAAATATAAAAATCCAACAGATATAATGGGCAAAGAGCCTGGGAAAAAACTGTTCTAAGTAATATATACAAATGGCTACAGGTTCATGAAAAGATGTTCAACATCATTAATCATCAGGGAAATGCAAATTGAAACCACAAAGAATACTACCTTACAACTGTTAGAACTGCTGTACTCGCTCATTCACACACACACACACACACACACACACACACACACACACATCCCAAGACTTTAAAAATGCAGGTGAAGATGTGCATACAAAGGAGGGAGCCCATGTACTGTTACTGTTGGTGGGATTGTGAACTGGTATGTTCATTACAGAAAATACAGAGGTTTTAGTAAAACAAAATTTAGATTTTTGTGATTCAATGATCTAGTAATTCCATTTCCACTTCTAGGAATATAAGAAGAAAGTACCACTATTCAAAATAGATTCATGCTTCCCCATGTTCATAGCCAAGACTTAACAACAGTCAAGTTATGGGAAAAATCTGATTGTCCACTGAAGGATAAAGAGGATGCAATAGACACACACACACACACACACACACACACACACACACACACATAAGAGTAGCACTGAAACACAAAAAATGAAATCTTGCTATTTGTGACAATATGTATAGAACTTGAGCAAGTTATAAGAGAAATAAGTCAGATAAAGACAAAGGCTGTACGTCATCACTTGCATATCACCAGAGGCAGGAATGAGAGGAGTAATTAGAAGAAAGAGATAAAGAAGCAAAAAGTTCCAGACAGGGCTATAATATGCTCGTGGATGACTACAGTTAATATGGCTATGTGGCATGTGTGGAAATGATTCAAAGAGTAAATCCTAAGAGTTCTCATCACAAGAACAAATATTATACAATAATGCTGCATGTTCATTATATCTCAATAAAACCAGAGTGGTGCTTCACACATGCTTTCAATCTGACATGACAATCTTCCCTAATATTCCTTTGTAAGTGATTTCTTCACTACTCTGCCCATTTATTCATTTAGTGTGGATTTTAGAACTATCTCAGGAAGATATATAAACTAATGCGAACAATTATATACAACAATAGTCATTATTAATGGAACCAGTGTTAAATTAATAATATAAATAAATAAACAATCTGACAGATACACGGGGCAGAGCTGCTACCAGCTCTCCCTGTTCTCAGCTGATTATGAGGCATCTGGGAAGGGAAGGTGAATTCTAGCCCTGGTCCGCCATCCCAGTAGAGCCTTGCAGAAGCCAGAGGAACCCCCACACCATGAGGGCTGCGATTTTCAACATCCGGACTCCACAGTTCGTCAGAGATAAGCTGATCTCTCCCTGTTGTGTGTGGTTCATCAGTAAATGCATAAACTGAGAGCCTACTACCAAGAGTATACCACCCACACAGCAGAGCCTGGCAAGCTACCCGTTTTGTATTTGATATGCCAAAAACTAGTAACAAATATATACCTCATTCCCATGACCTGAACGAATAGTTTGAGGCTCTCTGTGTTCCTGGTGCGAGCAGATGCCCTTGGGCTACACTAGCATGTGACAGGAAGTATGGAGATGTTACTGGTGCCCGCTCAAGAAAATCGAATAACGGGAAGACAAGTGACAATAAACCATCTAAGAACCTGTTGTTTCTGTGACAGCACTTAGTCTTTCCTGTCAGAACTACATTTATTTGAATTTTCCTTATTTTCCCCATTATGTTTGCAGTTTTCCTCAGCAAGTACTGGGCAAAGAAGACTTCAGCTTAACATCAGATTCTTGGGACAGTGACTTTTCCAATCATGTTCTTAAAAAAATAATTTACCCCTATTTTAAAGGATCA
Organism: Cryptotis parvus; assembly: GCA_021461705.1. Lineage (NCBI taxonomy): Eukaryota > Metazoa > Chordata > Mammalia > Eulipotyphla > Soricidae > Cryptotis > Cryptotis parvus. The sequence goes on from JAJIBD010021023.1 coordinate 137,786, forward strand.
AATGAAGGTGACTGTTTACAATGAATCTACCTCAATTTCATGTTTCTTAAATGGGTTAATATCCTCAGTTATAGGTTGGGGATGCTAATAGTTGATTATCTAAAAAATCGGATGGTCAACAAGGTTAAAATACAGCATGTATGAAATTATCCAACAAGGTTAAAATACAGCATGTATGAAATTATCTGAAAATATATAAGAGTACAGCATAAAGAAATGAAACTATAAAAGCAAATGTGTTCATCAGTCATAGTAGAATCTATGGAGAAGGAACCAAGATTCTCTTTTAGGATCCATAATAAGGTGTCATATCACACTGTAAGCTCAGTGAATAGTTCTGTTATGAGATTAAGTTGAAAAGGTGATACATTTCCAAAAGAAAATAGAAAATACAAGGAGAATGAATAGGAGATTGCATAGTCTGGAGACAGTAAGTTTATTTCATCCTACCAGTACACTGGTGTTGGAGGACAGGTTTAGCTAACCTGGGAGCTTTGTTGTTTTGCCCACTCCCAGCTTAATCTACTTAAGTCAAGATTCATTCTAATGAGACCTCTCTTCTATGTAAACACTGCTAGAGGGTTGGCAGTTACAGAAGTCACCTTGATTGAATAACTTCAGACTTATACATCTACTAAGACTTCTATGTTTTCTAGATTGGGCACAGCTCCTCTTTCTACCCACTGCACCCAGCGTGGGACAGTTAGAATTTACCAGGAGACTACCACCCTGGCTACGCTGAGACTAAAGGAAGACTATAGGAAGGATCATACTAGTTTGCTCTAAGCAGGCGAGTGTGACCCTTTCAGTACATGAGAACAAGATACTCAGAATCACCCTGGTGCAGATAATAATAAGAAGGACCTTGTGGGTACCATCTAGAGTACATGAAGCTCATGAAGTTAAGATGTATTACTTTATACCAGCCCCCTCTCTCCAGTGTTTTACATAAGAGATAATCTCGGGATTAGTCCTTGGCATAACCTTTGTTTATACCTGCAATAGGGCGTGGCACTACACTCTGTTTAGAGTTCTTTGTTGACATGATCCTCCCGATTGGATTACTTTGGTGTATATAAGGGGCTGACTTGAGGCCCCTTCACGCTTCAACTTTTGCCTTTTGGGCCTTTTAGCTTTCGGCTTTTGGCTCCTCAGCCTTGCGGCTTTTGGCTTTTTGCTCTTTGGCTTTTGCTCCTTCTTCTGGGTAGGACTCAGCTCGGGTGAGATCCTCTCTCTTTGGTGGGAGATTTAGGCTCTTTTGTATGGTCTAAGTTTGGACCAGAGCTAAAGTTTGTTCATTATATTGGAGTGCTATGGAAGAGCTTTTGTCCTATTAAAAGCCTTTTGGAACTGCACTGGACTCGTGAGTTTTCATCTGTTCTCCGGCGTCCTCGAAGGTAGAAGAGAACCTCTGACCTGACACGGTCGGGGACCCCGGCAGAGTTCCCGACACACTGGTATTGTATATTACTCGTTTTATAACTAACACTGCTCTATGTGTTATCAGTTCTACAACTGCTGGTAGTTTATCTCTCCTTTGTAGAAAAAAAAATTACATATTTCCGTTTTGTGTTTTAAATTATTTCTGTTCCCAGAATCTTTCTCTCTAATATTTAATTCCTCCTTAGTGTAGCTGTTCTGCTGAAAATGAGATTGGAGCTGAGAGTTGAGTGAAAAGAAAGATGGGAGGAGAAAAAATGTTATATAATTATCCAAAATTTGACTCCAGAACTAAGGATCAGGAATATGCCAAGATCACAGTAATATTCACTGTCATACTAGAGACTAACCAGAAGTTTTCTACATACTGCTCTTAACCTCAAATTAAAGGTGAACCAGAAACTTCCATCTGCCAACATTGTAGTTCAGGTTTTTTTTTTTCTTGCAAATTTTTTGGCTTCAATAATATCTAAATTTAAAACTTTCTGCCACTTTATCTGCAACAGGGAAAGAAGAACCTTTGTATAAGGTTTTAGCTATTAAAAGAAAAGAAATTTTTGTTTAAATTATCATTTGTAGGAATTGTTAAATATACAACCACATTTCATTGATTGTGGTTGTGTATTTAAACACATGTGTGCACACACACACACACACACCAATGTCTCAGAGGTTAACACTTTGACCTAGTCATAAGTCCAGGCTAGTTTTATGACTTGTTTTTGTTGGGGCCACATGCATCCATACTCGGGGCTTACTCCTGGCACTGCACTCAATGATCAATCCTGCTGGGGTTCAGGAATCACATGGGTGCTGAAGAGCACACCCGGGTTGGACTCTGCAACGCAAGCCCCTTACCCACACATTCTCTCAAGCCCCTGAAAGTTGTTTTATGAAGCAGAATGAACTTTCAATGTAGGTAGAGACTGAAATGAGAACAAACATTTTAATGCTCAGCATTTTTAGTGAATTTTCAGGTTGAAAATGAAGGCTTACTCCAAATACATGCAAAATTAGAATCTCTGTTTAGTTTGGATTTGGGGCCACACTAGCTGGCTTCCTATTAAGAGGCTGTACCTGTTGGTGTCTGACAATCATGTGGCAGTGCCAGGGATCTAACCTGGGGCTCCCACATGCAAAACATGTGCTCTAGTCATTTGAGCATCTCCAAGGTCTCATTAAAGATCTGCAATAGTTTCGAAAGCACATTTCCCTAAATTATATGATACACTGTAATTTTCATCATAACTCATTCACAACACTAGGGCAGGTGAGTAGTTTTTTAATTATTCTTGGTTTATGTTACTATTTTCTACTTTTCTCCCAGTCTACAGACAGATTGTCTAAGGTCAACTTAGAAAGCTACAGAGCCTACACAGCCTTCATTCCCTTGTATTAAGAATTTTTTTAATCTTACCCTATTCACACTTTAGGTAGAATAACAACCACAGAACTTGAAAATAAAACACTGGGAAATAATCAATAGTCTAAATAGTTGCTCAATTTTAGTTTTAGTATTCTCTTTTTTAATTTTTTTTTTTTTTTTTTTTTTTGCTTTTGGTTCACACCCAGCGATGCTTAGGAGTAGCTTCTGGCTCATGGCTCAGGAATTACTCCTGGCGGTGTTTGGGGGACCATATGGGATGCTGAGGATCAAACCCAGGTCAGCCATGTGCAAGGCAAACGCCCTACCTGCTGTGCTATCACTCTTGTCCCAGTATTATCTCTTTTCTTTTTTTTTGATCATTTTTCTTTATTTCTTTTTTTTAATTTTTTATTTTTACAATTACAAAGATATACAATTAAAAAGTTCATATTTGGGTTTTGGTCATACAGTGTTCCAGCACCAGTGATGCTCAGGGATACTCCTGGCTCTGTGCTCAGAGATCACTCCTACCCAGGACTGAAATTCAACCATTTGTTGTTCCATCAACTCATTATTCAATTATTGTATAAATTAGAAGTGAACTGTCTTGTAGCTTAATGCAGCAGATCTGAGTGTGAATTATCTGACTTTCTCTCTATATATACATATACACACACACATATATATATACACACACATATATATATACATACACACACATATATATACATACACACACACATATATATATATATACACATATATATATATATCCACACAGATATGCATATATCCCTTCCCTCACAACTCTAGCTATGGTTCCAAATAAACTCTTGTTTATTAAAAAAAATAATGAAGATTGCTAGCTTTATCAAAAAGGGGAAAATTATTGGCACTAATGTCACCACTGAGAGATACAGTAATATTTCCTAACCGAGGAAGGAGAATGAGGTTGGATAAAAGAGCAAATAATTAATGGCCTTATAGTTACATGGCAAGTCCTTTTTGGTTTTCAACATATCTATAGTTGTATGTGAGAGAAAAGCTTGATATGCTTAAGAACAGATTAATCAAAGCAACTTATGTATTAAGAGTCTTGGTTTCTCTACGAAATGGGACTATAATAGCTATATTCCATTGAATGATCACGAGCATTAAATCAAATAACCTGTTAAAGCACCAGGTAAGAAATAAATACATAACCACAGTAACAGTAGACACATTTGTCTCAAGATACAATATGGGATTTAGTTAATTAGCACTCAGAAAAGACTATGGACAAAGGAAGAAGGTACTCCTTGGTCTGAATAGTGAACTGGGGGAAAAATCTTACCCTCAGAGAGTCGGGTCTTAAACCAGACCATAAAACTATACTCAAAAAGTAATGAAGAGTCCTATTTAGTTGACTGACCTTATTTAATTATTAATTGCCTCAGTTTCCCCAGCTTGGAAAAACTTAAGAGTGTAGTATTGAACTACTGCAAAGAATTAAGAGTCAATATTTGTTAATGGCATACAACAATTGTTGGGATACACTGAGTTATTGTACAGGTAAACATTAAACCAAAACAGTGACAAGACTAGATGAAGTTATACATAAAGGTCTGCTAATAAACCTTTAGAGACTGGATGTAGGCTTGTAGGCTAATTAATCAACTGTCATACGTGTAAAGTGAAGAGTAAGAGTCATAAAGAGCTAATTCATATTTGAAGAAACAGAGACAGAGCAGTTAGGCCATAAAGACGCCTCAGTTGCAACTAAGTAATAGAAACATATACACATAATATGATGCTTCTTCCTATTGCCTTTTCCCAATATCCCCAAGTTATTTCACAAATCTATTAATTATTTGTAGTTGTATGTAAATATAATTACAAGGCAGGTCTCTCTGAGGGGCCACGTCTTGCTCTCTGTGGAGACTCGCCCTCTCCACTACTGCACTCAGTAAGTATTCATAAAAGTGAAGCCAAAATGATTAATGATAGTGGGCATGTAATCACTGAGCATTCAGTCCTTGAGCTCCAAGCTGCTCTCCACCCTCTTCCAACTCCCCATACTACTTTAAATTCCTCAATGTTAACACTTGGGAAGGGAGACTGTGCCTTTGGTGTGCAAACTGCCATTTGAGTAAAATCCCTGTATTCTTTGTAGTGTTGGTCTAAATTCCACAAGGATACAACTTTCTGAGAATGCTTCTGCTTATGGATTTCTTAGAGATACTTTTCAGAATTCATCCACAAATGTGTCACAGCTGGCACAATCCAAACTGAATTCACCAGTTTGCATATGAGTTGGTTTTTGCATCCTTCGCTATAGCTATCCATGTACCCAGTGATTTTGGGATTTCTTTGAATAGTTCTCACTAGTTTCTCAGTCACCGTCTGACATGTGGAACACCTCTCCACACTCTTACTGCAATGCTGCCTCCACAGCATTGCAAGATGATAAAATACAAGTTCCTAAATACAGGTTTCGTCCTACTTCATCCCTGTGCAGGAGCTAGAATCCCGATTTTCATTTCACTTAAATCGACTCTGGTTGTCAAGATTTATGTGCTGGTCCCATCGCACCTATATAAAGTAGATATTACTTATATTTTAACGTCTTTGTGCAGAATCTCCCATTTTGCTGTCGAGTGCCCTCATGACACTGAAAATTAAAAATGTACTTTCATTTAAATATAGCAACTAAAATCTTTGACTGTATATGCTTTGATATACCATTTTTCTTCTGAAATATACTAATCCTTTTGCAGTTCAAGCACTAGAAATTTAATTAACATTCTGCTTTAAGCTATATATGTCTTATCTTATTTCTCTGCGGAATAGGCAGGGGTGTTGGGCCATACCCAAAGGTGCACAGCGGCTATTCCTGGCTTGGTGCTCAGGAGTGACCTGATAGTGCTCAGGGGGACCATACATGGCGCCAGGGGCTGAACCACGGTTAGAAACATTCAAGGCAAGCACCTTAACTCCTGTTCTAGTCCTTGATCCCACACGTGTCAGCATCAACAGAACACTGTATTATCTGTTTTATGGACTTATGCACAAGTGTTTCTTCCTCAACAAAACTACAAATTCTTAAAGGAGCTACATGATTTTTACTCTTTTTCTTTTAAATTTAATATTTTTGGTTTATTATGGGCCACACCCAGCAATGCTGAGTGGTTACTCCTGGCTCTGGACTCAGGAATTACTCCTGGCAGTGCCTAGGGGACCATATGGGATGCCGGGATCGAACCCAGGCCGGCATCGGCCGGCAGCATGAAAGGCAAACGCCCTACCCTCTGGACTATGGCTCCAGCCCCAAGAAGCCTGATGCCTTTCCTAGAGGAAACATATAGGAGGGTGATATCTGTACATGCCAAGGGCAGAAGTACAGTCGTATCAGGTGAAGCTATGGGGCAGACGGTGTAATTTCTATCATAGTACCAGAATAAGCAATGACGTGGTCCAATGGCAGATATCATTTCTGAATTGTTATTATCGACATGCATATCTAGAATGGTAAAAAATGCAGAGCACATAAAGGGTAAAAATATGGATATTTAAATGCTCAGGAAAAGGGCGAGGATACTTATCTTACTGACTCGAAGAAGCCAAGTGAGAAGGCAGGGTAAAAGCAATGACAGGACTTCCAGGGAGAATAGGCGATACGTGGTATTCGGGAGGAGAATATCAGTTTTGGATTTTTTGTGCATTTTCTCCAAGTTCAATCAAAAGGGTAAGAATAAAATGACAAGTTTGATAAGGATTGTGGTCCACATTACAAGTTTGATACCACAATACTTTACACAGGCCACCTAACAGATGGTAATGTATTTCAGCCATTACCACTGTGAGCAGGATTTAAACCACTGACCCGGAGGTGAGAGGTTGTATATCCAATTACAAATTCCCACTTTCCTTAAGTGTTAAGATGCCTTAAGCAATATATTTTATTTACATCAAGATGCATTGTATAAACTATATTTGATAAAAGAGATGACTTCACGTTCTCAACTTAAATCAAAGAATGCTTACTTAAGTATTTTTTTAATTGAATCACTCTTTAATGTCATCGTATAATCTTTTGGCTAACAGGGCTCATCTTGATTATTCTAACAAAGAGAAACATGGAAATTAATACTTCAGTTGTGCAGCTTAGGTTTTCTGCAAAAGCACACAGTAGAAAATGCCAAGGTGATACCTGGGACATCTGAGAAAGTTTCTCCAAGAACAGATACGTGGAAGTCGAGATGCAGGTCCTTAAGATGCATCAATACCTCAAAAAATCTCTCGGGATCTTTATCATGTTCCCTGAAAACAAAAACACAAAATAAAACCTGTGAAACCTTAGGGTATGTGGTAGAAAGTGTTTTTACTACTTGTGTATCAATTCCCTTTGAGTCTATTATTAGGGAGGGAAATGTCAAGATTCCAATAGAAAAATTTCCCTTCCTACTGAATTCGAAGCATGGCATTGAGCTGTGTCACGTCTGTAACTTCTTTCCCATGGATCAACATACAGTCTTGCTGAAGTCTTAAGGTGCTAAGCAGCCTTTCATTAAAAGGCAAACCTTTCATATTCTAAACATTTTTCAGTGAGACTTTAAAAGTGCATTGCGTTTTCTATTCTCCCCTAAAATGGTTAATTTTCTATTTAACCCAGGTTTTTAACAAAAGGGAAGAACCGTCTTCAAAGCAAGATTCTCTATAGATGATAAGAACATACCCAAGATGCATTTCATTCCATGAGTCTGAATACCTTCTTCTCACATTTATCGGGGTTCTTTGTACCCAGAAGTAATGCACATTTTAGGGAATGAGATTATAGACTTGCTTGCTAATCTCCCATTTTTAAATAATTGAATGGGGAATTATAAATACATCAAAAGGGAGTAGGCCTGAATCTAAATCATCCGAGTATTAACATATGGGTGAACTTGGTCAGCACATAAAAGAAAAATAATAATGAAGAATTTTTCATTTAGTGAAGGTTTTATAAACACAGATTATTTTTGTTTGTTTAGCTTGTCAGTCACTTTCGGTAATGACAGAATGGAAGTCTATAGGACACTAAAATTAATAAAGATTCACTAATTCAAATATTCACATTAAAATGGAGTGGGTTATTTTTTACAATCTAAGGTGTGAATACTTCAGTATTTCTTGCATTGAATTACACTGTTTTAAATTAACTTATTTCAGACAGATGTGGACCAGATGTCCTCAAAATATTTGCTTTTTATTTATAATTTATAATTTAAACTTATTTTTATATTGCAGAGAAATAGTTATATATCAGCAATTGAATTTCTCATTTACTAGCTAATTATGTAAAATAAATCTGTAAATTGATCAAACTGCTATACGGAATATGAAAATTACATCATTCAGGAAATATCATGAAAAATGACATCTGCACCCCTAAATGTGTTAATTCACAATTCAGTCAATATTTTCAGTATGAAGAATTAAAACAAATGCATCTTCTGATTAACATTTTAAAACAGCACTTAACATCTTATGAAATGGTAAGATAGAATTAGAGTTCTGTAACCATTTATTTTAAGCTCTATATCTCTCAGTTTGATTTATCTCAAATAATAAAGAATGTAATGGCAAATGTTCATCGCTTTTTGAGATGATGTGCATTATACATGTACCACTGGGAAGTTTTTGGATAGTGCTCATATATACTACTGCTGTGGGCAAGAACAAAGACGCAAAACAGTTTGAAAGTAAAGACTACGCCATATGCTATCTTCAACTATATCAATCAAATAGCTGCCACCTAATCTGTAATATGTTCTTTTAGTCTGATTCTCTTGGAAATACTTAGATGAAAAGAATGGAAACAATAACATAATATATCTTAAAAAAGGAGTAACACTATAGGGAAATCTAGCCACTCGGTTCTCTAAATTTTTCATTTTGAGTTCCAAAAATTTTGGCTGTGGATCCTCAAGTGAATATCTATTCTAAATAATTCCTGCTGTTTTTTTCCTTTTGTTTGGTTTTGTATTAAAGGAAAAGTACACGCAGTTTGATGTTGGGAGGCAGTTTAATTGATCAAAAGTTGTAGTTCTTAAAATAATAATAAATGTATTTTCAAAGTGACTAACTGTAACCTGTAATTTCAATGTTTCTATATAAGATCAATGTATTAAAATCCTACTATAGTCTTTGTGTATTTGATAAAATATCAAATTGTTGTCACCTGATGGTCAAAAGCTATCATACTTCATAGTCACTTTGCATAAGAGCTCATGGAGATCTGTCTGAATCCCACTCATTTATTTGAACTGTAACATGTAGATGAAATTAAGGTGAGAATTTTTCTTCCCTAAAATGATCCCTCCAAAGCAGGGGCATGTCATTCCAAAGTCCTTATAAAGTTTTTCATAAGGTCATTCCATCACTCTACTTTGAACAAAGCCCTATTTAGGGAAGTTGTATTACTTGAATACAGTATCAACAGATGCTGATTTTGAGTATATTAGCCATCATTCATTTGCTCTGTTAAAAATAAAAGCAAAAAATAAAAGCAAAGGAGTTTAACCTGAGTTAGCAATTATTTTTATGAGGCATGACCTAACAATTCAAAGCACTGAATGTTACTGAAAACGATATATAAAGATCACCAGAAAATGCAATAGAATAAGTAGTTATTGTAGAGTGTAGTAATAAGTGGGTTCTTATAACAAGAAAAGATTTCTTGTGGTGCCGTCATATACCGTTTCATGAGTCTTGCACCCAACTACAGAGATTAAATTCCAAGTGAAAGGTACTGAATACATGCCAGCTGCCTGCTTGAAGAAGTTGCATGTTCGAAGTTGCATGTTCTGATGTTAAGACTGCCAGGTTGGGGCCGGAGTGATGTCCAGCAAGCAGATAGGGCATTTGCCTTGCATGCGGCTGACCAGGTTCAATTCCTGGCATCCCATATGATCTCCTGAGCACCTCCATATGTCCTGAGTGCAGAGCCAGGAGTAGCCCCTGAGCATCACTGGGTGTGACCCCTAAATAAGAAAAAAAGAGTGCCTGGCAGAGGGTTGGTTTAACTGATCAAGGAAATGGCAAAAGAAGACCTCAGAAATATAATGGTATGGGAAGTGGTATCTAAATTTGACACAAGTATATAACTGATCATTTTATCTTTGTCTTTCAAAATTTACATGCCAATTTACGCAAATTTTTGTTTTATCTTAAATTAGAAAATTATAACATTCAGTCATAAAGACGTGCAGCATTATTTAGTCATAATCATATATATATATATATATTGCTTTTTGGGTCACACCCGGCGATGCTAGGGGTTACTCCTGGCTCTGCACTCAGGAATTACTCCTGGCGGTGCTCGGGGGACCATATGGGATGCCGGGAATCGAATCCAGGCCAGAACAGGCCGGCTGCGTGCAAAGGCAAACGCCCTACCCGCTGGGCTATTGCTCCGGCCCCAGTCATAATCATATATTAACACAAGAGTAATATTCAGTGGTAGATAGAGCCCAATATATTTTGACAAACAAGAAACCCATTCCAGATAGGCAAAGGGTCATCCATTCATGGGTCTTGTCTCAGCACACATGGCATTAATAAACATATTTAGAGGAATATTGTTAATCTATCTTAAATTCTTTCCTGAAAAGTCTAATGTGAAACTCACATATTCGTGATTTTAGCATAAAGCATTATATAGATCGGGGGATTTTAAAACAATGAACTGAGTGCCTTTCTGCCAACAGCTGTCAAGAGTAAAACCCACACTTAATAATATGCTCAGGATTCTACGACCACACTTGTAGACTTATCGTATCTTAAGACTGTTCCTCTCATCTGTTGCTAGTAGGAATGTTAACAAAAACAATATTTTGGAGAACATAATAAGTCTTACAGATATATTTCCCTAGTAGCTCCATGTTAGAAAAATGACCTTATTAAACAATTAAAAAGTGCACAGAAATATAATTAGTTTGTAAACAAGAAAATGGGATAAATATATCTGACTCACATATGATATTATAGTACATAGCTATATTTCATGGGACTGAAGAGATTGTGTAGGGGATAGGGTGCTTGCCTTGCATCCCAGATAGTCCCCTGATCCCTGCCCAGAGATATTCCTGAGTGTGAACCCAAGGGTAGGAGCAATAGTACAGCGGGTCTGATGTGTGCCTCGTAGGCGGCTGACCTAGGCTTGATCCTAAGTAATTCCCAGTGCAGAGCCAGGAGTAAACCCTGAGCATCACAGGTGTGATCCCGAGAGTCAGAAAAGAAGAAGAAGAAAAGAAGAAGAGTCAGAAGAAGAAAAAGAAGAAGAGTCAGAAGAAGAAGAGTCAGAGGAAGAAGAGTCAGAAGAAGAAGAGTCAGAAGAAGAAAGAAGAAGAAAGAAGAAGGAGGAAGAAGGAGGAAGAAGAAGGAGGAGAAGAAGGAGGAAGAAGGAGGAAGAAGAAGGAAGAAGGAAGAAGGAAGAAGGAAGGAAGAAGGAAGAAGGAAGAAGGAAGGAAGAAGAAGGAAGAAGGAAGAAGAAGGAAGAAGAAGGAGGAAGAAGGAGGAAGAAGGAAGAAGAAGGAAGAAGGAAGAAGAAGGAAGAAGAAGGAAGGAGGAGGAGGAAGGAGGAGGAAGAAGAAGGAGGAAGAAGAAGGAGGAAGAAGAAGGAGGAAGAAAAAGGAGGAGGAAGAAGGAGGAGGAAGAAGGAAGAATGAGGAAGAAGGAGGAGGAAGGAGGAGGAGGAAGGAGAAGGAGGAAGGAAGAGGAGGAGAAAGGAGGAGGAGGAGGAAGAAGAAGAGTCAGAGGAAGAAGAGTCAGAAGAAGAGTCAGAATAAGAAAGAAGAAGAAAGAAGACGGAAGAAGAAGGAAGAAGGAGGAAGAAGAAGGAGGAAGAAGAAGGAAGAAGGAGGAAGAAGGAGGAAGAAGGAGGAAGAAGGAGGAAGAAGGAGGAAGAAGAAGGAGGAAGAAGAAGGAAGAAGGAAGAAGAAGGAAGAAGGAAGAAGAAGGAAGGAAGAAGAAGGAAGAAGGAAGAAGAAGGAGGAAGGAGGAAGAAGAAGGAAGAAGAAGGAAGAAGGAAGAAGGAAGAAGAAGGAAGAAGAAGGAAGGAGGAGGAGGAAGGAGGAGGAGGAGGAAGGAGGAGGAGGAAGGAGGAAGGAGGAGGAGGAGGAAGAAGAAGAGTCAGAAGAAGAGTCAGAAGAAGAAGAAGAGTCAGAAGAAGAGTCAGAAGAAGAAGAAGAGTCAGAAGAAGAGTCAGAAGAAGAAGAAGAGTCAGAAGAAGAGTCAAAAGAAGAAGAGTCAGAAGAAGAAGAGTCAGAAGAAGAAGAGTCAGAAGAAGAGTCAGAAGAAGAAGAAGAGTCAGAAGAAGAAGAAGAGTCAGAAGAAGAAGAAGAAGAGTCAGAAGAAGAAGAAGAAGAGTCAGAAGAAGAAGAGTCAGAAGAGGAAGAAGAAGAAGAAGAGTCAGAAGAAGAAGAAGAGTCAGAAGAAGAAGAAGAGTCAGAAGAAGAAGAGTCAGAAGAAGAAGAAGAAGAGTCAGAAGAAGAAGAGTCAGAAGAAGAAGAGTCAGAAGAAGAAGAGTCAGAAGAAGAAGAAGAGTCAGAAGAAGAAGAAGAGTCAGAAGAAGAAGAGTCAGAGGAAGAAGAAGAGTCAGAGGAAGAAGAAGAATCAGAGGAAGAAGAGTCAGAGGAAGAAGAGTCAGAGGAAGAAGAGTCAGAAGAAGAAAGAAGAAGAAGGAAGAATGAGGAAGAAGGAGGAAGAAGAAGGAGGAAGAAGGAGAATGAAGAAGGAGAAAGAAGAAGAAGGAGGGAAGAAGAAGGAGGAAGAAGAAGGAAGAAGGAAGGAGGAGGAAGGAGGAGGAGGGAGGAGGAGGAAGAGTCAGAGGAAGAGTCAGAGGAAGAGTCAGAGGGAAGAGTCAGAGGAAGAGTCAGAAGAAGAGTCAGAAGAAGAGTCAGAAGAAGAGTCAGAAGAAGAAGAGTCAGAAGATGAAGAAGAAGAAGAGTCAGAAGAAGAAGAAGAGTCGAGAGCCTCACAAGCGGCTGGGGAGGCTGGAACTCGGCTCGCACCGGGCCCAGCTGACTATGGAGCCCCGAGGAGGGCAGATGGGTTTTGGGAGTGGGCCCGTAGCCTCTTTGGGGTCCCGGAAGCAGCCGGATGAGACTCGCCCATCATACTAGCCACCATTTTCGCTGTCCGGACGCTGAAAAACTGCCTCACGACCAGATTGACAGAGCAAAACTAGTTTGAGTCCAGGTTAGTGGATGGTAAGCGGCCGCGATCCACTAAAATAGTGAAACAGTGATGTCTTTTAATGCACTGCATTCCACGAAGAGCAGGAAAGTTTGGTGGGAAGGAGATATAAGGAGGAAAGAAATGACATACAGAACCCGCCAAGTAGTTGAGGTGAGGGAGGAGGGAGGGACGTGGGGACAATGGTGATGGGAGATGGGTTTGGGTGGAAGGATGCGTGTTGGAACACTGTAGAACCGGAACTCTACATGAGCATCTTTCAATTGTATGTCTAAAATGGTGTAATAATGTTTTTGGGGGGGGTGGGGAAATAATAAAATTAAATTAAAAAAAAAAAAAAAAAAAGAGAGAAAGAGATAAAGAACCTGCCATAGAAGCAAGTTAGGGGAGAGGAGGGAATCAGGGACATTGGTGGTGGGAAATGGTCACTAGTGGAGGGATGGGTGCTAGAACACTGTATGACCGAAACTCAAACATGAGCATCTTTGTAATATCTCAAGGTGGTATAATAAAATAAATAAAATAAGAAAAAAAGAAGAAGAGTCAGAAGAAAAAGAAGAGTCAGAGGAAGAAGAAGAGTCAGAAGAAGAAGAGTCAGAAGAAAAAAGAAGAGTCAGAAGAGTCAGAAGAAGAAGAGTCAGAAGAGTCAGAAGAAGAAGAGTCAGAAGAAGAAGAGTCTGAGAGTCAGAAGAAGACGAAGAGTCAGAAAAGTCAGAAGAAGAAGAATCAGAAGAGTCAGAAGAAGAATAAGAAGAGTCAGAAGAGTCAGTAGAAGAAGAGTCAGAAGAGGCAGAAGAAGACAAAAAGAGTCAGAAGAGACAGAAGAAGAGTCAGAAGAAGAGTCAGAAGAGTCAGAAGAAGAGTCAGAAGAGTCAGAAGAAGAAGAGTCAGAAGAAGAGTCAGAAGAGTTAGAAGAAGAAGAAGAGTCAGAAGAAGAGTCAGAACAGTCAGAAGAAGAAGAGTCAGAAGAGTCAGAGGAGTCAGAAGAAGAAGAGTCACAAGACTCAGAAGAAGAGTCAGAAGAGTCAGAAGAAGAAGAGTCACAAGAGTCAGAAGAAGAAGAGTCAGAAGAGTCAGAAGAAGATGAAGATTCAGAAGAGTCAGAAGAAGAAGAGTCAGAAGAGTCAGAAGAAGAAGAGTCAGAAGAAGAAGAGTCTGAGAGTCAGAAGAAGAAGACGAAGAGTCAGAAAAGTCAGAAGAAGAATCAGAAGAGTCAGAAGAAGAATAAGAAGAGTCAGAAGAGTCAGTAGAAGAAGAGTCAGAAGAGTCAGAAGAAGAAGAGTCAGAAGAGGCAGAAGAAGACAAAAAGAGTCAGAAGAGACAGAAGAAGAGTCAGAAGAGTCAGAAGAAGAGTCAGAAGAAGAAGAGTCAGAAGAAGAGTCAGAAGAAGAGTCAAAAGAGTTAGAAGAAGAAGAAGAGTCAGAAGAAGAGTCAGAACAGTCAGAAGAAGAGTCAGAAGAGTCAGAGGAGTCAGAAGAAGAAGAGTCACAAGACTCAGAAGAAGAAGAGTCAGAAGAGTCAGAAGAAGATGAAGAGTCAGAAGAGTCAGAAGAAGAAGAGTCAGAAGAGTCAGAAGAAGAAGAAGAGTCACAAGAGTCAGAAGAAGAGTCGCAAGAGTCAGAAGAAGATGAAGAGTCAGAAGAGTCAGAAGAAGAGTCAGAAGAGTCAGAAGAAGAAGAAGAGTCACAAGAGTCAGAAGAAGAGTCGCAAGAGTCAGAAGAAGAAGAAGAGTCAGAAGAGTCAGAAGAAGAATCAGAAGAGTCAGAAGAAGAAGAGTCAGAATTGTCAGTAGAAGAATTTGAAGAGTCAGAAGAATAGTCAGAAGAATAGTCAGAAGAAGAAGAGTCAGAAGAAGAGTCAGAAGAAGAAGAAGAAGAAGAAGAAGAAGAAGAGTCAGAAGAAGATTCAGAAAAAGAAGAGTCAGAAGAAGAGTCAGAAGAAGCAGAGTCAGAAGAAGAGTCAGAAGAAGAAGAGTCAGAAGAAGAGTCAGAAGAAGCAGAGTCAGAAGAAGAGTCATAATAAGCAGAGTCAGAAGAAGAGTCAGAAGAAGAGTCAGAAGAAGAGTCAGAAGAAGATTCAGAAGAAGAAGAAGCGTCAGAAGAAGATTCAGAAGAAGAAGAGTCAGAAGAAGAGTCAGAAGAAGAGTCAGAAGAAGAGTCAGAAGAAGAGTCAGAAGAAGAAGAAGAGTCAGAAGAAGAGTCAGAATAAGCAGAGTCAGAAGAAGAGTCAGAAGAAGAGTCAGAAGAAGAAGAGTCAGAAGAAGAAGAGTCAGAAGAAGAAGAGTCAGAAGAGGAGTCAGAAGAAGAGGAGTCAGAAGAAGAAGAAGAAGAGTCAGAAGAGTCAGAAGAAGAGTCAGAAGAAGAGTCAGAAGAAGACGAAGAAGAAGAAGAAGAAGAAGAAGAAGAAAGAAGAAGAAGAAGAAAGAAGAAGAAGAAGAAGAAGAAGAACAACAACAACAACAACAACAACAACAACAACAACAACAAACCCAGACCTGAGCACCACCAGGTGGGGCCTAAAAAAAAAAGGAAAAAAAAACTTATTTTATGACCTGGAAAAAAAATCTGAAACACTATTAATTAAAACGATGGAGAAAGAACAGTATACATATTAAGATCTGCTTTTCTAAGACATGTCTGTGGATTTGAAAAAAAAATATTTGGGAATAATTATACCAATAGTTATTGGTAATACAGAATGAAATGCCTTGACTTTGGAGGGATAACTATACCAACAGTTATTCCCATTTTTTCATTTTTGGAAACCCTATTAAAATAGTTTACCTAGGAAGTGCATTATATTTGCTTCCTATGGTTATTATACAAATATTTAAAAGGGTTTTAATGAAGCCAGCCCTCTAACTTTCTATATAAACTCAGGTCAGAGTTTTGCTTAGCTCTTAACGTTTTTACTATTTACAGCAGTATACTTATTTCCTGTAGCCCCTCTACATTTGTCAGCTTCCCGTCAAGACAACTTGATTTATCACAAAATACGATAGAAGATGAGTCAAACCAAAGCTTCTCAACAATCCCCACACTCTTGAGTAGGTAAGAGTGAAACAGTCTGGCTGAGAACTCATTCCTCTGCAGTCTAACTATGGCAGAAGAGACCAGTGTGGAAATATTTCAGGCAGACTGGAAGCAGCAGATATAGTAAGAACAGCTTTTATTCCCAAATATTATTCAGAACATTTGAAAAGCATAAACTGTTTCCATGTGTTTTTTTCTTCCTATATCTGTTCTCTGTTGCCTTTCCCATTTAGGCTTTCAGAGCTGAATTTCCTCCTATTCCTCACTTAACATTCATTCAGTATTTATTAAGAATCACTAAGTTCTCCATGCCTGACACTTACCCTAAAATGTTACCCCTTGTTTTCCCACATAACGTTACACATATTGAATGCGATGTTATCGATCCATTTCCTTGCCTTGTCTGGGCAGAAACTGTCTCTCAACTGATGCTAGAGCTTTCCTAACAGCATGCCAGTCTGGACTATCATTCTGGCTCCCAAGGTTTCTTTTCTTTCTTTGATCTCTTCTCCTTTCCTCCCCTTCAGAGCTCAGCAGCCCTGAAGCTCCTGGTGGACTGATCGCTCCACCAGGAGTGAGAAATGGTTTCTGGGCTATTCATGACTAAGTACCCTGGGCCTTGTCTATAGTGGGGGATACCACCTGCGCTCATCAGTATGTCATTCTGCTCTCTTTGTCGGCACAGGAAAACTTGATGTTGATACCCTCTCAGTAGAGGATGCCACATGACCAGTTTTCCAAGGACTTCAAGTTGACGGCTACGTGTCATTTTCAGGGAGAAGCAGCTAGGTCAGCATTTTCTCTGCTGCAGAGATGCTTATAAAGGTGTCACAGTCTGATGGTATGGTTAAGACGGTCAAGCAATTGCCAAGCAATTGACAGAGATTTAATCTGTTGAATCACACAGATATACAGCTGACTTTGAGCAAAATACGCAAACTTCTGTTGTGTTTAAGTAATAATATAAGGTCTTCCTAATTCCAGTGTATGTGGCCCATAATGACTAATACATTTTCAGTGACAAAAATTAGCTTTATAAAAATATGTGGTAAATAAAGGTAAGAAAAAATGGAACTATGTTCAAAAAATTCCTGACAGAGGACTTCATTCTAGGTACAGGATCATAATCTTCCCTATGTAATAGGAATACCTTCCTTAGCTTTGGAATTGTGGTATTTTAACATTTGAAATATTTTAACCAAATTATTTGCTCACCTTCCATCTACAACATAGACAAGAAACTAATGGCTTTAGGGAAGGGATGAATCAGGGAGAAAAGGTCCCCTGTCTTCACCCAAAAAAAGGCAGTCTTGGCACATGTCAAAACTTTTGTAGAAATGGTAAGAAGTTAGGGGCATATAAAAATGTTATCAGTGGGGCTGGAGTGATAGTAAAGATGGGGAGGGCATTTGCCTTGGACGTGCTTGGGCCAGGTTCAATCCCTGGCATCCTATATGGTCCCCAGAGTACTGATAGGAATAATTCCTGAGTGCAGAGCCAGGAGTAACACCTGAGCACCGCCAGGTGTGACTAAAAGGCAAAAATAAAAGTTACGAGTATAGGGGCATACACCCTGTGTTATCTACCCCACCTCCTTGTTCAAGAAGCATAAAAGAATAATGGCGAAAAGGGGAGAGCTCAGCAGCCCTGAAGCTCTGCACTACATGCATTATATCTCCTTGGCCAGCAGCCTGGGAAAGGAACAGCCTGGTAGACTCCAGAGTCTATAATATTTTGGGGGTTAAGGCAGGGATCAAACCCAGATTCTCACACATGCAAGGCAAGCACTATGCTGGTGAGCTACATCCGCAGTACAAAATACAGGACCAGCTTTCTGTTCTTTTTTTTTTTCTTTGCTGTTTTTGGTTACACCTGGCAATACTCAGGGCTTTCTCCTGGCTCTGCACTCAGGAATTACTCCTGGCGGTGCTTGGGGGACCATATGGGGATCAAACTGGTCCGGCCTGGGCTGGCCGTGTGCAAAGCAAACGCCCTACCCACTGGACTATCATTCTGGCTCCCAAGGTTTCTTTTCTTTCTTTGATCTCTTCTCCCTTCCTCCACCTCCTTGTCCTACTTCTTTTTTATCACTTTCCTCCTTAACCTCATCTTCCTTCATTTCCTTCCTTCTCTTTCTCCTTCCTTCCTTCTCTTTCTCCTTCCTTCCTTCCCTCCCTCCCTCCCTCCCTCCCTCCCTCCCTCCCTCCCTCCCTCCCTCCCTCCCTTCCTTCCTTCCTTCCTTCCTTCCTTCCTTCCTTCCTTCCTTCCTTCCTTCCTTCCTTCCTTCCCCTGTTACTGCTGGTGACTGAACCTAGGTCTCATGCCTTCAAGGTATACACTTAACAGCTGACCCACCATGGGCCCCTGTGTCTGCAATTCTTCAACCTAGAACGTGGCCTCTTTAACTCTGCCACTTTTTGTCCATTGTCTCATTCACTGACTATCTATCACTATCACTATCTTCCCGTTCATCATCTATTTGCTAGAGCGGGCACCAGTAATATCTCCATATGTCCTGTCTCATGCTAGTAGAGAATACTAGCTACAGGCTTGCTACAGGAATATAAAGAGCCTCAAACCATTATATTAGGTCATGGGAATGACCTAATATAATTGTTACTGGAATTTGGCATATCAAATACAACACGAGCAGCTTGCCAGGCTTGCCGTGCGGGAGGCATACTCTTGTAGTCACCTCCAAATAAAGCATTTGTTGATGAACCATGCGGCCGCTTGCCGCCGTGCAAGCCAGGCTGTGATGGGCTGGTCTGCTGGGTGGAGTTCTGACGAGATATCAATAGCTCCTTTCTAGCTCTGAGTAATTGCTGCATTGACATTCACACGCTAGTGGTAGCTTTATTAATGTATGTTAAAACACTATTTTCTGTTTATGGGTGTTGTCCCTTATAACTAGTCCGAAATTTCCACAATGATTAGAGTAAGCTTTGACTTCAAAAAGTTGGTCAGCATTTGAAATATGACTTTAGATTAATGAATGATTATTCCCTTGCGGTTGAACAGACAGTTAAATTTTTAAATCATGGTAGGGTAGAGTCAGGAAATGACATGAAGAATTTTTTTTAAAATGGAGAACTAAACATGACCTGGATTACTAAATGCCTTTCACTGGATTGGTTTTTAATTCTTTTTTGGGGCGGAGGGGGGCACACCTGGCTGTGCTCAGGGCTTGCTCCTGGCTTCGTGCTTGGGGATCACTCCTGTGAACTCAGGACACCATACACGGTGCTGGGGAAGGATCCCAGGTTAGCTGAATGCAATGAAAGCGTCCTGACCTCTGTACTGGGTCTCTGGGTCTTAAATGGATTTCAATCTTTAAAACCAAACACACAAAAAAGGGCAGCTTAAAAAATATTTTGGGGGCCGGAGCGATAGCCTAGAGGGTAGGGCGTTTGCCTTGCACTCAGCCGGCCTGTGCCGGCCCGGGGTTCGATTCCCAGCATCCCATATGGTCCCCTGAGCACCGCCAGGAGTAATTCCTGAGTGCAAAGCCAGGAGTAACCCCTGAGCATTGCCGGGTGTGACCCAAAAAGCAAAAAAAAAGGGCCGGAGCGATAGCCCAGCGGGTAGGGCGTTTGCCTTGCACACGGCCGGCCCATGCAGGCCGGGTTCGATCCCCGGCATCCCATACGGTCCTCCGAGCACCGCCAGGAGTAATTCCTGAGTGCAGAGCCAGGAGTAACCCCTGAGCATCGCCGGGTATGACCCAAAAAGCAAAAAAAAAAAAATATTTTGTTTTGGGGTCATACCTGGTGGTGCTCCTGGTTTTTCCTTGGCTTTACACTCAGGGAATCACTGTAGCTGCCTCATGGAATAACATGCGGTGTTAGGGATCAAACCCAGATCAGCTGCATGCAAAGCAAGTGCCCTACCCCATCACTTGAGTCCCTCAATTTTTTTCTTTCTTTCTTTCTTTTCTTTTTTTTTTTTTTGCTTTTTTGGGTCAAAAACGGTGATGCTCAGGGGTTACTCCTGGCTCTGCAGTCAGGAATTACTCCTGGCGTTGCTCAGGGGACTATATGGGATGCCGGGATCGAACCCGGTCAGCCGCGTGCAAGGCAAACATCCTATCCACTGGACTATTGCTCTGCCCCCCCTCAATTCTTGATCTTGATAATACGTTTTCATATTCAGTTGGGAATGTTTGTCGCAAAATCACAAGGTCATCAGTTATGGGGGAAAGAATCCCAGTCTAAGAGACAAATCCACTGTAACTCTCCTGATTTAAAAGACATTAAAATAGAAATGAGAATGAGTCACAAGAAATCCCTCCAGCGGGGACTAGAATGCTAAAATTCTATTTTATATAGTGTGTCTTGTTTCTAGACAAAAATGCGGTGATTATGTTCTTTGGCTGACACAGAGATCTCCCAGCAGAGACAATCTCCCTGAGTCAGCAGCGACTGCGGCGCAGCAGATTGTCATGGCAATGACTGTGGGAGAGGAGGAACACAATATGGAATGTCTGTTTTACAAAGACCTGCACAAAATGATGTGTTCTTGTTGCTACATATGTTGCATTTTTCATTTTATAAACAGTATTAATTATGTCTCTCCTCTTCTTCTACATTACAAAAGGAGTAAATTCTTATTATTTTTAGTTCCTTTCACCATACCATAAAAGCAAAAAGTTCAGCCCAACCCTCATTATTCCAGTCTCTCGTTGCTTATTACTTAAAAAAATCAAGAAAGAATACCATTAGGTTCCAAAGGTAGACTATTTATTTGTAGGAGAAAAAGAAGATATTTTGGGTATATCACACACTATAAATTAACTATCAGTCAAGAAAAGGGTATCCAGAATACAAAGTCTCATGAGCTTCAGTTTTAATTAAATTCACTTAGTGCTAGTAGCTATCTGAGCAATTTATTTCTGGGGAAAAGAAAGGAAAACAAAGAATAGCAAACTGTCATATAGTTTCTTTTGTGAGAAATTATTTAAATAAGTAATTTTCTTTGTAGGTATATATCTAAACCCAAAAGAAAAGCAAATGAAGATCAAATCCAATAATCAATTCATGTAACTGCTTCAAAAACAGTTTCAAGAAAGTTATGTGAAAAAAAACCAAGGAAGATAGTTAAAATCCTAGTGTTTCATAGCTGTAATCCAGAAAGAACTACCAAATCAATCCAAGACTTAATTTATTCATCTGTAACAATCTGGCTAATAATACTTCAAGGTGTTGTTGAGAGGATTAAGTGAGATGATGTATATGAAATAACTGAAGGTCCTTTATTCAATCAAGGATCACTATCACCATAATCATTTTCTTATTCCTTATGAAACTGCAAGTTAAAAAGAGCTCCTGAGTTTAACAGGAATCAGAACTAAGCAGAAAGCAAACATTGCTTTATAATCTTTATAGCAAGTGTAACATGTCATTGTTGAATTTTAATTTCTACCTTGATAATTACACAAAAAGCATTTAAATTACCAACTACATTACACCCTGCCCCTCGAGGTGTTGCAGGTGTGGCTGCAGTGCCTAGCTGCATCAGCAGGTGGCAGACAGGATTCAGGCTTGTCTACACCCAGGGCTCTGCCATGGGCCCTGGACGGTTGATGGTCTGACATAGAAAAAGACTGGGCCCCCCTGGGATGAACCCAGAGCCACATAGAGCCTGGCAAGCTACCCATGGTGTATTTGATATTCCAAAAACAGTAATAATGGACCTTATTCCTAACGAATGGAGACGTTACTGGCGCCCGCTCAAGCCAATCGATGTACAACAGAAAGACAAATGACATTACATAATCAGAGTTATAGTATCACTCAATATATGGTTTCTGTCCTGCTACAGTAAAGATGCTCATCTTCCCCCAAATTATCTCATCTCTACCAAAATAATTTATAATAATGGCAACTGTAATCAAAAGGGTAGAGAGTTATCTCCTCAACTCCTCTTGAAAATTACATCAGAGCAAAAGGAGAACTAAAATTAGAGAGAGGGGCTGTAGAGATAGTACAGCAGATAAGGCTCTTGTCTTGAATGTGACTACCCAAGTTCAATCCCCAGCATCCCATATGGTCCCCTGAGCAGCAGCAGCTGTAGTGCCTGAGTGCAGAGCCAGCAATACCTCCTAAATATTGCCCCAAACTAAAACAAAATCATAAAAATAAACAAATAGAAAGCAAATATAAGCTATCATAGAAACATCAAAAACCCAAAGCACACAATGGGTGGGAAAGTTACCCAAAACAATCAAGTTCCAACAGGAAGTGGAGACCATAACCCTGAGATTCTCAGAAATAGGTGGCAACCAAAGGTGGCTCTAAGGTGAGGAAGAATGGGCTATGGGTGAGGGGATAGAATTTTCTCTTAAGTCAAAAAAAACAAAACACCAACAGCATTTTATTGTTTTTCAAAACTGAACCAGGGAAGCTATTAGCACCAGGTGCATACACTAAGTAAAAAAAATCACCGAGACAATGGCTTTTTCATAAGCAGTCTTTTGATAATCATTTTTCCTAGGAGGGTTATAATATATGTATGTACATGATAAATGTATATGTGTGTAACTACATAATGCATTCATTGTCATAATTTAGAATGGCACTGTAAATTAAACAACCGAATATAACATTTTAATATCAATTTAACATTTTAACATCGTCAGAGTCCCGCCCTACAGCCGTCTATTTCAAGCCCAGGTATGCCCGTTCCAGATACTCAGAGACACAGGGTAGAGCTGCTAACGGCTCTCTCTGTGCCCCGCTGATCATGAGGCACCCAATAGGGAAGGTGGGTCCTAGCCCTGGCCCACCATCCCAGTAGAGCCTTGCAAAAAAACCCCACACCATGAGGGTTGCCATTTTCAACCTCCGGACTCCACGGCTTGTCAGCGCTCCACCCAGCAGAAGAGCTAATCTTACCCCGTCTTGCGAGGCTGCAAAGGCTATGGGTGAGGGGTCAGAATCTTCTCTTAAGTCATAAAAACAAAACACCAACAGCATTTTATTGTTTTTCAAAACTGAACCTTAGAATAGTCTCTTATCTCATCAATACATGCATGAGATAAGAGACTACTACAAGAGTATCTCACCCGCATGGCAGAGCCTGGCAAGCTACCTGTGTAGTATTTGATATGCCAAAACCCAGTAATAATTATAGACCTCATTCCCATGACCTGAAGGAATGGTTTGAGGCACTTCAAGTTCTTGGAGTGAGCAGTTGCCCTAGGGCTACACTAGCATGTGACAGGACGTATGGAGATGCTACTGGTGCCCTCTCAAGCAAATAGATGAATAACGGGAAGACAAGTGATACAAGTGATACAAGTGAACATCAATTTAACATCAGAGAAATAAATCAGTGAGTTGAACAGACTACTGCATGCAGGGTGCCTGGGTTCAATCCCCTGTACTGCAAGATCCCCTAAGTATAACTGAATGCCACCCTCCTTCCCCTCAAGACCAAGCAGAAATGTACAAATAAAGGGACAAAGGTGATCCTTTAAGGAGTGAAACACCGACAACTGCTATTCTTTTCTTGTAGACTTAAATTTCATGGAAACACTTTTTGAAAAAAAAATTTGTGCAGCTTTATAAATGAGAATTTATCCAAAAAATGAGCATAAACTGTATGTTCATTTCTAACACTAGTCTCATTAGGAAAAAATTCAGACAGATGCTAGAATGCAGGGCTTATAGGAAGGGTAAAACTTAAAGAACCAATTTTTCATTTTATGGTAAAGTATTTCTTCAATATTCATTCTAATATTGTTTTATAATAGCTGTTTTTGACAGCTATTTTAACTTAAAAGTTAGTATATAGATTACTACCAGCATATTTTTATATAATTTAGACTTGGTTTGGGAAGCATTAAAATGAGGTACAAGTTTAACCACGAGACAAGAAAGAAAATATCTTTGCTGCATTTATAGTTTAGATATATTATAAATCCCCTCTGATTGAGTGCTTTCCTCTGCTAAAGGGGTTTGAAACATAAAACTCACCAACGAGAGGTTATAAATGGTTCTTAAATGTCAGTTACCTTTAAGAAGTATTCCAGGCAGACCAGCTTTATATTAAAAAATGAGCTACAATGAAACACTGTGACTGGCTATATAGCCCATTTAATTGGTATTATTTAAAAGGATGAAAATTCAGAAAAAAAAGTGACAAAAGTCTTTTTGCTCGTATAAGTTTTTTGCTTCAGGACAAAAATATCTTTGTTTGAAGTCAGGTATTACATAAAGAACTGAGCCAACAGAACTTGTACATCATAATGAGATATAACAGAGCATAGGAAATCTGAGTCATAGGAAGTCTAGGTTTTCATCCAGGAGACTGTTCTCCCTGTGTTATAGTTTTAGAGATAATAAGCATAGCCTATGGTCTACAAACCTCATCTACATAAGCCTAGAGCCTTTTACATGCCTGGGGAGAACAGTTATAGCAAGTGTTTTGATGACAGTAGATATATATATATCTGCAAGATTCCCTAAGTATAACTGAATGCAACAGTATTCAGTTTTATATATATATATATATATATATATATATATATATATATATATATATATATACTCGGTGTTATTTGATGGATGAATAGTTAAATGAATGAGCGCAGCTCTCCATTATGGTTTCATCTTGGGAAGACTGGCAAATAAGCAACCACTTTAAAATGCAAATATTTATGGAGAATCAGGATATTAAGATACTTATGAATAAACAATTAATTAAGAATAAGCAGTAATCACAACAGAATCATGTGATCTAGCTGTTTTGGGTTTATTATATTAAAATATATAGAAGGTAATAATTGTGTGAACAGTGAAATACTACACAGCTGTAAAATATCATCTTGCGGTTTGTTACTCAATCCATGGAAGTAATGGTGTCAAGTTAAGTGAAATAAGTCAAGAAGTCAAAGAATAAGTCAGGTGACAGACTGGATGCTGTCACTCAGGTGTGGCACATACAGAAAACAAACAGAGGCAGTTTCTAGTAAAAAAGAATTTCTTGGTGCCGACTACACTGGAGTTACCAACTGGAGGGGAAGACAGGGTGGGATAGAGGAACAGAACGGAATTCACAGAAGGACAGAGGTGGAGGTCTTTAATACTTTGGCACATTTTAATGAAAGGGCAGAAACTTTGTATACCAAAACATAAATATTAACTACTGATAATGATGCTACTTAATAGCAAGAAAATATTTCTCATTGATTTTTTGAAAAAAGAGTTATGTAAAATCCAAAACAAAGAGAAGGTTTTGGGTGCCTGGGTAAGAGTTAAAGGTTCAGCTAAGTGGAGGGGAAAGAAGTATACACATGAGACGGGACAGTGTGAGCATGGAAAAACACGTCTGCCATTTGCTGAAGTCTAGCTCAGATGGTAAGAGTCACGGCTGTGACTGGGTACCTCTGAAGATGCCGCCATGGTTGGAGACCAGGCTCTTGTCTTGGCCAATCCCCTGGCACCAAATATACTCCCCAGGCACTGCCAGGAGTGATCCCTGAGCAGAGTCAGAACTAAGCCCTCGAGCCCTGCCAGGTGTGGCTCACACAAAGACAAACATTACAAAAGCCTTCCACTTCAGCATTTCGAGCTCTGGCACCAAAGAAAACTGGGCTTTCTCTGGCCCTAGGTAGAGCTCGGGCAACAAGCTGCCTCCTACCTACCAATTGTGTCCTCTCCTGTTGGAGAAGGATTCATGAGGCATCATGTGCGGCAGACTGTTGGCCTTGACTTTTTGAGTTCCAAGGAAAAACAAAATGAGAAGCACAGCAGCTGTTCTCGTCCAGTCTCTCTGGTCTCCCAGAAGGCAGGTTCTCATTAGTTTAATTCAGTCTTTACAACATACATGGCTCCAGAGCTAAAGAGTAATGCATCTAATGGAATCCCTCTTTCAATTATCCTCATTCTCAGTGAAGCTTTGTATCAGTGTTTCCAGGCAGAATTAGTTGCTTCCTCTTTGGGGTATTCACTTATGTTGTACTGCCCTTTTCTGAGCGCTCTCTGAAGCGGGGATCTTAAGGAAGTCCTATCACTACGTTTGTAGATGGATGGTATTTGGAATATTAATCAAGATACTTATGTGCTTCCTCCCAGGGTATTTGCTTTGGTGCAAATTCTCTCTGTCCTTGTTCACAGTCACAGGATCAAGGAGATCCTATAGTCTGTTCTGGGAGCAGGGCAGACTCTGTCCTTGTTCACAGTCACAGGATCAAGGCGATCCTATAGTCTGTTCTGGAAGCAGGGCAGACTCTGTCCTTGCTCACAGTCACAGGATCAAGGCGATCCTATAGTCTGTTCTGGGAGCACGGCAGACTCTGTCCTTGTTCACAGTCACAGGATCAAGGCGATCCTATAGTCTGTTCTGGGAGCAGGGCAGACTCTGTCCTTGTTCACAGTCACAGGATCAAGGCGATCCTATAGTCTGTTCTGGGAGCAGGGCAGACTCTGTCCTTGTTCACAGTCTCAGGATCAAGGCGATCCTATAGTCTGTTCTGGGAGCACGGCAGACTCTGTCCTTGTTCACAGTCACAGGATCAAGGCGATCCTATAGTCTGTTCTGGGAGCAGGGCAGACTCTGTCCTTGCTCACAGTCACAGGATCAAGGCAATCCTATAGTCTGTTCTGGGAGCAGGGCAGACTCTGTCCTTGTTCACAGTCACAGGATCAAGGCGATCCTATAGTCTGTTCTGGAAGCAGGGCAGACTCTGTCCTTGCTCACAGTCACAGGATCAAGGCGATCCTATAGTCTGTTCTGGGAGCAGGGCAGACTCTGTCCTTGTTCACAGTCACAGGATCAAGGCGATCCTATAGTCTGTTCTGGGAGCAGGGCAGACTCTGTCCTTGTTCACAGTCTCAGGATCAAGGCGATCCTATAGTCTGTTCTGGGAGCAGGGCAGACTCTGTCCTCGTTCACAGTCACAGGATCAAGGCGATCCTATAGTCTGTTCTGGGAGCAGGGCAGACTCTGTCCTTGTTCACAGTCACAGGATCAAGGCGGTCCTATAGTCTGTTCTGGGAGCAGGGCAGACCATGAAGCGACATGCAAGTAGTTAATTCTCGATTTCCATCAGAACTCCAGGACTGAGGTGTAAAAGAAGACTCTTGGAGAATAACACTAAGGGGGATTTTTCCCCTCTTCCCTTAAGTACGCCCATCCTCAAGACTCCCTTCCCTCTACCCCCACTCTGTGGACGAAGGGAGATGAGTTGGAAAGGACAGATACTCTTGAGTGGACATGCACGGTTGCGAGCTGTGTGAAATGGGGCTACCTAGAGTCAGTCTGATGGAAAAGAGACCCCCTTCTTGTCTCTTGCTCTAGACCCCAGGAGGGCAGCAGATTTGTAGGGGCTCCTGTGGTCAACATGGTATGAGACTGGCTAAGGAAAATAAATAGCTTGGATCAGGGCGGAACAAGAGCAAGTTTGCTGGAATTTCTCAAGTAATTAGTGGCACTGGAAAGCAATACATTTTTCCAAAGATCCCAAGTAAGATAAAGAGGTTACCTGATAGGGCTAGGGATAGTACAGGAGACAAAAAGTGCACGCCCTGGATGTCTGACCCTTTTTGCGAATCCCCGTTACCACATATGGTCCCTGAGCAACCTCAGGGATCAGTAGACCATGGATCCAGGTATTTCACTATCAGGTGTGGCCCCTCTCCAATTCAACACTCCAATTAGAATGAGCCGGAGGCAGGCGCTGAAGGCTGTGCACTGCACAGGACGTAAAGGAACTGTGGGGACACTGGTTAAATCCAGGGACTACCAGATACTAGGCAAGACAATAATATTTTCACGTTTATTTTTTTCCTTTTTCGCTTTTTTGGGTCACACCCAGGGATGGTCAGGGGTTATTCCTGGCTCTGCACTTAGGAATTATTTCTGGTGGTGCTCAGGGGACCATCTGGGATACTGGGGATCCAACCTGGGTCGGCCACATGCAAGGCAACGCCCTACCTGCTGGACAATTGCTCCAGCCCGACAATAATATTTTCGAGGAGGCCAACATGTAATGCATAACTTAAGCCTAAATAAAGCATATGTTAAGATTAAACCATGGACCTGATAACCCTAAGTATCCCTAACTTAGGATCTACTCTTAATGACTAATTTAAGAGCTAGTCAAAGAGAAATCTTGAACAATTCAAACATTTACTGACTCACAATGAATTCACTACAAAATCCCTGAAGTAACCAGTGGAGATAGAGAGAAATAAAGATTAAGACTAATGACATAAATTTATAGACACTTATATGGATTAGACACTGTTCCAAACACCAATGGATAGACTAAGACATTTTTCCTGACAACTCAGTGAGTTAGGTACTATTCTTCACTCATAAAAGCAAACGAAGTTTCGCGAGGTAAGCAACTTGCCACGCTCCAAGTAGCCCCGAGGTAAGGCACAGAATGATGATTCACACCAGGCAGACTGGCTGCCGCAATCTGTGCTAAGACAGTACAAACTGGCATATGTGGGCACTGGAGAAGCCAACTTTCTTGCCTCATGTAAACACCTGTTGAGTGTGTAAATAAATGAATGAGTGAATGGTACATCTTGGATTTCTCGTACTTAGTACTATAGTTTAAGTTCATTTTAACACGATCCTTATGCTAAGTTACAAATATAAGTTCTTTCATCTGAAAGGGTAACATTATTCCAATATGTTTTAAAATAAATATCCAGCACATAAACATTTTAGGTTAAAGAAGGAATAAGGCTTGTTTTCACTGTTAAGAAATTCCTACTGAATCATCCGTTCCCCAATTAGAATTTGAGATATTTTATTTCATTCTTCTTTACCCCTCTCATTTACTTTATCTGTCATAATTACACTTTTTCAGACTTTGTGCTTTTTCCACTCTTACATATTGAAATTGCTACTAGTTTTAATTTACAATTTAGAATGACAAATTGTTACTAGTTTTAATTTACAATTTACAAGGACAGGACTAATGGAGATGTTACTAGTGCCCACTCGAGCAAATTGATGAACAATGGGAAGACAGTGATGCAGTGATAAATACTGAAATAAGACACATGTTAAGACTCCTAGCTTGTTATCAATCTAAAATAATGCTTAAATAATAGTATACATTTTATTATTGATTCCTTACTATAATACATATACAGTAATAGAATTATCTGTGGTGATTATAAAGCTAAAACTAAAAAAAATGTTTAGCCACATAAAGTATCATTGAAATTCCCAGAAATGTTTCACTGAATAAAAATAGGTGCCCTGGTTTATATAAAATGAAAAAAAGGCATGGCAGGAAAGTGGTGCTTTCCAAATAATTACCCCCCCATTACCAACTGTCAATGGTGATGACAGAGTGCTGACTTGGTTCATGGATGATGGCAAAGGGATGGAGGAGGAACAATGATTCTTTCTTGTCTTATATTGGTTCATGAAAGGAACAGAACACAAACAAATGCAGAGAGTTGGGGTGCAGGAACAGAAACATACCCTCTAAATTCTGGCTTGAGAGGTGCATCTAAGACACACATTTTTTCAAGGACTCTTAGGCTTTAACTGAAAAAGTACCACTGGCTTATGCTCGAGAGTAGAATTATACAGTCATAGCTGCGTTTTATCTTCAGTATGAGCAAAGGATATGGTCAAAACTATCTGTCTCTGATGAAGTCTTGGTACTCTCCCATTCACAACGACTTCCAACCAATCTTTTGCACACATTATTGCCACTAGCTTAGTTGTGTAACATTGTGGCTTTGAGATACTGGGGTAGAGATTTTTAATAGTGGGACTTCATCTCAGACTTAATGAATCAGAATTCCTTTAAGCTTTTGTATTTTCTAATGTGAGTCAGGGTTCAACAATATGACTTATGAGGTCATAATTCCTAAGTTAAGGCAACTATTTAAGATAACTTTTTTTTTTTTGCATATTAGTAGTTCTGTAACCTGAATACCCATTAGAGTTAATAGGAAAGTGTAAAAAGCTGCTGCATTATAGAAACAAGAAAGTCAAAGAGAGGAGGGAATGCGGGAAGAGGAGGCAGCCTGGAGTAACTTAGGGGCATTGATCAGGGGAAGGCCTTGGACACTGAGTCTATAGACAAGAAGTCTAAAGTAAACATCAAAAACATAATGGCAATGCCATTGTAAACGGGTGGTGACGCTATAATAACCAGACACAAAATAAAAACTTGATAAGAATATGGGGTCAATGGGGAGGCACCTGGAGTAACTGATCAAGGGATTCTAGTAGTGTGCTCAGTGTTGGAATATTTTCTGTTGAAACTCTATTCTTAATAGTATTGTAAACCATGGTGTCTAAAAAGCTGAAAATAAAACTGAGATGGGTCAGAATGACAGTTGAGCACACGCCACTGGCCTGACTTAAGGAGGTCATGACCCTCACTTAAATCTATGGGTCCCTGAATACCACCAGGAGTGAATTCTGAGGACAAGGCTAAGAATAAGTCCACGAGCACTGCAGGGTGTGGTATAACCTCCCACCTTCCCACTAAAAAATCTAAGTGCCCACTCTCAGAAGTTCAGAAATTCTGATTAAGTAAAATGGGGAGGGGGAGAAACATTCTTGATTAAAAATCAATTAAAAATAAATCTACTTATTTCAATGGGGTGTCAGTGTGCAACCCGCAGATAGTATAGTGAAAATTATAGACAGACTATGAGTGCAGTGATATGAGGAAAGTATTGCATTGTATTACAGTAAGACATTTATTCTAAAAATGGACTGGAGGGTCCTAAGACAAGGACGATGATACAATGAGGCTATTACAGCTGTCCAGGTTTATATTGTGAGTGACTAGAACCAGGAACACAGGGCAGCAGTAAGATGGAACAAATAGAATCTATACTATGAAGACGCATGTTATTGTGACAGGTTTAGAAAATCCCCCTGAAATTTCCATATCTCATATCAGCACTCAGACAAGCCTGAACCCTGCCATTCTGCTACCCCAGTGGTCTAACCTTTAGTGAGATTCGTTTGAAGGAGTGCTGGACTGGTAGCTTCCTTAAACAACCAGGAAGTAAACATTTTTTACCTTGAAGAAATTCCCAAGAATTCCCTTGATAGAGTTCAAAATAATTAAGAGGCATGGTCACTGTCAAAACTCAAACGCACAAAGATAGTAAGACATCGGAAGGAAGGAAGGAAGGAAGGAAGGAAGGAAGGAAGGAAGGAAGGAAGAAAGGAAGGAAGGAAGGAAGAAGGAAGGGAGAAGGAAGGAAGGGAGAAGGAAGAAAGGGAGAATGAAGGAAGGAAGGGAAAAGGAAGGAAGGAAGGAAGGAAGGGAGAAGGAAGGGAGAATGAAGGAAGGAAGAAGGAAGGAAGGAAAAAGGAAGGAAGGAAAAAGGAAGGAAGGAAGGAAGAAGGAAGGAAGGGAAAAGGAAGGAAGGGAGAATGAAGGAAGGGAGAAGGAAGGAAGAAGGAAGGAAGGAAGAAGGAAGGAAGGAAAGAAGAAAGAAGGAAGGAAGAAGGAAGGAAGGAAGAAGGAAGGAAGGAAGAAGGAAGGAAGGAAAGAAGAAAGAAGGAAGGAAGAAGGAAGGAAGGAAGAAGGAAGGAAGGAAGAAGGAAGGAAGGAAGAAGGAAGGAAGGAAGGAAGAAGGAAGGAAGAAGGAAGGAAGGAAGGAAGAAGGAAGGACGGAAGGAAGAAGGAAGGATGGAAGAAAGAAGGAAGGAAGGAAGGAGGAAAGGAAGAAGGAAGGAAGAAAGAAAGAAGGAAGGAAGAAAGGAAGGAAGGAAGGAAGAAAGGAAGGAAGGAAGAAAGGAAGGAAGGAAGGAAAGAAGGAAGAAGGAAAGAAGGAAGAAGGAAGGAAGGAAGAAGGAAGGAAGAAGGAAGGAAAGAAGAAAGGAAGGAAGAAGGAAGGAAGGAAGGAAGAAAGGAAGGAAGGAAGGAGGAAGGAAGGAAGGAAGGAAGAAGGAAGGAAGGAAGGAAGAAGGAAGGAAGGAAGAAGGAAGGAAGGAAGAAGGAAAGAAGGAAGAAGGAAGGAAGAAGGAAGGAGGGAAGGAAAGAAGGAAGGAAGAAAGGGAGAAGGAAGGAGGGAAGGAGGGAAGGAAGGAAGAAAGAAAAGAAGGAATTTAGGAGGGAAGAAGGGAAGGAAGGAAGAAAGGAAGGAAGGAAGGAAGGAGGGAAGGGAAGGGGAGGAAGGAAGGAAGGGAGGGAGGGAGGAAGGAAGGAAGGAAGGAAAGCTAGCAGACCCACAAAGCTTTCAGATACTGCAATTACCAGCTGTGAAGGTGAGTAGTTTGTTTGGAATATTTGAAGAAATGGAGTAAATATATGAAGCACAAGGAAGTACTGAAAATGTGCTGACCTTCTGCTTCCTGCCATCAAACTAGGTGAGGCTCGCCTCTGGCTGATGTCCCTGGTCTTGATCCTGAGGCAGAGCTTCAATGGGAGGAAGAGGAAGAGACCTTTTCTCCAGTGTGGGTCCCAGCAGCCTCCGCACCTGACCTGCAACTTCTGAAAGGTGCACACCAAGCTCCTTCCTGTTTGTTTCCTTCAAGTCTTTCCACACTTTTGCTAGCTGCTCCACCATCCCAGCTGTGGCTCTCCTCTGGCTGATATCACTGGGCCTATTCCAAATGGGGGTCAGAGCTCCAATAGGAGGAAGAGCTGCTCCCTCCAAGATGGACCCCAACAACTTCTGCCCTAATTTGGATCAGAGTAAGGGGCTCAGAACCGCAGCCCCTGCTTATGTGCATGATAAATCGAGTCGATAAATGGCATGCAGCTCACAGTTACTCTTTCTGACATCCTTACAGGCAGAGGAGACAGAAAGCAACCTTTAGGTAGCCCCTCACCACCTTCCTGGGGGGGTAGCTACAGAAATTCACCCCCAGCACTAAGATAACTATGGGATGAGTTCAAGAGGAACAATGTAAGAATCACTGGAGTTACAGAAGCACAGGAAGGCAAATGGGAAGAAGCAATAGCTAGAGAACCCATCAATAAGAACTTCCCAGAGTTGAAGATTACAGGCACAACAGTGACCACGGACAGTTGAACTCAACTCTAAATTTTATACTCAGAAAAAGTTTCCTTAAAAAAACAAAGTATTTTTATAAGTTTGTTGCCAACGCTCTCACTAAAAAATAATTGATTATTATTATGAAGATGTTTTTTGCAGTGCCAGGGATTAAACCCAGGGCCTCATACTGCAAGTGCTCTTCCACTGAGTTGTATCTCCAAGTCTTAAAAGCAATTCTTAAGGATGTCCTTTAGGGAGAAAGAAAAAAAATCTCAATAGTAAGCAAAGAAAGAGGTACATATATATGAAAGTTTCTACATTAAAATCCTCGGGAATTGCTTAATTAAAATAGCATTAAGGTTCCAAACTAGTAGAAATATGAAGTAAAAGAACTATCAAGAATGGCAATTATTTACACATGGAAGATAGGCAGAGTATTTCTGATAATTTCCACATTTGTTCTTTTCTCTATTTCTTAAAGACAATAAACAAAAAGTTTCATATCACTCTGTCTTTATAAGTTTATTTTATTTGATTAATGCCTACTGTAAGCTTCAAATAGGTAAGGACTGGAAGAATGATTTTTTAGTTTGTAATTTATCATAAATGCAAACTGACTACTGATAATGAAGTATATACTCAAGAAAGGCTCTATGAGTGAATGAATGAATGGCTTCATACTGACAGATACATAGTTGAGTGGGTCTTTGGCCCACCTATTCTGACCTATCTCCACACCACACTCCTCAGAAATTGTGAATATTACATAATATGGCAAGAAAGGATTTAGCAACGATTAAGGCAAGGGTATTGAGACAGGTCTGTTGTCCTACAATATCTGAGTAGACCATAAGTGCAATCACATACATCCTTATGAGTGTGATCAAAGAGGGGTTTGATACAGATGAAAGAGAAGAAGGCAGCGTGACTCCAAGGGCAGAGGACGGAATAATGCAACCGAACTCTAGGATTTCTGGTAGCCCTCAGAAGCTGGAAGAGACAAGAAATGGTTCCTTCATTAAATCTTCTGTAGGAACCTACTGACATCTTGATTTCAACTTATCACCCTGATTTCACCCTTCTGATCTCTAGAACTATGAGATAATAAATTTCTGTTGCTTTAAACTGTCAGGTCCATGGTATTTTGTTATAGGATCTGTAGGAAACTAATAGAGAGTTAAAGTAAGAGGAATTAAACAAGATAATCATTTGGAGCTGAATGGGAAGGACATAAATGTAGCATTTAAGGAGCATAAAAGAGCTTCAGGGGAAAAGAAAACCATGCATTTAAATTTAGATCTATTATCTTTTAGAAAATGGCAGGGAAATAAGAAATATATGCAGACATTATATACGCATCTCCTTTCCTGGAATGAGGTTTTATAAAAACACAAGTTTACGTCTTTCTCTTTTAGATTCCATATAACTACCTATCGCATAGCCATTTGGTATGTGTTCAGGACAATAGGCTTTTTAAAATCACAGATTTTTCACTGAAGACACTTGAAAGGATGCTTAACTTTAGGTTTATGGATAATGAGGAGATTTTAAATGTCTAGACTACATTTCATTTTGATTCTAGTGCTTCATCAAGAGTTGCCTGTATTTTAGTACTTAGTACAGTGGCTGACTTTAGAAGCTAAATACCATTTAAAAATGAATTCAGAAATCTAAGTAGGAAAAGCAACTATGTATTGTTCTTAAAAGTGATCTTGTTTCTTTTTAATCAATTTTTAAAAGATTGATTTTGGTCACTGTGACTTACCAATACTATTAATGTTAGAGTTCGTGCATAGAGTTGTGCATCGAGTGTTCTAACATCACGTCCTCCACCACAGCGTCCGCTTCCCTCCACCACTGTTTCAGGGTCTACTTCCAACTAGCCCCTAATTTCTTTCTTCTTCTTTTTTTTTTTTGTTTTTTGGATCACACCTGGCAATGATCAGGGGCTACTCCTGGCTCTGCACTCAAGATTACTCTTGGGAAAGAGAGAGAAAGGGAAAGAAATAAAGAACCTGCCATGGAGCAGGGCTGGGGAAGGGGGAGGGAACCGGGGATGTTGGTGGTGGGAGATGGGCACTGGTGGAGGGACGGGTGCTGAAACACTGTATGACCAAAACCCAAACATGAACTTTTTAATTGTATATCTTTTTATTTGTATATCTCACGGTGGTATAATAAAATACTTAAAAAAAAAAAAAGAAGGAGATGCAGAGCCTCAAACACGGCCGGGGAAGCTGAAACTCTGCTCTCCCCAGGCTCAGCTGACCATGGGACCCCCAGGAGGACAGATGGGTTTTGGGAGTGGGCCCATCACCTCTGGGGGGTCCCGGAAGCAGCCGAATGAGACTCGTCCACCACACTAGCCACCACCTTCGCTGTACGGACGCTGACCATAAGGCCCCTAAGTTGTGCTGCCTCTTGCGGCAGCGCCGGTCCATCAAACTAGTGGAAACAGTTATGTCCTTTAATGTACTACATTCTACAATGTGTAGGAAAGTTAGGCGGGAAGGAGGGATAGAGAGGAGAGAAAAGACATACAGAACCCGCCAAGTAGTTGAGGTGTGGGAGGGGGGGGGGGGGGGACACTGGTGATGGGAGATGGGTTTGGGTGGAGGGATCGGTGTGGAACACTGTAGAACCAAAACTTTACATGAGCATCTTGTAATTGTATGTCTAAAAGTGGTAATAAAATTTGAAAAAAAAAACAAGATTACTCTTGGCAGTGCTCAGGAGACCACATGGGATGCTGGGAATTGAACCTGGGTTGACCACATGCAAGGCAAACGCCCTACCCAGTTTACAATGGCTCCAGGACCCAGTCCCTTATCTTCTTGTTCCTTACAAAGTTAAAACAATACAGGAATTGTCACTCCTAGGAACTGACACAAGAAATATAAAAATTTATGTCCATACAAAGCAAAAATTTAAAAAGTGTATTCACAATACTAAAAAAGAATAGAAACATTCAATGTATATCAAATGATAAATGATTAAACAAAATGTGAGACGTTATTCAACATTAAAAAGGAAGAGACAACTGATAGATGCTACAACATGACCCAAGCTGAAAAACATTTTAAGCGAAAGAAATCAGATGTAAATGGCCACATATTTCATGACTCCACATGCATGAAAGACAGAGTAGAAAGAGCAAGCAGGTTAGTGGGATTTCCTGGGATATGGTGGAAAGAGGGCTGGACTGCAAAGGGGCATGAAGATATTTTCTAGGGTACTAGCCGTGTCCTGTGCCTGAATTACAAAGATGGTTGTGCAACTCTAAATTTCCTTAGAATTACAGAATTGTATAGTTAAAGTGGGTGAATTTTATGATATATAAATTATGTCCCATTAAGCTGGTCTAAAAAAGTGCTTGAATGTGACAATTATGAAGGTAGAATGTGCGTTTTTAACCACAGGCTATCTTTAGAAGGATATAGCATCTAAAACTGCATTGCTATTCTTAAGGCATGGCTCATAGCAGCCATCTTGTTAAAGAAAAAGAAGGAAATAATTTGTAATATTGACAGTGTGGATTCTTGATGTTAGAGTCTCAAAAAAACATTTTTGCTCCAGGTTTAGTAATACCCTAGCAATCATAAAAATGTGAAGGGACATTTGGTAGCCTTTTATAGACTTCATTTACAAGGCAGATGCTACTTCTTAGAAGTGTTTGCTTGGTAGCTTAATTCCATTTTTTTTCTGTACAGTATGTACTTGTTTTGGGTAGGCAGAAAATGAAGACAAAAAAAGATGACTTTATTTAGCTTTTTTTTTTTATCTAGGAGAGTTAGGCAAAAATCTGATTTTTAACCAATAAGAGAATGGGCAATAGCAACAATCCAATGTGAAGTAATGAAGTACTCTATTATTTACTACTACTACTACTAGTACTACTACTACAAACAATGTTTATTAAGTGCTCATAATATACTCGGAACTGTGTCTACTTGCTTATGTATATCACCTTCTAAAATTCACAGGCCAATCCTATCATGTGTTTAATAGTATTCTCATCTTAAAAAAAAGAAAACTAAAAAGAGTACGTCACTTGTTTTTATGATATAAGGAGGGTACTGATGATGACTGGGACTTAATAAGTACTTGTACAGTATTTACTATTTGTAACTCTATGTTCAAACTGTGTGTCTATAACTTCTATAACTTAATTCCCTTGGAATTAACATAAAATTAATGTTCAAAGTCAAAATTAAATTTAAATGAAAAGTTTGTCATCTGTGTTGCAAACCATAATGCACAAGGAGAGAGAGAGTGGGGGAGGAGAGAGGAAGAAAGAGAGAGAGAGGGAGAGAGAGAAGGAAAGTGCCTGCCATAGAGATAGGCTGGATTTAGCAGAGGTAAGGGAAGGTAAAGGGCACGTTGGTGGTGGGAGATGTGCACTGGCGGACGGACGGGATTTGGAACAGTGTGAGACTGAAACCCAATCATGAACAGTCCTCTAACTGTATGTCATGGTGACTAAAAAGAACAAATAAAGAAAACGAAGAGTGTTTCATAAGAACTGAACATACACATCCATGCTGAGAGTCTTTAACTGATCTGTCTCGTTTTTCCTTCTTACCTCCTGTTCACAGAAGACTGTGAACTGCAAAAATAAAATCTTCATTTGCATATCTAAAAGATATGCCTAACCTGATATTTCCAAATGCTAACTTTGTAAAGTTTCTCTTCAAATGTCCCCCATCTCAGCGAAGTTTCCCACTCATTTTCAATAAGTAACACCCACAAAAATCCATTTGGACCAAAACCTTATAAATATATCCTGACGACTTTTGACCCCCATTGCCACTACGCGAGTCAAACCATGGCCACATGTGTCTGGATCGTCCAGCAGCCGCTTGCATCCATTAAGGTAGGGTGGCTCTAACTCACAGACTTAAAAAGTACATTCAAATACGAGATGAACAGATCCCAAGGGTAGCCCCAAGCCAAAGGAGGGAGTATCATTTTCAACAGGGATCTTCTAAGTCTGCCCTTTAAGTGTAAGAACATGGTGCACTGTAGGAGAGAACTTTCACAGAACAGAACTGAGAGTGGCTTCTGCTTACACTACTTCTGTACTTAACAGAACTTAACAGAACTTCTGCTTACACTAAATTGCAAAGATTCAGTCATGTAGCAACACCAAACTGGAATGGACATTGGAAAAAATGGGGCAACTGTATTTCCAAGAGAATGGGCAAAGCTTTGGGAAACAGATAATAGTTCCTCCCAAACTCCCTATTGTATAAATATGTACCTTAAAGGGGATTATGAAATTTAAGAAATTATTTTAAAAAACAAATAATTACAAAACACCAAGGTGATCAAGGGAGA
Organism: Cryptotis parvus; assembly: GCA_021461705.1. Classification (NCBI taxonomy): domain Eukaryota; kingdom Metazoa; phylum Chordata; class Mammalia; order Eulipotyphla; family Soricidae; genus Cryptotis; species Cryptotis parvus. The sequence continues at coordinate 176,128 of JAJIBD010021023.1, forward strand.
AAAGGTAATTGAGGCTTAATTCCAAAGTAGAAATACTTTTATGACCAAAGCAACCTTGGGACATGCCACCTAAAACAGTCATTGTATAATGAATTATAATAAGGAGCAATATCCATGATACTTTCGAAAGAAGTGCAGGGCTGGTTTCACTGAGGGGAGGAGGTGAAAATATACCTTGGATTGCAGAGAGTAATCAATTACTGAGTGCACATCATCTTGCTAGGGAACAATACTAAAAAGTCCTTAACTAAGTCTCTGGAAATCAATTATTATATTAACATCAATAAAGAGAGTTTATAGGCTATGTCAAAGGAGAAGAATAAGTCAATTTAATTTTTGTCTTGAAGGGATACAGCATTTTATGGGAATTTTGTAAGAAAATCTTTTGCTTTCTTCTCTTTCCTGTCCCATAGAGGAAGTTACCAGAACTGGAAATAGTGGTTTCAATGGAGGCAGTACAGTAATGAAGATAAAATAGGATTCGGGGCAATAAATCTTTTTCTACTCTGTAAATACTCCCCCTTTCACCATAAAGGCTCTTTAAAGAAGTAAGAAAACAAAGCTTTCAGAAGGGGCTTGATACATTATTTATGAACTTATCAAGTGTAGAAAACACCCACTCAGACATTTTAATAAAAACTTTCAACTAATGTTATCTAATTTTATTGGTATTAAAAAAGCCAATTATGAACTGGAAAGTTATTGTTTGTTGAACCGCTACACAGCTTTCTGCAAATAGAATGTTTACAAACCACTTGTAATCACTTTTCCAAAGTTTCAGTTTCTGAAGGTCAAATAACTATGTAACTTGCTTAATAAAGAAGCACCTCTAAATATCTCCCAGCTCTGATAGGCTTATATTCTGTTCCTTAGGTGAGGTATTAGCAAAGCTTATTTATTTTCATTTCCAAGGCTTTTATTTGCTCGTTCCCTTGTGGTAAAGCTGATTTCCATGATGATTCCCTTCTTAATTTTAATACCCTTTTTACTCATCATATAGACATAAGAATTTTCCATAAAATAATGAAATCCTTGCAAAGGAAATGAAGACAACTCGGGAGCAAAGTAAACTAGCTCCTTTTTCAATTAATTGATCCACTGTCATGTGCATATATGATTTTTTTTAAACCTAGAAATAAGGTTAATTAACATAAAAAGCCTCACTCCTCTAGATGCTGAATTTTGTATTTTACCCATGCTGCCTTAAGTGCCTTGATTTCCCAGTAATGACCTAGTTCTCCTAATGAGGAACATTAACCCCTGGCTGTAGCTGTCCAGGACTTAATTGTCAACTGCAGCTGAAATAGGGGAGTTTGCCGATCAGCAGGTATGCAGTATATTAACTCATGTCATTTCAACCCCTAATAAATAAATCTGTTGCTAAGGCAACAGGAAGATCAGCTCTATCAGTAGTCTCCCTCCCGGTAACCAGCTTCCCCTTTCCACCCTTCTTCTGGAGGAAACTGCCTTTCACACCAAGCTAAGGGGAAAAAGAAGGAAATTAACTACATGTAACCATAATTAGAAGCAACATCATTTCTCATCTTAGAAACATATCTAAATTAATAAAAAAGGACAGCAAAGAGAGAAATGCTTTCGACTTAGATCAGGCTAAATTATTTCCTTCAACAGGAGACAGGCGCAGTGAGGTATAAATCTGGGTAAGAACAAATCTCAAACATTTCGGCTCTTTGTGTTTCTGAAATCCCCCTTCTTTTGTTTAACCAACAAATGATGTTGGCCTGACTAATGCAGAAATAGCTAATTAGTGGCAGAGCCAATAAAGATGATAGAAAAGAAAACTACCTTACATAATTTATAATAGGTATTGCTATTCTACCTTGCAATTCTTTCTTTGGTGTAAAAAATAAGTAGGAAGAAAAATCTGGTAACTTAACCTTAATCCAGGTAACCTAGAAAAGTCTGAGTCATGTGCCCATGGAGTTGAGAAAGAGATCTCAGTGGATTGTTTGAAATCAGATTATAATCCTGAATTTAGGCAGAGAGGTAGGGCAAAAAATGGCCTACAAAGATGTCCCCCTCCTGGGTTTCTTTTTCAGTAATAACCCAGACATTACATTCCTTTAAACCAAAACTATCATTTTACTTTTCATGTTACCACCAATCCAGAGGAATTATTTCATTGTGACTAAGTCCTGAAGGGTTTAGATCTATAACTCCTTTATTTTTTTTTCTTTCTTTCTTTTTTTTTTTTTTTTTTTTCACACCCGCAATGCTCAGGGGTTTCTCCTGGCTCTGCACTCAGGGAATTACTCCTGGCGGTGCTCAGGGGACCATATGGGATGCTGGGGATCGAACCCGGGCCGGCATGGGCCGGCCAGCAAGGCAAACGCCCTACCCGCTGGTTTATCATCAAACAACCTCCTCTAAAATAAACAAATAAATAATGCTAATTTCATGATCATCTCTACTTGCCATATAGTTAACTGCAATCTCTATATTTTCACTGCCTTTCTTCCCAGGATAGCAACAAACAATAGTCAAGCATCAATTGTCACTCTAATACATATACACACATACATATAATATGATAATACATAATTCCTAGCTCTGGGCTCAGAGATCACTACTTCTGGGAGGCGCATGGAGTGCTTAGGGAACTATATGTGGTGCCAAAGATTGAACCCGGGTTGGTCACCTACAAAGTGCCTTATATACTATATCTCTGACCTCTCATTATTGATACTAAAGTAACATCAGGTAAATATTCCATGTGCCAGGAAATCTAGCTATCTGCTACTGATAAGATCTATGCAAGAAAACAACTTTCTGTTTCTGTCCTGGAGAAACTTCAGATCTAAAACAAATGACACCACTTAAAATAAGAAATGAGTAGAGTTAGATGATGCTGTGGAAGGAGCTAAGTTGTTAGTTTTTTTTTTTCCATTACACTATGTGGTGCATAACACCCTGGATGTATGGAATTCAAAGTCAGGGAAATTCACATCTTAGTGGAACTGAATCAGGATTAATATCAGTGGAAAGTGGAAAATTCTTGGGTGTCTCTAAAGCAATGTAATCAAATTTACCATCATTACATGTGAAAAGACAAAAATCACCCTGTATTAAGAGCAACAGGAAAGATATTAATACTGAAAAAGGAAGTGTGTGCTAAGTAAAGTTCAGATTAACAGGAATGGCATGAAAAAGGTTAGTGACTATAGAGTAGAAATACATTCAAATATGCTCAATCAGACACACAACATAAATGTGTAGCAAATAAAGATTGTCAATCTATGAATTCATCCATCTACCTAATAGTGCATCCATGTATCCATGAGTCTGTCCAATCTGAACATCTATCACCTACTTTCTAATTCTATCACATTTGACCTGTGGCATTAAGGAAGTGTGATATAATGATTTGACTAAAAGAGTTGTCAGAGAAAAGGTAGACACGAAGGTTGAAGATAACTGTCTTAAGCATACTGTTATCAAACAGTATCTTTAGAAGTAATTACTAACTGTATGAAATGAGTCAAATTTGAAGAACTTTTTTACCCTCACTAACACGAACCTCAAGAGAATAATACCTATAGGTAGAAGTTCTTTTTTTGCTAACATGATATATTAGACAGATAAAAACAATGCAATGAAAGAAAAATGCTGAATGTTTCATTTTTTGCACATTCAATGGTTTGGAAAATAGTCAGCAAGCTACTGATGAATGAAATTTTGAAAAACTATAAGAAATTTTGGTAAGGGAAATTATTTGGACTTGAATTTTCCTGTATTGCTTTTCTTATGATAAACAATAGTACAGAGAATCTCAGAGATTCAGCTGTAGTATGTTAGAAGACAAAACAAAAACTTTAATATGATAAAATGTGTAGTATTTTCAACTAGGTATCTCATCACAACTTTTCAAAGATTAGAGAAAAATTTAAGAGAGCCTTGTTTACTTCTAGAATTTATTAAAAATTTCTAAGGATAAAAATAAACAGAAAATTTCAGGCACAGAAATATGAATGCAGAATAATTGTGAGTGACTATGATCAATTAGAAGAACCTTATCATGCATGTGAACTGGGACTGTCCAGTTGATAAAGATGGAACTGGTGAAATTAGCCCTTTCAAAGAACAGTTAGCTATGATTTCCAATTAAAAAAAATTAGCTTTTACTAGTTATAGGGTAGATATTTTTTACATTAAAGATATTTAACTCTAACAGGGATATTGTTGCAAGGCAGGATTCATAGCTTTTAGAGACCTGGAATATAAAAAGAAACTAAGAAATCATAGTTTTTAGAGACGGAACAAGTGAGACGGGATTCTTACAAGGCTGACAAATCTTTGGTCGAGTGCAGATGGCCAGACCACATGACTATCTTTTCCAGAACCACAATTCTGTAAGGCTCACTTACCCCTTACAAAAAAAAGGCTTATACTGAAATAGAATAAAGGACATTGGTGTTCAAATGCTAGGACTTGACACTCTATTTGAATCCTACTGGGCAGCTAATGATTGTCCTTCAAAAACATTCTAAAGACTATGAAAACCTGAAAAATATAGGACAATCTAATCCAAAGTATCTTAGTTATTTTGGCAAGGAGAAAACCAGGATAAGTTGACCTTGGCCTGAGAAACACATCATCTAAGCATCCAGCACACATCCTTTCAAATGCAGATAGATCAGTTTTATTTTCAAAGCTGTAGTTTTAAACCTCAGAGCCAAAGAATGAAACAAACAAGTTATTTTATTCTCAAATAATAAAGCGGAATTCTCTATATCTCTCATTGATTTTTCAGCAATAAATCGCTAAACTTTAAAAAAAATACAGTGGATCCAAATTTTTTGATATTTACAATTTACCTAAATATGCTTCAAGGGGGAACAGAGTGATTGTCCAGCGGGTAGGGGCGTTTGCCTTGTACGTGGCCAACCGTGCTGGCCTGGGTTTGATACCCAGAATCCCATATGGTTCCCGAGCACTGCCAGGAGTACTTCCTGAGTGCAGAGCCAGGAGAAACCCCTGAGCATTTCCGGGTGTGACCCCCCCCAGTCCCCCAAAAAAGCAAAAAAAATTAATAAATATACGTCAAGTAGCCAAGGCAGAGCCTGGCAAGCTACCCATGCCAAAAACAGTAACAATAATGGATCCATTCCCAACAAATGGAGACATTACTGGTGTCCGCTTGAGCAAATTGATGATCAATGGAAGACAAGTGATACAAGTGATGCTTCAAGTAAGTTTTTATATTTCAAAAACTGGCACTTTCCCAGATATCTACCCTTAACTATTATCAACATTATTTAAGCTTTTTATCCTTATCTTATGGAAAATACTACAAATATTATATAGACCACATAAAGTCATTCCACATTAAGTAAAAAACTGGCAATTTTGCCATATTTCAATGATGAGACCATTGTAGAGCCTATGATAGGTGTTCTAATAACTCCTAAAACTCTCAGTGTACCTCACAGCCCACTATCACTCCATCTTTTTGAATCCAGAACGTTCCTGCTTATAGAATACTAATGAGGAGATAAAGATTAGAACAGATTTTTTATAGATATATATTTTAGAATTATTTAATACTTCAGATATACGTCTTATAGTAAACTTCCACACCAAGACAAATCCTCTGTGGTTTGATAAAATTTTACTTATCTACAATAACTACTTCTCTACTATCTATTGCAAAACCTAGATATTATTTATTTGACTATTATTTGTTTTGGGGGCCATATGAGGTGGTGCTCAGAACTTACTCCTGGCTCTCCACTCAGGGATCACTTCTGGCAGGGCTCAGGGGGCTATCTGAGGTGCTGAGGATAAAACCAGGTGAGCTACCTGCAAGGCAAGTGCCCGATCTGCTGCATCGCTCACCAACCCCTATTATAATTTTCTACAGAACTGAATGTTACTATGCTAGCTTCAGGGTAAGCACATTTAGTCTACGGAAGAAAAGAAATCAGACAATTCAATGGAGTAGGACAGATATGTCATTATTAGTTTCATTTACTAGTTTTACTCAAAGGGTCACCTGTGAATTCCTGGAGGTATTCAACCCTCTTTTATGGATTATGTAAAGTCAAACTGTTTTCATAATAATATTGAGAAGTAATTTGCCTCTTCAAGGTATTAATGTCTACTCTGGTATGAAGATTACACAGAAGAATCCAGTTGTAGCATGATTTAATTAATGGCATCACCTTCTACCCATCATTATATATTTTTATAATCATGACTTTTAGCAAAAGAGAAATAAAATAAAGTTGAGTTTCTCTGAACAATGTCTTTGAAGCAGAAAAAATCACTAATATTATTAGATTTCATCCTTCAATAAACATCTTTTAATATCCTGTGTGATAAAATTGGAGATACATGAAAAAGCCCCTTCATACCAAAGTGTATAAGGTCCCGAGGAAAAAAGAATCAATTGTAGTGCATTGTGAATTAATGTAGCTTAATTACATTAATTCTTCCCACCCCATAAAATAGCAATTACATTTAAAACTGATTGACAAACCATGATTAATCAGACTTGGTATTTGGCAGACATTTTCTCAAATATAAAGAGTGTAAACTTAGTGCTTCAAGGAAAACAAGTGATAATGTGTGTTGTCATGTAAAGTCAAGCCTTTATATTACAAATTAGAATTTTGGAAAAATCTGATCTACAGCATGACCTTGACAGCGCCCAATAATCAATGCTTTCTCTTATCAATAATATTAACAGCAGCATTTTTTGAAATAATGAATTGTGTAAATATTTGGAAGAGAAACTATATTTTTCCAAATTATCATATGCCACAAACTTCACTTAAATCGAAAGTATGAAATATCATCAAGTAGTTTACGCTAACCTCTTGTCATGGGCCAGGAAGATAGTTCAAAGGGTTGGATGGGTTTCTCAATCCTTAGTTGACTGAGGTACCAGTGGGCCTAAGCACAGAATCCCCTAACAGCTAATTATGAGATCCTAGTAGGATGAGGATTAGCCCCTAGATTGGTCCTTAGCATTGCTCCCCCCAACCCGCATTTAAAAGAAAAAGAACTTTCATATCAAGTTCCAGTGTAGTATCAAAGAAAAATACCTATAATGACTGGAATAATCTATTAAAATACTTGTTTGCCAGTGCTCACTCTCTCTTTGAGGCAGAATTTCCATTATAAATTTTGACCAAAACAAAATATTGAATTGTTATAATAGAATTGTAGTAACAGAAGTAATAGAATTAAATATTAAAGCTGAGGAAAGAGTTCAACTTTTTCTCATTAAAAAGATACTATCACTGTCACTGTCACTGTCTACCCGTTCATCATCGACTTGCTCGAGCGGGCCCCAGTAACATCTCCATATGTCCTGTCTCATGCTAGTAGAGCCCAAAGGCATCTGCTTGCTCCAGGAACATAAAGAGCCTCAATCCATTCCAGAATGAGTCTATAATTGTTACTGGTATTTGGCATATCAAATACAACACGGGTAGCTTGCCAGGCTCCGCCGTGCAGGTAACATACTCTTGTAGTCATCTCTAAGTCCAGCATTTATTGATGAACTGCGTGGCAGCTTGCGGCCGTGCAAGCTTGTCTGTGATAGGCTTGTCTGCTGGGTGGAGTTCTAACAAGAGATGGTGTGACTTTCCTCACTGATTTAACTGTTTTAGAAAATATTCGTAAAACTATGTTTTTTATGGAACAGATATTTAGTTTTTCATTACTTTTAAATGATTCAATAGAGATTCCAAAACTTTTCCTCAGTTTTAATTTTGAGTAAAGTATTTATTGATAGCTATAACCCCAATGAAGAAACGGGTGTGTTCTCAATGTTCCAATTAGTTTCTGTTGTTGTTTTTGGGTCACATGCAACTATGCTCAGGACTCACTCTTGACTCTGTGCTCAGGGATCACTTCTGGTGGTGCTCAGGGACCATATTGGGTGGAAGAATTGAATCTGACAAGATGCATGCATGACAAGCACCTTATCCACTGTACATTCTCTCTGGTCCCAAGTTCCAATAATTTTTAATAGTATAAAGGGGACTGAGATCAAAGACTTAGAGATCCTGCAGTCTTGAGAGTGCAGAGTTTATACGTGGCCTGCACTCAGAAATTATGTCAGCCGGTGCTGGGGACCACGTGGAATGCTGAAGATCGAACCCAGGTTGGTCCATGCAAAAGCAAATGCTCTACCTTGAAAGGTAGAGCCTCGAAAGTTCTGTCTTTCTGTTTATAAATTTGTTTTTTTTCCTGTCCTTCCAGCACGTTCTCTTGTGCTCATTACAGTAAGATGAACATTACATAAAGGTTGAAATATGGGAAAAAATACATTTGCCTAATCTTTGGAAATAAAATAGTTAAAACAAAGGTACTGCACATTGCAGTCTATTATAAAAGACCTTCTATAAGTCATTTCTATTAACCGCGCTTTGCTATAGATGTTTATAACAAAACATTAAAGACTGGTAGAAAGGAGAAAACAAATTACTCTGCAGAGAACCCACCAACTCTGCTAAAATACTGTCAGTTATTTATCTACCGTCGGCCGAGACTGCACACTAAAATCCTTGACAAGATCAGATTCAGAAAGAATGAAGAGAAGGGGCAAGCATCACATTTAAGGGCCTGTTCTCATGCACAGACATTTTACCACAGATTTAAAGCCAGAATGTATCTTCTAGAAAATGTCACTTTTGATTTTGATACATATCCTAGCAAGTAGGCTCTACATTTGGTTGACTTAGTGCAAGATATGTTAGAGGCTAACACTATATTTCAGACCATTCATGATCCCGCGTGGAGCTCACACAATGAGGTCAGCATCACTTCATTTTTAGAGTTGGCCACGGCAACTGCATGATTTCATGGACATATTTTTTTTTATGATTGGGAGGGAGCGGTTTATTTTTTGTTTTGTTAGGCAAGGTAGTGACAGGCTCTCGAACTGTCTTGCCCTCTCCAGTGTGAACTTTATCTTTGTTTACAAGGAAACAATCACCCATGCTTTCTCCTGTTCCAAATACCTCTCTGTAGAATGCATAAGACCAAGGCAAACACGCCAGAAACCCCAAGAGTTCCTACAGTTTGCTCTAAAGAAGATTCCCTCTCGAGCTGGTGGTCTTTAAGAGCTCATAATACAGACAACAACATCACAGGATGCACGAGGATGGTAGACACACTAACTGGAGAGAGCTGATTAAGAAACAAAATGCTGGTCATTTTCTAGTAGAGACCACAGCTTCCTCTAGGAAACAATTCATACTGACCGGTCAATTCCATGATTTCTACTCCGGCGATCAGAGGTCTAAATAAATGTGTGCTTGTAACTGGAGATTTTGATGAATGCCGAACCAGAATCTTAATTTTCTAATTCATATTCACCAATTAAAAAAAAACTGTATTTTTATGAGCAAATTTACATAAATCAGATGATAAAGCATCTACCACTAAAGGGTAGGAGTTCAGCTCACAACATTTGCATATATTCTCCTAAAGAAAATATAGGCATTTTAGATTTTCATTGAAGAGTCTTGCTGCGTTGGAACTCTAATGGGCTTAGAACAGTAAATTTTGAAGAAACTGATTGCTACCCCTGTAGCTAGTAAATGGCTGCCTAGACCCAGTGGCATTTGAAAAAAAGTGTTTTATCATAAAATTATCCCAGCAGAGTCCATTCTGCAAGATAACATCATCATCATCATCATCAGTACTCCATGCAGGACCCAACAGCTCTGGCACAATATTGCCAGTCATTTATCTGTTGTCAGCACAGGTTACACACTGTAATCCTTGACTGCCTCGGAATTAGAATGTCTTTGATGTCCCCACAAGAGTTTTTTGCCCGAAGGCTTTACCAATGCTCGGCGGCTCAGTGTTTATTCCTCGTAATCTTCCTCTCATCTCCAGGCTAGCAGTGACAGATGGTTATGGGCACACAATAGTATTAAGAGTTTGATATTTTTTTTTATGCTGTGCTCTCTGTACAACAAATAGCTATCAGACGCGGGCCAGAGAGCTGACAGGGCTCGCTTAGGTAATGGCAAACAAACAGCTCGGGTTGATGCTTTCTGTCATTTCCGCTCCTAACCCTGCTTGTTTTCATTGTATACTCTCAAAGGTAAACTATATTAACCTTATAGACTGTTATTAAAAAGATATATCTATATGAGCATAAAGTGCTTTTCTTTTCTCTTTTTCTTACTCTTTTGATTATGAAAGTAATACTGCTGACATATTGAACAAATATCGAATGTCAACATAAATTTTTAGTGTGTGATAATATTCCCCTTCATATAGCTGTGTGTCAGGCGGGAACCCGCGGATGATACATAGCAGTAAATAACCCAAACAAAATTAGTTCTCTTGTCAGCTTCTACCTTGTATGTCCCCAGGCATCAGTAAAATTGACTGCACGCTAGATTTTCAAAATTAGCCCTAATGTTAGCTATGTGTCTGGCAACCTCCAAGTTTCCAATGTTCTACTATATTACCCGTAAGGATGAATGTGTTACTTTTATATTTTGGCATTTACTCTTGCTGATGCGGCTTTTTTCCCCTCTTCTCCAAATTAAAAATAATTTAGCTTTAACAATAAGAATGTGCACAAACATAATGTTGCATCTCTTTAAGCAACTAACTTTAGGCAATTAAATTAAATTAAAGCAAAAATATACAAAGGAAGAGAGGGAATTATTCAATTTAATATTGTTAATTTTATTAACATAGCTCTGTCTTATTTTGTGCAAAGTATTGGATGACATGGTTCTCTCGCCTGCCCTACCCCTTGCATTCAGTATGCTGTTTGCCACGAGTCTACAAATGATTCCATTTCCCATTTTTATAATAATTCAGAATCAAAGTTTTCAGAACTGATTTCTTGCAAGGAACACTATTTCAGAGCCTAGCAAGCATTAGCAGACTAAAAGCAAAGCTGTTCAGATGGGAGTAAATAATGACCACTATTTTACCTTGATCCAGGCTAATTTCATCCACAACCACTGCACTTCAAATTAACATAAAAGAATAGTGAGCATCATCACTTCTAAGGATAGTATTATTTAAAAAAGTCACTTCGGTAGAAAGGCAATGCTCAAAATTTGAAGCTGAATACACAAATACAAAAAAAGCACTTTCCATATCGACTTTTAATCCCTAAATTTTACTTTTTATACATTTGGAGTCAGATGACAATCTCTTTAGTTACCAGATGCTAAAGATCAACTGGGAGAGCTTCCGGAGCTCTAACGTGCTGGAGGTAAATCCCGGCAAAGGCGCTTTGCCTGGCTGGTGTGACGTGCTTATTAGTTCACCTGCAAACAGTTGCTCTCAGAAAATCGGACCTAATGATCGTCCCAGCATCACTGCAATAAAGAGACCATAATCTGTGGGGGAAGTAAAGTCTAATCAGGCCACATGCAGATTAACTAACTGGGAGGAATAAAAACTAGATAGAAATGCTCACGTCTAATACCAGAAGATTATCAGGACATTTTACCTCTTTAAATCCTAATTTATAGGAGCCAGGGTTAAGTTTATGAGTTTATATTTGGTGCAATTACATGCTGGAGTTGGTTTGCCTCTTTTGGAAAAAATTCTGCCAGAAAGTGTGCTTTGTACCCTAGCAGACTCATTAGAGAGATGGGAAACATTTCAAATATAATGACCTATACTATGACAAGTGAAATAAAGGCACCTAGTTGAAGCTGGTGAAGTTAGTAAATATGAAAATCATTTTTGCTTCAGTTGAAATACTGCTTTAGGAATGTGTTCATAAGAAATGGTGTTAAAACAGCAGCATGCACAGAAGTATGGATTTCTACTTTGAAACTTCTTGGGAAGATCTTGTTTTCTAGCCATGACTAAGTACTGTTGATTGGGCAGGTCCTTATTTAGTGTAAGGCAAAAAAGACTGAAGTGATGTGAGGAGATACAAGAGCTCTGTAATTTGAGCTGAAGTCCACAACTACTTATATATAGCAATTATGTAGCACTACCTTGACCCACAATAAGAGTATCACCACCTTAAGCTCTTATTATATAAAGTTACAAGGACAACAGATTATCAGGTCAATCATCAGAATCTATTTTCTACTGTTATTTCTACAACTGACTAAGTTGTTATATCTGAAACTTACCATCTGTGAGGCCAGACAATATGCAATGGTCTTTGCTGATCATCAACTCCACCCAAAAGGTCACAGGGAGTAAGAGTCAGATTTTGTTTATCTGGCCCATGATGAGAACTTGCATTATTTGCTGAGTCGCATGTTTTCAAGTCTGACTCTTGCATTACTGAGCTACTCAGGTTTTCCTGTTGTGCAGTATCACAAGGCCCAGATGCTGAGATAAAATTCTTCAATATGTTCTCAGAAGTTCTCTGCTCCTGCTGGTAAAGGAAGGGCCATGGATGGAGCAACATTCGGATTCCTGTTAAGGCTGAGCATCTTCTGAAAATGGGCAGCTTTGTGCTTGGGCAGGAATCTATTTCAAAAAAAGAAATGCAAGGTTATTGTAATATAAATAGTATTTAAAACATGCTTCTTACCCCTCCGTAAGGGAACAATGATTATGTATAAAACTGAGAAAAAAATAAATACATAGTAAGCATTAGCAAAACTGCAGAGTAGTAGCCGTCAAGATAAGGTTCAAAAGTTGAGCGTGGATTGCCTTTGAATGCTTTCCAAAGAATTTTTGTGGCTATAAAATGTGTACAACACATACCAAAAAAAAAAAAAAAGTCTATTACGTTTGCCTTCTTTCTTCTTTCTGCAGTTCCTTTTTTGCATAATACAGTTTCCAAATGACCTCTGCTCATTCTCAAGCCACGGTCATTCAAAAGCCTAAAAAGTACTCAAAACTTTGTTGATCTTTAGGATGGGCCATTTACGCTCATACAACTCTTGCTTTCTGGGCATCTTTACACGGTTCTAAAAACCAAATTACTCATCATTAAATTGACTTTGATAATATCTCTTGAAATAGACTTTTTAAAAAGTACTTAATTTGGGGAGGTGGGGTTTTGGACTACACCCAGCTGTGCTCAGGGTCTATTCCTGGCTCTGTTCTCAGGGACCACCTGCAGTGTTAGGGATAAAACCCCGGTTAGCTCTGTTAAGGACACCACCTTACCTGATATATCTAAAATGGATTTTAATGGTCTATGTTTTTTTTTTTTTTTTTTTTGTGGTGTCAGAGATTGAACTCAGAACTTCACACATGCAAGGTCAGTGATTTCCTGCTGAGTTACATCCTTAGTCCTAGAATTTTAGGTTTTAGCATGTCATTTCCCCCTTATCATCCTCTGGTGCTTTGTAACAGAAAGTTCAATATCTGCTCCTTACTGGTACAAGCAACTATAAAGGATGAAGTCAAGGAGTTTACCATCTGCAAAGGAGCAAACCGGCAGTCTTTCAGAACAGAGGATGTGGGAGATGGACAAGAAAAAGCCAACTAACTCATGGTGGAACATATAAATAATGGGCATTCCAACTTTTAGTTAGAACTAGAGAACTAGAGATTAATTTTGAGTGGGGGATAAGTAAAGGTTTAAAGAAGGTTTTAATTGATGAACTTTGAAAGGCAGAGAGATCACATAGGGTTAGGAGGCAGAGAAGGAGAAATAAGTATGGAATGAGAGCAATAAGAATATTTGGAAGAAAAGAAAGTATTCGAGAGAGAAATGCTGACACTCCTGAAGTGAATTAAGAGCCCCAGACGGATGTATAAAAAAGAATTAAGAGACCTTAAAACTGTGTAAAACAGGGTGTAAAACAGTGTGAGGTGTGAAAATACCAGGGACAATCAGGAGAGTTTGGCTTTCTTAAGAAGCAGAACACTGGCTGCCCCAGGGGGAGGCCTGTGGAGCACGCAGAGAGAAAGCAGACCACTAGCTACGCATGCCTGAAAGAAGCAGAGACAGAGGGGGAAGGACAGAAAGAAAGGCAAGAGCTAATTTTCTTTTCATGGTCTTAGGGGTATTCATTTGGTGGACATTTGCTATGGAAGAAAAGATACAGAAAGTCTCCTAACTTGAAAGTAGAAAATATAATATGAGAGCAAGGAAGGAGGAAAGAGAGAGAGAGAGGGGGGGAAGAAGAGAGAGAGACTTAGACAGACACAGAGACAGTCAGAGACAGAGACAGAGACAGGGAGACAGAGAGACAGAGAGATGAGACGGAGACAGATAGAGACAGAGAATGTGTGCATGTGTGCTTGTCAGGCTGTTTTGGGGGTGAAGGAGGGTAACTAGGGACACTGGTAGTGAGATCTGTACATAGGTGAAAGGACAGGTGTTGGAACACTGCATGACTGAGCACCAGTCATGAACAACTTTGTGAGTGTGTATCTCAAGGTGATTCAATTTTAAAAAAAATACCCCCCCAAAACAAACAAACAAACAAACAACAACATAATATGAAAACACAAGATAAGATTTCCAGTGTGATTCACAATAACAGAATCTGGAAAGAGTGCCTGAGAACAGATGACTAGATAAAGAAACTGTGGTATATCTACAAAATGGAATACTATGCAGCTGTCAGGAAAAATGAAGTTATGAAATTCGCCTACGGATGGATGGATATGAAAAGGATCATGCTGAGTGAAATTAGTCAGAGGGAAAAGGGCAGGTATAGAATGATTGCATTTATTTGCGGGGTATAAAAATAAAATAGTATGATAGCAATATCCAAGGTCAGGCAAAACATGGATCAGGAATTCTCAGTGGGTGGGATCTATAAAGTGTGTAGGAGTTAGAGGTTAGGTAAGACAGAAGGGAACAATGTGCTAATAATTGTTGGAAATGATAATACCAGCCTAGAACTGAGCATTGAGCAAAGGGATATACATGTTAACTTCTAAATGCATGTATTGTAAGCCAAAATATGTAAGAGAAGGAAGAGAGAGGGATAGGGAGAGAGAGGGATAGGGAGAGAGAGAGGAGCCACAAGGTGCCTGCCACAGAGGCAGGGTGGGGGAAGGGGGAGGGAGTCAGGGGACATTGGTGGTGGGAAATGGGCACTGGTGGAGGGATGGGTGCTGGAACACTGTATGACTGAAACCCAAACCTGAACATCTTTGTAATTGTGTATCTCACAGTGGTATAATAAAAAAAAATTAAAAAAACGATTTCCAGTGTGGAGGGGAAGCAGGGACAATAAATAAACAAATGGAAATGGAGACAATAAAGAAAATCACGGGAGAAAAGGAGATAAAAATGAAGTTGAAGAAAACAGTTCTAGGTGGCAGGTATGAACTGTAATATACATCTCCAAAACTCTTGGTGAGGATCTACTTCAAGTGAGGTAGGAGAGATGGAAATGGAGCTAAAAAGATGTCTGAGGGGTGAGAAGAGTCACTGTGGAGAAGGGCAGAGGGCAGCGCTTTAGGTCTGAGAGCAAGGGCTGGTGAGTAGCAGTTAAAGTACAGACTTGGGAGCATTTCTACGGAGCTGGAAACAGAAAGCGGTTGTAGAGTATGTTGTGTATATTCTGGAATCAATGTGCGTGAGTGTGTTGTGTGCGAACAGAAGGGAAGCATCTATGCTTGCTTCATAAGTCTCTTGACAAAACTCACCTGGATATGTAAAAATCCTTTTCTCAAGTAATAAGTAGATGCTTGTACACCAATAGATGAAACACAATGGGTCAAACCCCTAAGGTGTTCCCTAATAATGATTAATTCTTATTTATTCACCTATTGTTTTGGTTTGGGGGCAACAGCTGGTGGTGGTTCTTATGAACAACATCTGGTTCAGTGTGTGATGGCCTCTCCTGGCTATACTCAGGCGACTACGTGATGTCAGGGATTCACACCTGGTTTCCTACACGCAAAGCACGCACACACCCCATTCAACTCTCTCTCTCAGCCCAATACTAGCTTTTCTTCTTTGTTTTTTGGGTCAGACTTGGCAATGCTCAGGGGTTACTCATGGCTCTGCCCTTAGGAATTACTCCTATGGGGGCTTGGGGAATTATAAGGGTGGCCACAGAATGAGCCCAGGTTTGCCACATGCAAGGCAGGCAACCTATGCACTATTTCTCCAGTCCAATATTTAATTTTTAATGGAAGAAAAATTCCATTAAAACACATATATACTGGTTTTTTTTTTTTTTGCTTTTTTTGGGTCACACCCAGCAATACTCAGGGGTTCTCTGGCTCTGCACTCAGGAATTATTCCTGGCGGTGCTCTGCAGACCATATGGGATGCCGGGGATTGAACCGGGCCGGCACTGGCTGGCTGCGTGCAAGGCAAACGCCCTACCTGCTGGGCTACCGCTCCGCCCCCAAACACATATATACTGTTTTAAACTAAAACACATATATAGTATAAAATTATTAAGGAAGCAATCAACTTTTTGAAACAATTTAAACATTGTGAGGAGATTCTAAGGAGCTAAAATTAATTAATTAAAAACTCATTGATCACCACAAAAGATAAAAAAAGACTAATAACAATGACAACATTTTCAACTTCTAAATAAATGGACACGAAAAATGATTGGAGAAGGAACATTTGTACATACCCAGAAAACACCAATAAAACAAATGAGGAAGTCTACTTGTTTATGTCAGAAAAAAGAATACATAAAGAATAGACATATAGAATGTGGAAAGATAGGTATACAGCTGAAAGATAGGTCTGCAGCTGAGACACATAGAGAATGTGGAAAGATAGGTCTACAGCTGAATCTCAACAAAACTATGCTCATAAGAAATGAACTAGTTCCAGAGGCCCCATTCACTCTCAATGGAACAAACATCTCTGAATGCAGCAGTTATGTGTACCTAGGTCGAGAAGTTAATATGATGAACGACCTAAAACCTGAGCTGCGCAGGAGGAAAAGAGTGGCATGTAATGCCTTCAAAAGCGTCGAAGACATAGCTAAAAAAGACAAAGAAAATCTGGCTCCAGGCACATATTCTTCAACTCCACTATTCTCCCTGCACTAACATAGGCCTCAGAGACCTGGGCCCTATGAAAGCAGGATGAGAATGCTATTCGGGTCTCCCAAAGAGGAATCGACAGAGCTATGCTTGGAATAACACGCCTCACTCAAGTGAAAGAAGGAATCCAGAGCTCTGACCTCCGTCGCTGTTACAGAGTCAGGGGCGCTGTCTCATTTGCCAAGGTATCAAAAATCAGATGGGCTGGACATGTAATGCGATTTGAAGATGACCGCTGGACTAGAGGCGTTACTGACTGGTTCCCATGGGATGTCAAAAGATCACGTGGCCGCCCACCTACAAGATGGTCAGATTTCTTCGTCAAGACCCTGAAGGAACGGTTTGAGGCTCTTCGTATTCCTGAAGCAACCAGATGCCATTGGGCTACACTGATACGTGATAGGGTCAAATGGAAATATTACTGGTGCCCGCTTGAGCAAATCGATGAATAACGGGATGTCAAGGGATCAAGTGAAAGAATACCAGACAAACTTGAGAAGATCTTAACCAAATAATAAACTGAGTGCACAGAAGATTCAAAATAAAAACAAACAAACAAACAAACAAAATCAATGGGCATCAAAGCAATGTATCTTCATTTTAGAAAATAGTATCATGACCCATCTCACTCATAGCTTCCATTTATAGCAGCCAGCAGGTGAGCAATGTGGCGAATAAAAAGAGACTGGGGATTGGCTAGAGGCTTGTAAACAACAGGAATTGGTAACTAACAGGAATTTAGCTGTGGACAAGTACTAGGCTTGCTTTTATTCAACACTTTGGCTAAATGGTCTCAAGGATGAACAGAACCCAGGGTTAGCCCACACTGAAGATGACTGATCTGAGAGTAGCACGTAAGTCCATGGAGAGATGTAGAATATAAAAATGGACAGTTACCAAAAATTTACTTTAGTAATCTCATCCACTTCACTTCACTTGACATCCCGTTATTCATCGATTTGCTTTCGAGCGGGCGCCAGTAACGTTTCCATATGACCTTGTCACGTGCCAGAGTAACAAAACCAGTAATCTCATTAAATTGAAAAAATCAAATAAACGGCACAATCACAGGTATATGAAAAAATACTATACGTAGATGGACATAAGTTTCAAAAGTGAGCATGTGTGGCTCCGACCAAGAAAATTGCTGCCACTTTGTAGGGGTTAACGTCTAAGGAAGGAAAATACGAACTCTCTGGGGATAGAATATGTTTAGGGCTCAGGATATAGAAGCATGCGGTTTGGATGTTAGGAGCCCTGGGTTTGATCCCTGCACTGAATAATTCTGAAAGCTGGAATGTGGCTCCAAAAGAAGAAAAAAAACTTGTGTGCAATTGCTGATTTCATCTGGGGCACCTGATAACTGTATTTGTTTAAACATCAGAGAGTTCTTAGAAAAGCATCATGATTACAGCAGTGGGAGAATTGATTAATGGGGACAGATGAAGGGAGCTAATATGAATAGCATAGCTAAGCGTCCACTAGAGGGGTACATTATAGGAGTCTCCAGGAACAAGAGTAACTATTTAGCTTGGTACTAGAGGGTATTGTATCTATCTTGGTACTAGCAGTAGTGAGATGAAATTAAGAATGGAAAAAATTAAGGTGTATTTTGAGAAGAACTCCATGACAGTGTGACTTATTAGCTCATGGAATAAATTCCTTATGGAAGAGCTACAGCTAGAAAACCCTGGTAACAGAATTGAACAAAATACCAATAAATAAATAATAGTATTTTTTCTTTAATAATCTATTTATATATATAGTGATTGTAACTCAGAGAAATACTTAAGTAATAAGCAAAATCTAAAAGAAAACAGTCCTTTACATGAGAGAAGTTGGAATCACTCTAGTTTTCATATACTCTGCAGAAATACGCTGAAATATGTGTATATATATATATTATGATTTAGTGTTAGCAGAGTTGATCTTGAAGCAAGCTGGACAAATGTGTTAATACTTCTAAAAAACAAAACAAATATAACAATCCTCATCTACCATCCCACACAGAGTCTATTCTGATTCTCTATGTCAGGAAACTCATATTTTCATAGACATGTTTAATATAAACAATTTATTGCCATAATAGAAATCAAAAACTTTATTCTAGCTTTTCTAAATGTAGCTCTATGGTCAATTACTTCACATCAATACCAAGATCAAATAGGCATAATACTAACAAGCAGTTTGCTTAATAATAGTCACCACACTAATTAACCCATCCAGAACATTCTTAATCAGACGTTATTTGTAATGTACAGTTAAGAGAAGCTTGGCAATAAGCCGTTCTATGCTAAAAAAGAAAATAATACCTTTCTGATGGGGTGAAACTGGCTTTTCTATAGAACTGGACAGAATGTTTGAGCTGTCCTGGCGTTAACTCAATGCAGTAACTATGCAAATAGGCACATGTCTGAACACTTCCTTTCTCTTACCCAGTTCCAACTCTGGTGGAGGTGCTAATGAGAAGAGAAAAGCATTAAGGTAAAGAGTGAAAGAAAAAAGGAATTGAAGAAAAACAGTAAGCTGCCTTTTAGAGCATATACCAGGTTTGCCACTTAATAATCCTCCAATTTTCCTGGAAAACAAAAAAGAAAGCTACTACCTACCTTGCATAGAGAAAATCTTCCCCTGTTTCCAAATCTCTCAGAAGCTCTTTAAAATCTACATTTATGTTTAGACATATTCTGATCACAGTAATCATTTCCAGTCTGATTATTCATTGTAGCCTTGGTCCAAGATTTTGCCCAACCCGTAGCCAATGTTTGATACAGAAGTGGAGTCTCCCACTGCCTTCCTCTTCTTTCAGAAGCATTTTCTACCTTCCCACCTCTGTTCGCCAACATGGGTCTGGGGGTACTGCCAGAAAGCCCAGTACACTATTGGACAGGGCTAAAAGACACGGCTGAAATCAAAACATTCCACACCTAGATTTCATTGCTTCCCCTCACCATCCATTTCTGAACATATAGGCCTGGAATTGATCTACAGGGATGATCAAACATCTTATTGACAAATATAAGTCAGAAAAAAACCCAAGGTTTGACGAATGATGACGATAACGAGCAAAGCAAATGCTCGAGGCAACAAGCACTTTATCTTCTATCTGCTGAAGTGGAGAAGCTAGAACTTGAAAGGAGGGCGTCAGGGAGATATTGGACAAGACCAGCTATGGTCAGGTCTTATTCCTGGCTCTGTACAGGAATCACTAATGGAGGGGGTTTCGGGTAGTAGCTGGGGGACAGATACATAACCATGCATATATTTATTATATAAAACACAGTGATTATATACATTGCATATTTAGTTTTCATATACATATAAATGTGTATTTAAGCAACAGAGTAGTAGTCAAGAGGAAGGCAGTGGAAGAAGTCAAGTCAACTTGGGACATAAATTACAGAAGAGAAAGTTAGTCTGAAATGTATTTCACAGTGAAGTTCACAGTTTTGAGCAATTTCAGGAAAGAGTACTTCATTTAGTAAATTCTGTCTAGAGAACCTCATAAATAAGTAGCCACAAATGCGATTAATCCGAATGGCCAAAAGACATGAAAAAATGCTCATCATCACTAATCATCAGAGAGATCCAGAAGGAAAAAGACAGATATAGAATGCATTTATTTATATGTCATACATATTCTCTCTCTCTCTCTCTCTCTCTCTCTCTCTCTCTCTCTCTCACACACACACACACACACACACACATACACACACATACTATGATACCAATATCCAAGGTTAGGCAAAACATGGATCAGAGATCTTTTCAAAGGTGGAATCTACCACAAATGTGTGGGAGTCAGAGGTTAGGTAAGAAAGAGAAGGGAACAGTGTGCTAATAATTGTTAAAAGTGATACTAGCCTAGGACTGAGCATTGAATATAGGCAAAATGATATTCATGATAACCTCTGAATGTATGTATTGCAATCCACAATATGTAAGAGAAGGAAGAGAGAAAGAGAGAGAAAATGAAAGAGAGAAAAGAGATAAAGAACCTACCATAGAGGCAGGCTAGGGGAGGGAATCGGGAACATTGGTGGTGGGAAATGGGCACTGGTGGAGGGATGGGTGCTAGAACACTGTGTGACCGAAACCCAAACATGAACATCTTTGTAATTATATATCTCACGGTTGTATAATAATCACTTGATCACTTGACATCCCATTATTCATCGATTTGCTCGAGTGGGCGCCAGTAACATTTCCATTTGACCTTATCACGTGCCAGTGTAGCCCAGTGGCATCTGGTTAGTCTTATTTTCCTAAGAACATAAAAATAAGTTGCTAATTCTATGGCAACTAAGAGCATAACTGATCAAATATTCTTCTCAAAATTGAATGAAGAAGGGAGCCCATTAGAAGTTATTGACAGGCAAGTGGAACACGTAGAGAGAGAACTGCCCGCTCTCAGGCTACCTCCTGCGCTCAGATCTTCAGGATGGAGAGGAAGTACCACAGGTCCTGTGGTGTGCCGTTCAGGGGTGGACTTCCACAAGGTATGTTTTATGCAATACTAGTTCCATGGGACACATGGAGATATTGTTTTCTCACAAAATCCTCTCTAGTACATGTTTCGAAATGCGGGGATAAAGTTAACCATTTGTCCATTGCAACAAAGCACATGCTAATACATAGCATAAATAAAAATGTGTTCACGTAGCCATTCTTTTTGCTCAATAACAGTATCTGAGCACCTACTATGTGACAGAAATGTTGTGTTTACTGTTTCTCAAACCTAACAAAGAATAGAGTAAGTCTTTCTCCCTTCCCACAAGATGAGGTAACTTGATAAGTTATAGTCAACAAAAGGGACTCTTGGAAACAAATAAACTCCTGGAAGGGAAACAGGCACTTCCACATGGAAGACATTCCAACGAGCATATGGAAAAAAATGCTCTTTCTCACTTGGTACCAGGGAAACACAAATCAGAGCAAAGTCAACTCACCAGTATGAATAGCATATGTCAATAAAACCGAAAATAACAAATACTGGTGGTGATGTGGCAAAAAAGGAATTCTCAATCACGGCTGGTGGGAATGTCACCACTGGCTCTGCCCTTTGGCAAACAATATGGTGATTTCTCGAAAAAGTAAGAATGGTGCTCTGATTTAAACCAGTAATGTGACTCCTGTGTATCTGCCTCCAAACCTAAACTCATCAATTGGAAAGAGACAGTATATCTGTGCTCAGGGCAGCTCTTAGTTCAATAGCTAGGAAACAACCTAATGTCCAACAATAGATGACTGCATGAAAACATATATATAGCAACAATGGAATACTGTGTCGCTTCTAGAAAAAAAAGTCATACAGTTTGCAGTGATTTCTGGAATTGGAGAGTATCATGCTCAGTAAATTACACCAGAGGCAGGAGGTATTCCTTCACTTGCCTTCCCGTTGTTAATCAATTTGATCAAGCAGGCACCAGTAATGTCTCCATTTGTTGGGAATGAGGTCCATTATTTTTACTGTTTTTGACATATCGAATACACCACAGGTAGCTTGCCAGGCTCTGCCGTGGTTCTGGGTTCATCCCAGGGGGCCCAGGCTTTTTCTGTCAGACCATCAACCACCCAGGGCCCACAGGGCAGAGCCTGGTCTATCTCCCGTCTGCCACCTGCTGATGTAGCTGGGCTCCACAGCCACACCTGCAACACCTAGAGGGGCAGTCAGGTGGTATACAGAGAAAGAAATCAAGGTTAGGGACTATCTCAATCAATAATAAACCTCAAATACTAGAATACAGTCTCTGAGACTTGCAGACATGGGGCAGAGCTGCTACTGGCTCTCCCTGTGACCAGCCGCTCATGAGGCGCCTGGGAGGGATGGTGGGTTCTAGCCCTGGCCCACTATCCCAGCAGAGCCTCGCAACAAGCCAGAAGACCCCCTCCATGAGGGCCTCCATTTTCCACATCCAGACTTCTCTCTCGTCAGACCTCCACCCAGCAGACCAGCCTATCAGCGCCCGGCTCATCGAGTTCCACCCTGCAGCAGTCTTTCTTAAATCCGGCTCAGGTATGCCGGTCCAGAGACTTGCAGACATGGGGCACAGCTGCTACTGGCTCTCCCTGTGACCAGCCGCTCATGAGGCGCCTGGGAGGGATGGTGAGTTCCTAGCCCTGGCCCACCATCCCAGCAGAGCCTCGCAACAAGCCAGAAGACCCCCCACTCCATGAGGGCCTCCATTTTCCACATCCGGACTTCTATCTCGTCAGACCTCCACCCAGCAGACCAGCCTATCAGCGCCGGCTCACGCGAGCCGCTTGCGGCTGCGCGGTTCATCAATAAATGCTGGACTTAGAGGTGCCTACAAGAGTATGCTACCTGCACGGCAGAGCCTGGCAAGCTACCCGTGTTGTATTTGATATATATGCCAAATACCAGTAACAATTATAGACCTCATTCCGAATGGATTGGGGCTCTTTATGTTCCTGGAGCAAGCAGATGCCTTGGGCTCTACTAGCATGAGACAGGACATATGGAGATGTTACTGGGGCCCGCTCGAGCAAATCGATGATGAACGGGAAGACAGTGATACAGTGATACTAGAATACAGATCCTAGAGTGCCAGATTTTGGGGTACAGAGAAGGGAACAAAGAGGGTGCTGGGAAGTAAGATGGGAACATAAGTACAATTACTTGAGCATATGGATAAGCTAAGGAATGTAACTGCGTGCTCTAGAACCATACCAGCTAACCAGCAAATAATGTGGGGGCATATTAGGGGGGAAGAATGTTGGACTAGATCTGACACAGGGATGTGAGGTTATTAAGATTTTTGGTAGTATAGGTGTGCAGTAACTTTGCACATCCATATCAAAAACATGAACATTATTATAACTCTATTACCTAAACTATAATGTTCCAATTAAAAAAATCAAGAAACTGGTGAAAAAATAGTTCCAGAGGAAGACATAATTCAAGGCTAATATGGGGGAAGGGGAGGAGAATCACTTGATTTCATTACAGAGATAGTCATTTCATTCCTGAATAAAAACCATCTTAAACATCACAGAGAAAGGGAATCAAAAGGAACCAAAGATAAATAACTTTTCCAAAACTGACTGGGAAGATAAGATACTTTACTGATCTAAGTCCTTGGGTGATTTATGGGAAAAAACAATTCACTATTTCTAAACAATGTGTTGGAAATTAATTACCAAATTAACATTTGTAGAATCTAGCCAAATAAGCAAATATCAAAGATAATTAAAAAATCATGGTATACCACATGCATCCAATGCATCACTTACATGGTAAGCAGATTTATACAAACCTATAAAGTATACAAGTAAAAATCATGATCAAGTATCCTCATGTGTATAATCTCACCCCATACTCCTTGTCACACTATCTTCATTGAACAAAGGAATCACAAGAAAGGCAACACATCAAAGCTAAAACTAGCTGTTGGACTATAACAATAAACAGATAGACTTAGATATGGTAGCTGGTAAAGGGCAACCGCTCTTCTTTACTACAGATGACTACAGGCTATTCGTATGATAGACAGCACATATCTAAGAAGGTGGTTTCAATAAGAAACTCTGGGGAGAACATTATTTGAACAAAGACAAATCACTGGTAATTCAATCATAATCCACATGCATCAAAATCCACTGTACAGCACAGAGTTGCTTTGGGAAGAAAATTGTCATCTGACACCACTGTGGCTGGATACACCATGGCGCTTAGATGTCCAATGGTCAGTGTTTGAACCAAACTTTCTCTTCCATGCTGAAAGCTTTCAAAGCCAAAGTAAGTCGCTGATAGCAGTCAGAGAAGTTACCTGGCAGGATGTCTTGCCTGGTCTACACAGCTACTGTTTGGTGACAAGCTAAGAATATAGGAGCCACCGAAACTAGGTGCAGTCAAAAGTGAACAAGCAAACTCTATTTATTTGCCTGAAAAATGCATGCTCAGGTGGAAAGCCAATGTGTGGTTATCAGACTAGCCTCATTAGGTTCGTTGATCACAGCGATGACACACTCTGTAGAGATAGCATCTTCTCTTAAAGGCAGCCAAAGACAGAAGCTCCAACTTCCTTTACCACTGTGAAAGGTAGATCATTTTTCTAATGTCTGTCTTTTATTTATATTTATTTATTTTGTTTTATTGAGTCTCACCTAGTGATGCACAGAGGCTACTCCTGGCTCTGTTCATGGAGGAGCTTGGTGTAGACAAGGACTGACCCTGGGTTTCCTGCCTTGAAACCTGGAATCAGTCCATTGAACTGTCTCTAGTTCATGTCTGTGGTGCCAGGGATCAAACCTGGGCTGGCTGCATGCAAGGCAAGTACCTTACCCACTGTCCTATTTCTCCAGCCCAAGAGATCTTAACCCACACCTATGCTTGCAAGGCAGGAGCTCCAAGCCTGAGCTGCTTAAACTTGTTCTATTTGTGAACACTTTATGCCCTAGAAATTTTTACCCCAGATCTATAAAATCGGTGTGCAAATGAAACATTAACCATTAATAAAACACAGACTAATTCCATACGTATCCTCTATTTTAAGAAGGTAGGTACTAAGTTACTGCATTATTTTTCCAAGACATTCTTTTTATTTTTATTACCCACACACTGAAGAATCACTTCTGAAAAGTTAACATCTTCCAAATATCTCACCAAAACCACTTGCTTATATGGCCCTTTTTGCCAATATGCAAAACATAATTAGTATAATCTAACTTAGATAATTATGCCTTACTGAGGACCTCTTACTGTCCAACTGCTTTAGATTATATACATTGCTAATTTAACTGTTTCCTAGTAGGAACATCTTGCCTTATACAATTTTATAAAATCCCTTTTAACTGTATACTCACATAATTCAGAAACTTTCACGTGAAAATAAGAAGAGCTATTTTGCATATTTTCACAACAAATATTTGTCAAACCCAGGGTGTCCTTGCAGGCACATATGTGCTGACTTATGGTACTCCCCCCAAAAGAGGATTCTTCCCAAAAAATGAAGATCATGTTCTTTAAGGGAAAAGAGCTTTCTAGTTTACACAAGATTTATTACAGTAATGAGATGGTTTGGCCAAATCGTAAGGTATTTGCCAAGAATTTCTTATTTTCCTATCCCCACTTTAGACACTCTCTACTCAGTGGTGGTCAATTTCCTAACATCTTTATTCTACTTTCAGATTATCCTGGGGCCCTGTTCCCTACTCTATCACATGACGTATTTCCTAAATTTCTGCTGTAACTAAGGCCCACAGTGACTCCAGCACCAAATCATGCCCTGCTCTCTAGTGTTGGTCTGACTGGAAAGTATTCTTAAATTTTCTTAAATAACAAAGTATTTAATCATCTTTAATGGAACACCACCATAAATGAACTAATCAGCAGTGGGAAAATTTCAGATTCTACAGTAAGTCTATGACAAAACTTTTATCTCTTCCCTAGAGCAGGTAAAGAGAAATCTCTCTAACACATGTGATGTTGAGGAGGAGAAATAATAGACCAAAGAGAATCCAGGCTGCATTGCAAGAGTCTCACACTGGTGTTTCCTGTGTTTGTGAACTTATTCAGATACTCAATTTTCCTGAAACACGGTTTCATAATCATTAAACGAGATATTTGGTCTTGAACATTTCTTGATGAATAAGAGATTACATATGCCAGACACAATTAATAAAGGAGCAGAGTAAATTTATGCAAACTTCCCCATCCTTTACTCCTTCAATACCATATTTACAGAGTTAGTCCACAAGAAATAATTTCCTAAAGAAACACATCTCTTAGTATTCACTGTGGTATTGTGTGGATCAGTTAAGAAATATTCTTATAACAAATACTTAAGCTCTTTCTATGCCCAACTGGTTACATTTACAATATTTGTGTGTGTCTGTTGTGTGTGTCTGTGTGTGTGTGCTCACATATATGGTAACATTTCACGCTTGCCCTGAACACTATGTGATCACATTTAAGCTGGGTTTACTTTATTTTTTAAAAAATTTCTTTTGTTTTGGGGCTACATGGGTGATGCTCAAGGGTTACTCCTGGCAGGCTCAGGGGGATTATATGCGATGCTGGGAATCACACCTATGTCAGCTGTGTGCAAGGAAAGTGCCCTACCTGCTGTACTATCTTTCTGGAACTTGATCTAACTTTAAGACGAAATCATACTAGTTTATTCATCTTTGTTGGATTACAGAAACAGAATTGAAAAAAATATTTCAATAGGCTGCATATGTTTTGCATATAGGAGACTGCAATTTGATCCCCAATACCACAAGCTACTCCCAAAACCATTGAGAGTGACCCCTGAGAACTGATGTGAGTAGCTCCTGAGTGCATCCGTGTGTCTATCAAATAAACGCACAGAAGCAAAGTTTCACAAGCTTCTGTAAATTCACTTAATTTAGAATATGAATATGAAGTTGTTCAAAATATAGAATAAAAGTGGTGCCTTTTGGTTGCTTTTGCATTGCTTCAGGCCTTTAACAGGAAAACAAAAGCAGGAGCTCATCCATACAAGGCATGTGTTCTCCCTTCTATTATCCCTGGACCGGAAGTATATTATCTTCCAAGAAGCCAGAGATGTTTTACATGTACATAAACCCAGAAAGCTAATTTGTAAGGGATTCCTTGTCAGCAAGAACATGTTTTCACATCTCTGTGAAACCCATGTCTTATATAGCATTACAAAAGCACTGGTAGAAAGTACGAAATTACTAATTATGTCCCATTCCATGAAGTAAAAAAAAAATAAAAAAAATCGTTTTGAGGTTGAAAGCAGATTGGGGACACGTATTAGTAAGAAATGAGCACTTTGTTTACTCCAGATAATAATCAGAAGTCCCCTAGGGCAGAGATTCTGACTGGAGAGTTTTCTTTTAGAGCACAGTATTAGAGTTGCTGACTTGTGTTCCCTCAAAATCTACATGCTGAGGTCCTCATGTATATGGTGACAATTTCTGGAGATAGCAATTATAGGACGTAAGTAGGGTGAAAAGATGCCATAAGGATTAGGCCCTAATCCAGTAGAACTTTGACCTAAAACAAGAAGGGAGTCATCACTTTTACACACTCTCTCCCCTGTCTCCTTCCTCACTGTGTGGACACTGCCAGACAGCAGCCATCTGCAAGCCAGAAAGCCAGTCCTCCTCAGACAGGCACCCTGATCTCCAACTTCCGGACTGTGAGAAAATCAATTTCTGCTGTTTAAACCACCCAGTCTATGATATTTTGTTACAGCAGACAGAGATGACTAATCCAGCCGGACACTGTTGTGGAGAGAAGGCCAAGGGACAGATTAAAGTTCCTGAACAGAAAACAACAGACGAAGAGTGACTCTTCTGTATACTGTTATTATGGAAGAAGGGAGATCTGACATCAAAACTCATGAAACAGAAACAAGTTAGGCAAGCAGGATAAAATCTTTATAACTTTTATTGCAGAGCGAGAATATTATGTAGTATTATGTAGTATTTAGAAAATATTATATTTTCTAAAAAATATTATATAATATTATGTAGTATTTAGAAAAGCAAAAATAGGGGCCGGAGCGATAGCCCAGCAGCTAGGGCACTACATGCAGCTGGCCCATGCTGGCCGGGTTCCATCTCTGGCATCCCATATGGTCCCCCGAGCACTGCCAGGAGTAATTCCTGAGTGCAGAGCCAGTAGAAACACCTGAGCATCACCAGGTGTGACCCAAAAAAGCAAAAAAAAAACAAAAAAAACACAGTTGAAAGAGTAGAAACTTTGCTTTTTGCCTTGGCTTTTGGGCCACACCATCCGGTAGTGCTCCCGAATCATATGCGGTTCTGCTGAGTGAAATGGAGATGGTGGCACAGCGGGCAATAATCCAAACACCTGGACTAGCCACCCTGCCATAAGAGTTTCCTCTTCAATTACAAATGTCTAATAATTTTAACAATCAAGTTTCTTCATATTGGCCTAAAGTTCTAAAAATTGAACAATTTTTAAAAGGCCTACAATTCTAATAAAAAAGTTCATGATTATTTATTGTGCAAAACTTATAAATAAATTAAAGCAAAAAGTTAAATAGAGCCATCCATCGATAAAGCTATTTTCAACATTTTAGAGTATAATTTTGTGATGGTTAGTACATGTGACACATGAACTATATATGTGCATGTGTAGTTTCTTTACTAAGATTTTTCATATATATGTGTGTACCTATACATATGAATACATTTCTGATGTTCTGATGTTCTTTGCCTTCATCAGAGAATAAATTTTAACAAAGCTTAAAAAAAAGAAGAGTTTCAAGATATGATTTTTTTTCTAACAATTTTGTTGTGATTAATTTAATCTTCCTAAGAGAGAGTTCTCTGATTTGTTTGAGGCTCTAACATCTAGTAAAAGCATTAATAAATAAAATCTTGCCATTTTTATTAGGGGCAGAATGGCAAACTGGGTGAAGCAGGGCTCTGCAAACTAGTTTCAAACTCAGGTTTCTTCCAGTTATAAGATGACCCTGGGAGAAATCTTTCCTCCAAGTATAAGTTAGCTCATATGTAAATGGAGATAATTATGATAATAAATATTCTTATTTATGCAAAGAATATGAAAAGAATGCATCACATGCATCATGTACAAACTTAAGTTCATGGGTTCATTATTTGTCATGGCCAAAACCTAATGGAATCAACCTAACTATCAATGAAGAGATGACTGACAAAATGAAACTGTGGTATATACAGCCAGTGGAATACTAGTTGCCATTAAAAAAAGATGAAATTGGTGTAATGTGGGACAAAATAATGAAGTGCTAATGCTAAGTGCAGAATTTACAGAAGCGAAAAATTAGGGTTGGAGCGATAGCCCAGCGGGTAGGGCGTTTGCCTTTGCGCGGCTGGCCTGTGCCAGCCTGGGTTTGATCCCCGGCATCCCATATGGTCCCCCGAGCATCGCCAGGAGTAATTCCTGAGTGCAGAGCCAGGAGTAAACCCTGAGCATTGCCGGGTGTGGCCCAAAAAAAAAAAAAAAAGAAAATTAGTGGATGTTCATATGTACAAAATTAATAAATAAAATAAATTAACTGGAAAAAGCTAATAAAACCAACTCCCAGGCCCAGTGGAAATGATGGTGGTTGCCATGCATAAAGGACAGGTGTGGGAGGGTCATCGACTGCAGGATAGCTCAGGAACTCTTGAAGGGGATGGTGAGCATTTTCACTGTATCACTGTCTTCCTGTTGTTCATCAATTTGCTCGAGCGGGCACCAGTAACGTCTCTATAAGTCCTGTCACAAGCAAGTGTAGCCCAAGGGCATCTGCTTGCTCTAGGGACAGAGAGAGCCTCAAACAATTATTCAGGTCAGGGAATTGATGACCATAATTGTTACTGGTTTTTGGCAGAGCATTTTACACAGTCATATAAAACTATCCCCTGAAATTCATTAATATTGTAAACCAATGTCAAACTAATGCCACTTGTCTTCCCACTGCTTATCAATTTGCAGTGGGAAATTGCAGGTGCCAGTAACATCTCCATTTATCGGGAATGAGGCCCATTATTGTTACTGGTTTTAGTATATTGAATACACCATAGATAGCTTGCCAGGCTCTGCTGTGGCTCTGGGTTTATCCCAGGGGACCCAGTCTTTTTCTGTGTCAGACCATCAACCATCCAGGGCCCACGGGGCAGAGCCCTGGGTGTAGACAAGTCTGTTTCCTGTCTGCCATCTGCTGATGCAGCCGGGCTCTGCAGCCACACCTGCAACCTTGAGAGACAGGGTCAACCTATTAAAAGAAAATATTTCTAGCTTGCAGAGTTGCTTTTTCACGTTGCTCACAACATAATAGAAACCCTATAATTGCTATTTTACTTCTAAAAGAGTAATAAAGGTGAAAATTATTCCTGTTATGTTGTCATTGTTAAAAAAGAGATTTAGAATTCGAAATCTCTAGTTAATTCCAATGGCTCTTTCAAAGTTTGGACTACTTTATAAATCAGAGACTCAGCTTTATAAAGATATATTTTTCTTGTTACCCTTACAAGTTATAATTTGGCCATTCATTTATGGCAAGAATTTTAACCTGTTACTGTCTTTTCGTTTGTATATGAGTCAAATATTTGTATTCATGCCTAAAGACTCATTAATTACAAAAGTGACCAATGTTATAAATCAAAAAATAAATTTCTCCTTTCTATTATTTGTTTCCTCGGGAGCTTATTTTATACCTTTCACTTTCCCTTCTACTCCATTTCCTACCTTCATTTATCTAACTGAGAGCTTCCATCTTTTCTTAAAGCTGCATAAGACAGAAAAGTAAAACCAGGAAATTTGAAACATCAGTTTCCAGGTCTCTGAAACATGAACAGATAGGCATCAAAATCCAGTCTTATTTTTCCCCTTTTTCATTTGCCTACCCACAACCTGAAAAAAAAATCAAAATTACCAGCAAATCCAACTTCCAGCACAATCCTCTTCTTTTTCCCTTCCACATTAAATGCTAAAATATTGATTTACTTCAAGTTCTGATTCTATTGCTGTCTATTATTTAAACCACAGAAACAAGACTCATTTCAAACTAAATTCAAAATACACATTGAATAAAATCCTGAAGTGTATAAAGGGAATGTACAAACACAATGACTTCAGATTTTCTATACTTTCCAGATCCCTAATGTTAGAGAAAGTAGAGTAAACGTTGAGCAGAAAAGAGCCAAACATTCCAAGTACCTCTAGTGGTACAGCTGCATAGCAAAACCCCAGATCCAATGTGAGAGATCTACATAAGAACACAGACCCTTTGAGAAGCTCCTGAAGCTTCAGTAGTCAGTCATCAAACTCACCTTTACCCCCTACTATTCCCATCTCTGCTGCAAAACGAGACTTGGAAACTGGTTAGGGGCTGGAGCACAGAGGCCAGCTAGGATGATCAGTGGGAAGTATGGCCATTTTTTTTTGTGATGCCTCTCCAGCGGCCTCTCTGGACTGGCCTCCAAGATACTCAAGGAGAGTACCCTTCAAAGAGCCTATAGGAGCCCTTCCTTAAAAAGAAGCTACACTGACCCAGTGACATATGAGGATGCCGCAATGCAATAGATGCAGCCCAGTTTGTCATCTTAAAAAAGGTCACCAGTTAGCAAGGCCTCTATGTTTCTGAAATTCTAACCATCTTACAGGTTCTCATCTTACCTGTTCTCAAGCAGAACAGGTAGTCAAAGACCATAAAACATTTCAGGAAAACTTTTGACACGAAATAACGACAAAGCAAGCACACAGAACAACTATAAACACTCACTCAAAGGGAAAAGAAATCTGAAATAATGTAAAACATAAAAAAGAAGCTTTGAAAAGTTCTGGAGTCAGACATGTAGCAGGTAGGGTACTGTTGGCCTTGACTCCGACCTGAATTTGATCTTCAGTACCCCACATAGAATCCCACGTCCTGCCAGGAGAATCCCTGAGCGTGAAGTCAGGAGTAAGCCCTGAACACTGCCAAGTCTTGCCCCCTAAAACAAGACTTCAAAAAAAGCTACAATATTTGCAATGATAAAGTAAGATTTCATGATAGGAACACCAAGATGCAATAAGGAAAGATATTCAAGATAAGAGTATGCTACCTGCACGGCAGAGCCTGGCAAGCTACCCGTGTTGTATTTGATATGCCAAATACCAGTAACAATTATAGACCTCATTCCGAATGGATTGAGGCTCTTTATGTTCCTGGAGCAAGCAGATGCCCTTGGGCTCTACTAGCATGAGACAGGACATATGGAGATGTTACTGGGGCCTGCTCGAGCAAAATGGATGAACAACGAACAACGGGAAGACAGTGATACAGTGACAATGATTCAAGATAAGAGTGCTTTTAATGAAAAACATCACAAGTGAGGAAAAAAAGCCCCAACAAAAAGGGTGAAAGATAAAGTTGAGAAAAATCACATGAAGTAAAAAAGGGGGAAAAAAGAAGAAACATAATGAAGTTAGTTCAATCTAAAGTATACTGTTGGAGTAATAGGGGCTGAAATAAGAAAGTTAGAGAGGGGAAAATAAAAGAAATAATAAAAGGAACAAAATGTTTGTACAAAACTCATCAGTGCTCATCACATAAGAAGAAAAATCCAATACATATTGAATCACAGAATTCCCAGACACTGGGGGTAAAAAATTTTACGTGGTACCTCTTGAGAACCATGTGCAGGCATGAAAAATGGACTAGAATCACACTTCTCAACAGTCAGTTTATAGAAAATACTTTTCCCACATTATGCTTAAAAGTAGAAAGCAAAGAATGTTACCTCAGACTTCCAAGATAAATAATTACTAACAAAAACTCAAAGATGTTCAAATGTAAGGCAGAATAAAATCATTTTCAGATAAAAGGTCTTGTTTGTTTGTTTGTTTGTTTGTTTGTTTGCAGGACCACATACAGTGGTGCCTACGGCATACTCCTGGCTCTGCACGCGGGGATCATTCTGGCAGTGCTCAGGGGACCATATGAGGTACTGGGGATCTAACCTCAGTTGACAGTGTGCAAGGCAAACGCACTACCTGATGTATTATCTCTCCGGCTCAACAGGCTAAGTCTTAAGAAACTGTACCTTCCATGGAAATGCAAAAGTCACTGAAGGACTAGAGAGATACAAGAGCCAGGGGACAGTCAACAAGAGGCCAGAAAGCGACCAGAAAGAGGAGGGGCAGGGCAATAGAGGCCTCTTAGAGAGGGGATCTTATTCCTACCCTGCAAAGTAAAAGAATTATAGGTTTCTTGATGTGGCTGATCATACTGAGAAAATGAATTAATGACAGTGACAGAGCATGGGAATTGGTTTACATAAGCAAATAAGGCAAGAGAGATAATTAGATCTAGGAGAAAGAGAAAATATTGTTTTTAATTTTATTATAGCACGCTGAGAAATACAATTACAAAACTGTTCTTGCATAGGTTCAGGTCATGCAGTGTTCCAGCTCCCATCCTTTTCCTCAAGCGCATTTCCCATCACCAATGTCCCCTGGCTCCCTCCTCCCCAGCCTGCCTCTGTGGCAGGCACTTTGCCACCTCTCTAGCTTGCCCCCTTCTCGCTCCCTTCTCTTACACATTGTGGCTTACGATACATACACTTAGGGGTTATAATATATAATATATAATATATAATGTATAATGTATAATATACACACATACATATGTATATACGTATATATGTACATATACACACATATATACATATATATTTGTGTGTATATACACATATATGTATATCTACAAAAAGGTTGTACCAATTGACATTCCCACCAACAATGGATGACAGGCCTTTTCTCCCCAAAAGGAAGATAATTTTGGATAGTCACAGACTAAGGCTTATCAGGAAAAGTTCTATATAGCAATAATACTGAAAATATAGGACATTTATTCAATTAAATGTTAAAAAATAGTCATGTGTGAAGGAAGGAGAGAGAAAAGGTTTTATATTTGGGTATATACACATGACAAAACACAAGAGTTCTGTAGGCAATAGCCTGGGTTAGGGGTGGGACATTTAAGGGTTAGGAAGAAAAGTATTTTTCTTTGTGCTCTACTGCATATGCCTGTATAACCACCCCGACCCCCCACTTTTTGGTGGGGTGCCTTTTAAAATGAGGTATATCAACCTTAAAATTCATGATTTTCATAATCCGTAAATTTCTTGCCAAAAGCTTTTTGAGTATTTTAGTTAACATTTCCTCATTCCTCCAGAATTTCCTATTAGCTACTTGCCAAATTCTCATCTTTTGATACCACTTTCCCCCTTTAGCTACAGTCACTTTATTTCTTTAGATACTAAGCCATGAAATATCTCTTATTACATGCCTAATATTTAATATCTCACTGAGTTAATTTTAATAAAAATATCAAAAGTTTATTTCATTCTTTAAAACTGTATACCTTTTATATTATCTTATAATTTTTTCATGTTTTCTACTTATTTTTCTGCTATTACTTTTCTCAAAAACCTATATTAGGGCTGGGAGGGTGGATCAAAGGGCTGGAATGAATGTTTTCCATGGAGGACTGCATTAGTTTAATCCCCAGTGCTGCAAGGGCCCTGAACATCAGTGGGAGTGGTCCCACAACATGACAATAGCAAGCAGCCCTCTGCTTTATTGCCTCTATTGAGAAATTCCAATATCTGAAATCTAGCCATCTAATCCTACAGTTAGTTGTTAAGAGTCTGTTTCTGACTTGCTAAACTGGAATAGATACAGGACAGGAAATGCCAGAAGAGAAAAAAGGTTTTCAGGAGCAATGGGGATGAAGATCAGCTCACTGCAGGTACTTAACAGTATACTTGTGAAGGCTAAAGTTCATCAAAGTCAGGGATGAGGAAAGCTTTGAACTCAAGTTTTATCCATCCCTGAAACAATCTGAGTAATTTTGAAAAACTCTAAGATACTACACCAATAGGCAATAACAATCTCAAACTCAAATTTATGTTCTCAAAGAAAAAGAGAACAATAAAACAATAAAAATCAATTTAATGTGTAGCTGAACTTCCTTCCAAACTTCTTAGAGAGAAAATATGTGGATAGGTAAAAAATTGCAATAATTTCATGTCAGTTCTCAGGACATGAGGAGTACAGTATTTGATAACAGATTTTTTTTTTTACTTTCTACCTTAAAATAACATTTCTTTGAATACTGTGTTCAGGAATACTGGTAAATATTTTCAGTAAAGATATATCTATTCACAATTTCATTATCCTACTACTCTGAATCATAACCACAGGATATAAAAACTTTGTGCTACTAAATTAATATAAATAGAAATTACTTTTCTCATATAGTAGATATCTTATAACAAGTTTTCAATGAAATTCTGATACAAACTGACTTATAATCTTAAACAAATATTTCATAATTTAATTGTATTGAAAGTGTATCTTGTTGGCATGGGTTACCTTCAAGTGTTCTATATATCACCGGAGTTATTAACCCATGCCTTAATTTATACACACCTAGCACTTCAATAGTATATAGCAGGCAAAGCTGAGTTCAAGGATGTCAAAAGTCCGATTTTTCTAAAACTGAACATTAGTTTTGTAGTACAGTTAGCAACTGGCCAGATGGTCCTGCCGTAAACTGCCAAAGGACATTTAAAATCATTCCTGTGTAAATGTA
This sequence comes from Cryptotis parvus, assembly GCA_021461705.1. Classification (NCBI taxonomy): domain Eukaryota; kingdom Metazoa; phylum Chordata; class Mammalia; order Eulipotyphla; family Soricidae; genus Cryptotis; species Cryptotis parvus. The sequence goes on from JAJIBD010021023.1 coordinate 212,130, forward strand.
TTCCAACAAGAATTATAGACAACAAACCAATGAGATAGCAAAAAGACCTGTGACAATATTACCTTTTGTAAGCCAGAAATAACACTTCAAGTTACAGATTTCAGTTAAAACAAATTATATTTTTTACACCCTTATTGTAAACAAACGAGCAAATTCAAATCTATTGCTTCAAAGGTTTATTACTCATAGTAAATGTTCAGTATGTACTTGTCGAATGAATAGATGCCTTGGTGTAAGGAAGTGGGAAGGGTGATGTTTAAGCTATTCTATCTCTTTCTGGCTTCTGATTGTTTTCTTATATTGAAGCATGGTTTGAGAGTTTTAGTATGTCTTATTTAGGTGGTTTGCATATATAAAGTAGAAAGAAGTAAGGTTGGTTGAAGGGTAACTATTTCTTGATGAAGAATATAAAAAATATAAACTGCTCAGCTATTGCGAAAACAAACGCAGCTCTTCATTCCTGATCTACAATGCAAATGGTATACAAAATAAGGTTTCATTAAAGGGTGACTGTCACATCAACAGAAAGGAGAATGAAGACCGGTTATGCAGTAATATTAGGTATATCGAATTTGTTGTCACTAAGATCAACAAAATACAGCCTTGAAGGACTACACACTGTGAGTCGGAAATAGCTTTGCAAAAAGAACTCTCCTTTGATAATTTTTTTATTTTATTGTAATGATGTTATATCTTGAGAATAAATTATCTTTAATTCATTGATAGCTTGGGTCATGATTAAGAAAAGTGGTCCACTTATCAGAAAACATCTATGATAAATGAAAATCCATTAGGAAACTAAAAATTTAGAAAGTCCCTACCTCCTGATTTCTCTGTAAGACAAAGCAACTTGATGCCATACAATATAAAATGGGACATTGGGATTTTTGTCAAGATTCTAGTACCTACATTAACACTCACTAATGCTAACTAGCTGAGCTAGACAATCATCTGCAGGATGTGGGATTGCCAGAAGAGTTGGTCCTTGGCCTTGAGGGCAGCACCTTCTAACAGCCTCTGAGTGGGGCCATGCAGAGCGGAGATGCGCTTCAGAAGCACCATTTACAGATGTTTCAGGTACCTTCCAGAAGTGGAGCTTGCTCTCTCCTTTCCTAAGCATGATGAATATGAATATGCTGAAACTCAAATGTCTGCCTCCGGTCGCTCCTAGAAATGAGCTAGAGCATGTTCTTAGGTGAACCTACTCCATGTTCCTAAATTGTGGTACAAAAAATCCTGATGGTCTCCATAGCATTAATGTCAAAATTCTAAGGTAGGAGGCTGAGTTCCAGTGATATGACAAGGAGAAGTGAAACAATGGAAGCACCTTCCATTGTAACATCTGCCAGGGAAAGGAAACCTGCTGTTTGTCCCTAGGGCCCTGGTGGTGGGGAGACATGCACCATCCAACAAGGCTTGAACAAAGGGTTCAGTGGTTACCCAGAGCAGATTTCATTCCTGATAGAGAATACCTCTGTGTGACCTCTCTACAGCAGTGACCAAAAGAACAATACTGTGCCACGACATAAGGTTGGCATCTCACTACTGTCTGAGTCAGAGGTATCTGGCATGGTAGGCAGAGATGCTCTGACCTGCCTCATCTTTCCCTCTCTTTCTCCTCCCAATTCACACCCTTTGAGAGAGCTTGGAGGCCGGAAAGGAAGTGTATGCTAGTGCTTTGTTAAGTCCTTGAATTCCATGGCTACAATGACTTCAGGCCCGAATGCTGAGAAGAATCTTAAGGATGCTAAGCAGAGGAGCAAGACACATCTCTGCAGGACCTGGGGCCAGAGACAGTACAGCAGGTAGGGACTTGTCTTGCATGCAGCTATCCTAGGTTTGATCCCCAGTTCCCCCATATGGTACCCCGAGTCTGCCAGGAGTGATCCCTGAGCACAGAGTCTGGAGTAAGTACTGAGCACCGCTAGGTGTGATCCTTAAAACAAACACAACAAAAATCCCCAAAACCAAAACACAGCTTTGCAAGATATGTTAAAGACAGAAATGCTGGGAGCTCTGATTCCATCACTCTCTAAAGACCTGAGAAGACAAGGAAATTGAGGACGAATGAATTTCATGAGGGGTTGGGACTGACTTCAAACCTCAGAGCTCCTTTTCCTTCCTGTTGGTGACATTTAGCAGATAATGTGACTGTCTGACTTGCGATTAATTTCTTCTGGGGCCACTAGCGTTTATTTTATTCTCCTTCCCTCATATTGACCTAGAAATAGGAAAGGCCTGTGGAAACCCGGCACTAAAGGTATCACTTGTATCACTTGTCTTTCGGTTGTTCATCAATTTGCTCGAAGGGCACCAATAACATTCCCATTCATGGGGAATGAGGTCCATTATTGTTACTGTTTTTGGCATATCACATACACCATGGGTAGCTTGCCAGGCTCTGCCATGGCTCTGGGTTCATCCAGGGGCACTAAAGTAGAACCATAAAAAGGACAGACATTTGGAGTAAAAGAAAGTTCAATTTAGCAAAATACTCATAAATACACTGACAGGGAACATTTGAAAATGAAAGGAGATATTTGAAACATATACATTAGATTTAGACTTAGATGGGGAACCCTTAGAAATCAGGGGGCAAGCCGCCAGGCAGCTCCAGGTCCGACATCTCTTGCCACTATGTGACCTGGTAGCCATGTGACTTCAGGTGATTTACTTTAACATTTTTGGCCTTGAGATTCCTCATCTAGGCTGGAGGATTAATGCCATTTAATAATCTAATTTATGTAAAGCACTTAGCAATTCCTGGCAAAAGAATACACTCAAAGAAACGTTATTCTATATCCTTATCACCATCATAAAACCTCCAAGTGGTAAGTTATGGGTAGTAAAAATTAATTTATAAGCATTCTTCCTCTTTTTCTTTTCTTTTTTGGTCTGCATTGCCATATTTTTTCCATAATGAGCATGTGTTACTTTGGTAGGGAAAATACACAAACTATTTCAATTAAACTATGAGAAAAAAGCACTTGTGTGTCTTTGCTAACTTTTCAAAGTAGAAAAAAGGCAGCTGCGTGCTTCTCACTTGGACTATTGCTGATGATCCTGTTTAGTTTGTTCTATTTGTAACGTCTCTCAGAGTTACTGAATAGGCAAAATGGTTCTCTTCCAACTTCGGCAAGAACCATCTGGTCACTCATTGATAGAAATAAATATCTGAGCACAAATTATGTTTCCACCGATCAGTGTGTATATACACACAAGACGTGCAAAAAGCGTAAAAACTTGAGAAACATTCATAGGAAGAGAATAAAATGTTTTTGGATCACAGCTTTAGGCCATGCTGTCACGTCCGGCTTTACATGTTTATCATATCACTTCATTTACTTAAATGAAAAATGACTCCTCGGACTTGATTTCCTTTACTGGCATCACCATTCATTCTGGGCACAATCTTCATAAAAATAAGGCAAATCGAAAGATACCGGTGTCCTTGTCAGATGAAGTAAAGACACACAAGACGCCCTTGCGCTGGGCCTCCCGAGATCACAAAGAAGCAGAAGGAAGAAGCCCTTGGATGTGTGTGTCTCAGTCATTATTTGAAATGGCCGCGATCCACAAAACAAATCCAACAGACAAGAGAAGAATGGTAAGGTAAAGGAGGGGTTCGGCTTTTTAAACTACATTCCTAGGTATACATTTGCCTCTAAACTTTAAAGCAATTCCGAATTGCATTTGGATAGAGTTATAGCATTGCTTTAAACACACACACACATCCAGACACACATACACCATGGAGGTAATCCGGTTACTCCTGCAACACAGATGTGCCTGAGAATGCTCTAAGTGATTAAGATAGGGCTTTAAAGCAAGCTAATTAGAAACATCTCTCCTTCTCTGATCAACACTGATAGAAGCTCTGAGCTCCGATTGGTTAGGATTCAAATTTAGATTTCAAATTGAAGATGCATGGACACCCGTTGGGTCTGTTCTTGCAGTGCTATGATGAAATGAACTGAGCCTTCAGTTTCTAAATTCCTTGAAGTCAGTTCAATACTTTCAAACAGAATTTGTTCACCTGATGCCATTAAGCTGAACTTCTCATAAATACCATTTATCCTGTCTCAGAAGGAAGAGTAACAAAAGCCTTAAGTCTAATATTGTAAAACCTACCTCAACAGAAAGAAATCACTGTCATTCTAACAAAAACCACACCACTCTGCTCTGATTATTGACACACTCCTTTCTAAAAGGGCCAGAGGACAGGAGAAGGTAAAACAAAATATTCTACAGGAAATCCTCCGTTATAAGGCCTGGCACAAACAGTTGCATTTGTTTTTGCAAAGACAAAAGGGACTGCAGGAGAAAGTGAGCCTGCATTTACAATGAGCACGTTTATCTTCAAGCATAACTTTTTTATTTTCCCAGGACAATAAATAGCAAACCGGATATATATATTTTTTTAGTGACACAAGATTTTTTTTAATCTAAACTTATTTAGAAAGATGAAAGGGGAGAGAAAGACAGGAAGTCCGTGTTCAAGAGAGAACATGGGCTTCTCCAGAGTGGAAAAAAAGCAGAGCAAACAGACATAGAGTTAAGTAAGCAAACTAGATGTCTGAAGAACAACATGGGTGAGGAGCAAGCCGGCTGGCCAAAGTGCTTGCAACTGAATATTTTCAACTAGAAGTCACACAAAGACCTCAAAGAAACAATGAGGATGGTTTCCTGTGATCTCACACCACCGGTGAGACAACCACTCAGTGGAGGCACAGGCAGACAGACTCAACAAGGTCACAGTCAGCTTCCAACTGTCATGCAGACAAATCTTTGCTTCCATGAGTTAGTAGAACAACCCAACTTCACAGGATTACTAAGTAATACATCCATGTAGTGGTAGAAGAGCTTAAAGGGCTCATGTATGTGTTTTGTATGCTGGAGGCCCCAGCCTGAGGGAGGTGTCAGCCCTGGAATGAGGAAGGATAGATCCTCAGTACTTTGGCACTGCGCTACACATGCCTGGTGTAACTGGTGTGGTCCCAAATCAGAAAAAAAAAGAGATTAATTTAGACCACCTTCTAATGAATTTGTTTCTCTGCCACTGGAAAACAACCAGGATGCATTATTCAACAGAAATCCACTAGGTCATTTATGCTGCTAGTTTAAAGAACTTGCTTGCTGATATTAATGCTCAGAACTCAGAATTTTTCATCTTGTTTGATTTAGAGTTTTTTTTTCCACAACTCCAGGGAGGTGAGGAACAATGGTAAATAAAGTTTCCTTTCACTGAAGTATAACAGAAGTCCTGAAACAGGTCTGGGCATGAGGGAGTGTGCAAAAGTCCTTAAGTAGGAAATGGAGTGGAGAAAGGTACCTTTAGAGGCAAAAGGTCTGGACCTCAAGTTTCAGAGACACCATCCAATAGGTAAATAGTTCTAAATGGAGTCATTTAGTTGCGCTGTTGGATTTTTCACTTATTGAGTGGAAATAATTTTATGGAGCTGAGTCAGTAAATAGTGAAACTGCATATATGTAACTGACACACAGCAGATTATTACATATCAAAAGATCCTTTTGGTGCCACATTCAACAGTGCTCAGGTTCACTGCTGGCCAGAGCACTCTGGGACCACTCTTAGGAGACCAAATAGGATGCCGGGAATCAAGTCTGGGTCAGCTGCATGCAAGGCAAATGCTTTAGCTGCTGTACTATTCCTCCGTTCTCTCCCACCCCCACGAATTAATTCATTATTACACTGAGACCACTTGGTCTGCAAAGAAAATACACCTGGTCTCAAAAGCCTGTTGCTGGTTTGTGGTGTCAATGTTAGAGAATTTCTCAGAAAATATCCACAGTAGTTAAATTAAAAGAATTTCTGACATTATTTCTGTCTCCTCTAAAGAGCTGACACTGAATTCATCATCTTGAACTGGTGGCATGCAATGATAAGAATGGCCCAAAACTTCCCAGACACCTGAGCAGTGCGGCTGAGAAAACATGAAGACAACAACCACATACCATGCCAGCGACTTCATATTGTACAATCATACTTGTTGCTCCAAGATGGAGTTACGGGGAAAGTTCTGCTCTGTCTGAGGAATACATTTCCACTTAGGTGTTAGATGCAGATATATGAAAAACTTGTACAAAGACATGATAGCAAAGCTGAGGGAGAAAGAGCTAATGTTTTACCTAAAGAATCCCATACCGAGACACCAAGGCCAAATATTCTATTTATGGGCCATGGCTATGGTTCAGAGTGGTGGAGTCCATTCCTAGTCCTTGAAAAGCCCTAAGTTCTACCCACTTTTTGTGCACGCCAATGACCTGAACACAATCGTGCTGGCCTTCACCAAGGCCATGCATCACAATGCATGGTACCAGAATGTGGGTTTAGTCCCTTTAAAAATAAATTAAGGACAGAAGAGATAGTACAGTGGGCTAGGCACGTGCCTGGCACACAGCTGACACAGGTTTAATCCCCAACACCTCATGTGTTCTCTGAGTACCACCAGGAACGATCTCTGAGCACAGAGCTACAAATGAGCCCTGAGCACAACTAGATACAAAGAAGCAGTGATAGTAATAATAATAATAATAATAATAATAATAATAATAACATTTAAAATGCATTCTAGTTTTCTACATCCTTTTAGTCAAACACTACATTGTGATCTCCTAAATCAAGAATGGAATAAAGTACTATATATTAATTTTATGGCATCTTTATCTTTAAAAAGTTTAGAACATTTAAAAAATTTCCTATAATGTATAGGAAAAATAACATTTAGTTAAAGACAGATTTTAGTAATTATTTCTATGTATTTAATTGCTAAGGTTACATAGGCAAAATTAAAAAAAAGCTAAATTACTGTTGAATAATATGCTTTTACTAAAAATGCTATCTATAATAACAATGTTAATATGTCAATTTGTTTTTTCAAAACTACAGTTAGCACTAATTAATTATTTTAGTTGGAATGATTTGTAGCTTTAGTACTACATTCACTGAAATAGTATTATACTTCACTATAAAGTATTCCTGTAAAACCTCTTCTACAGAAATTTTCTACAAAAGCAAAATTTGATGCTACAGTCTCTTATTTAAGCAGTATGTTTAAATCACAGATAAGAGTAATTTTTAGGGGGCCAGAAAGTTATCACATTGAATAGGGTGTTTTCCTTGAATAAGGCCAGCCAGGGTTCAATCTCAGGCACCGTACATGGTCCTCTGAGCCCCACCAGGAGTGATCCCTGAACACAGAGCCAAGACTGAGCCCTGAGCACTACAAGACGTGGCCACTCCTATCGCCTCTCAAAAGAAAACTCAAAAAAGAGCAATCTTTAGGACATAACACATGTATCACACATGTCCAAATCATTAACCTGAGAACCTTGAAAATGCTTGTGTGTCCTTGAGTTCCCCTGTAGATATTTAGAAAACTGTGGTGTTATTTGCATTTTTCCAAAGCCTGTAAATTTAACCTACTGCTACAAGGATTTGTGACCTCTGCATAAGACTAAAGAATTTGCTCATTCCCGATGAATGAAATTATCTGACTTGGCTCTCTTCCTTAGGCACAATGCTTATAGGAATACATGTAAGATGTGGAGTTTGACTCACAAATCTAGAGTCTAGCAATTGTCTTGAATATGAGAGGAAGGAATGCTTAATCTTATCACTGTTCTAAGTATCCTACTTTCCAGAATGCAACTCACTCATCTAATCTCCCCCAGATCTCATAATCTCTTGGGATAAGGTCTCCTTCATATAATCCATAAGGAATGTCATTATCAAACAGTCTTGTTCAATTAAATTGAAATCTCTTCTGAAAAGATTCTTCAGGCCATACCCACCTTTTGCACATGCATTTTTTTCTGAGATGCCTCAATGCTAATGGCTATATATATGCTCCCCTCGCCATATCCCTTCAATTGTCCTTAGCAACTACTAAGTTCTACAAAGTAGAAATCACAGCTTGCAGGTATTTTTGGTTGTGTTTCTGCTTAGATGTGGTCTACATTACATTGTTTCCAGCTAGAAAAGAAAAAATAAGACTTTAGCCAATCCTCTGTTCTCGGGCATTTAGGTTGTTTCCAGATTCTAGCTATAGTGAATAGCGCAGAGATGAATAAAGTACAGATAGTGTTTTTGCTATGTGTTTATCGGTCTCTCGGATATATTCCCAGGAGTGCTATTGCTGGATCAAATGGGAGCTCAATATCTAGTTTTCGGAGGAATGCCCATATTGTTTTCCAAAAGGGCTGGACCAGTCGGCACTCCCACCAACAGTGGATCAGAGTCCCTTTTCCCCACATCCACGCCAGCACCGGTTGTTCTTGCTGTTTTGGTGCCAGTCTCTGTGGTGTGAGATGGTACCTCATTGTTGTTTTGATTTGCATCTCCCTGATGATTAAAGATGAAGAGCACTTTTTCATATGCCTTTTGGCCATTCGAATTTCTTCTTTTTTGGAAGCTTCTGTTCATTTCTTCTCCCCATTTTTTGATGGGGTTGGCTGTTTTTTTCTTGTGGAGTGCCACCAGTGCCTGATATATTCTGGATATTAACCCCTTGTCAGATGGGTATTGGGTGAATATCCTTTCCGCTCTGTGGATTGTCTTTGTATCTTGGTCATCGTTTCTTTTGAGGTGCAGAAGCTTTTCAATTTGATATAATCCCATTTGTTTATCTTTGCTTCCATTTGCTTGGTCAGTGGTAGTATAATAAAAACTTTTAAAAATATAAGACTTAAACACTTGAATTTTAATAAACTGAAAACTTAACCAAGGTCAAGTTGGGGAAGTTTAAGAAGGCAATAAATGGTTCTTCAAAAGCTGCAATTTTAGGTGTTTTGTTTCAGTCACTAAAAAACAAACCAAACAAAACAAATACATTTAAGACTTGTGATCTCTCTGATCTAGATGAAAACAGAAGTAGGTGGCATCTGCAAGAAAAAAATATTGAGGAAGTAGAGAAAAAAAACGACAAGAGAAGAGTCAGCAAAAGAGTATGTGCCAAAAGAGATAGGAAGAAAAGTGTTGAATTGGAAAAACACCAAAGGTGCCGAGCTCTCCATGGAGGGTGATTCCAGAGGTACCACAAAGCTCTAGGAGTATTCTCAGACCTTAGGAGGTAGGCACAGTGCTGTTACTAATTGCAGTCAGAAGAGAATCCTCATGGAACTTGTTCATTCCTGTGAACAAAGCTGTAGCCAAGCTGTAGCCAAGCAAAGTAAGAGGCATGTGGTCTTCCTACAGCATGAATCTTAGTGGGAGATGGAGCCTGCCAAGTCTCAAAAAATGTCTCCCACTTCTGTTCCTCAGAGTAGGAATGAATACCGTTGCCAGACCCAGCTCGTGACGCTCTGGATCTTACTGTGTTCTCCCAGAAGAAGTTTGTAGCCTTTTCCTTTTGTTAAATTAATTTATTCATTAATTTATTCATTTATCCATTCATTTATATATTTATTTAAGTATTTATTTATTGGCGCTTGTCTTTGGGACACACCCTATAGTGTACAGGGACTCCCTTATAATCAGTGGATGGGAGCCCTGTCCAGTGGTGGAGATTAAACCAAGACACAAAGTGACTGCTCAGCCTGATGCTCTCTCTCTCTATCCCACACATCAGAAATTTTAAAATACTAGAAAGCCTAGGTAGATCTAGCCTCACAAATTCTAATTCAACAGATAAGGGATGGAGCCCGGGTACTGGTATTTGTTCATTCCAAATGATTCTAATATACTACTGGACACGACCAGTTTCTTGTTGTCTTCTGAAATCAAAATCATTAAGTAATAAAAAGGAGAAAGAAAATAAATAATATTCTAGAACTTGGTGGGGAGAGTAGGGAGAGAGATGATGAACGGGTAACAGGAAAGATTCTAACATTTAGAAGAAATGAGATAAAAGGAGCATGGGCTGGAGCAGGTTGGGTTTTGTAAAACCTTCCAGAGAATGAATTGCAGCTTAGAGAAAAATAGAGAAGATAGAGTTGATATTCTGATAGAAAGGCATTCCAGACAGGCAGTTCAGGTTTAGAATCTGGTTTGGTAACAGAGACGACAAAACTGGCACCAAAGTAACAATAAAGTAGTGGTAAGGACTTCAACCATGAGGACACCATCTGGAGTCTTGCTTGGCACACACACAACATTGGATACATTCTTGGGCTTACTTTGCTGGGAGTTTAAGCTCAAACAGGGAAACTACTCTAGACTTAAACCAGACAATCTGAAGCAGAGATGAGGGTGAGCAGGGGATGTGGAAATGATCAGCAACTTGAAAGAAAGTGGTCACTTGGCATGGTGAAACTGTTCCCAACAGAGGGGAAAACATGGAGACAAGAAAATGTGGCTTATGTTTAAATTAGAGATATAACTAAAAAAAAATCTAAGAAACTATATAGGTATTTTTTGCATAGAGGGCTAATGCACAAAAAAAAAAATATTCTGGATTCTAAATAATGGCAAATCTCTGAGATTTACAAGTGAGGGAAAGAGCTAAGAAGTAAGACCATGGAGGTTCGGGTGCAGCCACATGGTTACAGAACAATGCAGAGTATATCTTCAAATATGCCACATTCTAACACAGTCATGAAGTCCGCTTGTTCTGCTCAGTCTCTGTTGAAGGGGAAGAGATTAGTGTGAGTTATTCCTCATTATAAATGAGGAAACCTTTGCTGGCTTTCTAAGGTAAAAGGTATGAACCATCAGATCTGTCCCATGGAAGCGCTGACCAGTATCTGTCAGTGAAACATTGTAGGGTTATTATTGTTTTAAATCTTCCACTTGATTAGAATAGCGTCCCCCAACTCGGTAATGCAAGTGCATTTACAGCAATTAGCTCTCTCACGTCCACCCCCAACTCCTCCATGTGTACACACACCACCGCACAATCCTTCTGCCATTTTGCTATTACTGGCCTGCAGCCCTAGCCAATAAACTCCAAAGATGTCTCTTCCTTTGCTTAGGTTTGTACTGCAGCACATGCCCTGAATTTAGCCTTGAATCCATGAGCCATTTGTTTTCTACTGAGATCAGGTCGTTTTAGTGGCCGGAGACTTAGGCATAGTAATGTTTTTGTTGTTGTTTTGGCTAAGGTCCTAGGAGAAGAAGCAGGGCCCTGCATGCTGCCATCTTCTGTGTAGATTGCTTCTCCATTCCATGTTATCAGCAATTCTATTATAAATGGGAAAATATCCCATTTCTTAATAAAAAGTAGCTGATGGCTTCTCGTTCCAACAGCTTACAAGTACTTGAGGATAGATGTTTCACTTTCTTTTTTTTTTTTTTTTTTTTTTTTGCTTTTTTGGGTCGCACCTGGCGATGCTCAGGGATTACTCTTGTCTCTGCACTCAGGAATTACTCCTGGCGGTGCTCAGGGGACCATATGGGATGCCGTGGATCGAACCGGGCCAGCTTAGGCCGGCCACGTGCAAGGCAAACACCCTACCCGCTGGGCTATCGCCTCCGGCCCCAGATGTTTCACTTTCAAGTAAAGTTCAATTAAAGCAATGTTCTTCTGAACCTCCTTTAAATCACCTGGTGCTTGAGCTACTGTTTTTGTTTTGCTATTTTATTGGGTTTTGAGGAGAGGAGGGATTGGGAATGACAGCTTTAGTGACAGCCTGAAACAAATTCCCTTTTCTTGAGGGTTGATCTCTTAAGAGTTCTCCCAACATTCACTGACAAAAAAATTTATCCATTTTGATGTATAGCTTAGATATATCCTGTAGTCATCTGTGATCATAGATGGCACTGTAACCCTTAACAGAAATAACTTCTAAGTTCAAACATAATAAAATATTCTACCCTTCATAAAAGTACAAATGAGACAGCTTTCATCTCTTTATCAAACAGATTAAATACAAAAACAAAGTATTATATTTGTAATCTGTTACCATTTAAACTTATATAAAGGCCACAGTTATTTTAGAATAAAATACACTCGTCCTGGATACTATAGGCCACATGCGAAGAACAGAATGGCTGTCAGTTCATAAGGGAACTTCATTTTCCACTTGACATATTTAAAACCTGTGAGGCACATATCTGTTGAGTTTCAAAGAGGCCAATGATAACGGTGGATGGAATTAAAAGAAACCTTTAAACATTTTCTTCATTCCAACAGTTTTGAGGAAAGTACTGGTTTATAACGGAGTTAGAAATATTTTTCAAGGGGCCAGAGAGACAGCACAGAGGGTAAGCCTTGTGTGCAGCTGGCACGGCTTAGATCCCCGCACCACACTTGGTCCCCTGAGCATTGCCAGGAACGATTCCTGAGCACAGAGCCAGAAATAGGCTTTGACCACTGCAAAGTGTGACACAAAAAAAAAAAAAAGAAATATTTGTCAAAAATATATATACTACAGTGCATTAATCTGAAAATCTGGGTCTTTTTTTTCCTATCCACTCAAGAAATTTAATGTTGTTTCTTGATAAATGAGACTATAAAGAAGTGGACATTTGTAAACCTGCCCTAATCCTGATTTTGCTGAGTCTTTTTAATTAAACTAATACCAGAATACCAGGGCATGTAATTTCCTGGTTGGTAGAAATCCCTCTTATCAGTATATTTAGAATGATGTCTCCTTTAACTGAATTTCTTTTGTATTGTATATAACGTGGAGGGAAGTGCTATCATAACACTTCAATAGTTAAGTGACTTTATGAGAAAAATAGTTCCAAATGTTTCCTAAAACCTTCCAAACCGCACCAAAGAACATTATCGTAATATTATGTTTCCCCATCGCCTCCATTATTTAAGCTTGCCTCTCTTGAAATGATACTTGGATGAGAGACTTAGGTTTATGTAATGTATAAATTGTTTCATAAGGAAAAGACTTGGCAGCATAATTATTATATATGTAGACATGCCAAATAATTTAATGTTTGCAATAGCTTTTCTTTATTAATTGACCGAGCATACATACTTAGTGCTTTTGGGATATATTTATTTTAAATCTTTAACCTAAGCTATCCAAACAGGTATGGCATGATTCCATGAAATTTAGGATTGAATACAAAAATGCCCTAAATACATACAATATTAAAAAGACTGAACAACTTAACAATTAATTTTAGTGACTTTAGTATCAAAAAGAACCTTAAAGGAGAATGCAGAGGTAAAACAGAGATTGAGGTGTTTTCCTGGTATGTAGCCAGTCCCAGTTTAGTCCCCAGAAACCATATGGTTCCCTGAACACCTACAGAAGTTATACCTAAGCACAGAACTAGGAGTAATTCGAGTATTGTTGGATATGGCCCAGACCTCCTCTCCCCAAAAAAGAATCTTAATAGAGGGTTAATATTAGATTTAACTCTGTGGCAAGTCCTCAGCAGCTATAAGCCAGCCCATTTACAAGGTCTTTAAGCAGTGAATATTGCTTGTTTAACATCAGTCCAAACACCCATCAATAGACAAAGAGATGGAAGTATATACACGTAGTATATATACTATTCACTCAAAAGAGGAATGAATAAAAATGAGACATGATACTGGGACAAATTTTGAAAAACTTTTTGGAAAATTAATTTATATATATTATTAAAATAGAGAGAGAGAACACAGGTTGATGATTGGGGAGTGGGGAGAACAGAGAAAAACTGCATAAAGGAAAAAACACTGCTTTGAATCACGGAAATGTTTTAGAACCTTTCAGAAGAGGCTATCTGTAAATGAACTAAATGCCCATGAATCTCTCCCTTAATTTGTAGGGGCAAAGCAATAGCTGAACAGGCTGACTGCAATCTCTGCATGAGAAAGTCCAGTTTCATCTCTGGCACTGCGTGGTTCCTAAGCACTGACAGGAGTGTACCATGAGTGTAAAGCTGGGAGCAGTTTCCTCCACTCCGAATCCCGAAGGGTGCATCACTCCCACTCCCCAAATCCCAAAAGACCGTTTTATTTTGTGTGTGAATTTCACCTCAATACCTTGTAAATGTTCACTGTGTCCTTATAAGAGGTCATCTTTCAGGGCTGACAATGCAAATGCTGAGACACTGTTAAGTTCCCTGTGAACTGATAAGAATTATGGGCCTTGCATTTAGAGAATATTCAACATATCTTATTTGAAAACAACTCGGGATTTTTAAAATAAGTTTAGATTGTAACACTAGGGTCCATCTGAATTCAGCGCTGAGGTGTCCCAAGGCTCTCAGGCTAACTAAGCACTGGGTTAGGACATGTGTCACACAAGGGAGGTCATGATGCCAAAGGCCTTAGGGGGCTTCAACAGAAAACTAACGTATGAGCAAATTTAAAGCCACTGGGTTGTTTTAAACCTTAAAGAATAAGCCTTCCTCAATGGTATGTGTACTGTTCCATGAGCATCAGATAAAGATCTCAATCTAGCACAATATTCATCAATGGCTAAGGAAAACAAGTTTCTACATCATTACCAAACTTTTTTTAGACCTACATACTGCATTCAGACTAAAAGAGGAAAGAATTCTAGAATTCTGACTTTTTGCTAAAGTGGATAAAGAAAACTTCTTATAAAAACAATCATCCAATTCCCATTTTGGCTCTGTAATTTAACATTTTAATAGGTAGATGGTACTTAGAAGAGCAATAATCATTCTTCTTCCACTACTGGAAGACTCTGGACTTGAAATTAAAAGTATTTAATTTAAATTCTAACCATGCAATTTTCTGTGTGATTTTGGTTGAAATATCAATCTCCTGAAACTCTTTCTTGAAGGATATTGATAATGTCTACACAACTATGAACTCAATAATGGAAATGCCTACCACATGACAAATGTTTAAGAAAGGTTTCCTTTATTTCACTTCTTTCCCTAGTCATACGAGATGTTCATTCATAACCAGTCATTGCTACGAATGGAACACAAAAAACCGGTAGTTAAGAATGATTATCAAGTTACAGGAGTATCTTTATTATATTTTGAGACTAAGTTTATGGTATTTGAAATAGATGATATTTCTATTTCATAGATAACAGATAGATGAATGCCAGGTAGCGTGGGCGAGGAAAGGGAGACACATAAGAAAATGCCAGCTTGAAAAATATTCTTTAGGCGTCTTATCTTTATTTATTTATATATTTGTTAATTTGTTTATTTGCTTTTATGGGTCACACCCAGTGACACTCAGGTATTACTCCTGGCTCTGCACTCAGGAGTTACTCCTGACAGTACTCAGGGGACCATATGGTATGCTGGGGATTGAACCTGGGTCAGCTGCATGCAAAGCAAACGCCCTACCCACTGGATTATCACTTTGGCCCCCTTTAGGAGTTTTAATCACTGGGAAATGAAGAGTCTATGGAAGTCAATCCTCACAATTATGGTGACTTCGTGACTCAGCAGCCAACCCCATCACAGGAAAACAGATCAAATTCCTCTGTAAATATTAGTTTCATGCCAATTTGAAAAATATTTTGCTTTTGCGATAACTCAGAAACAGAAAAGTCCCTTCCCACACTCCCAGAACATTTTCTATTTTTTAAAAATTTTTTTATTTTATTTTATTTTATTTGCTTTTTTGGGTCACACCCGCGATGCTTAGGGGTTACTCCTGGCTCTGCACTCAGGAGTCACTCCTGGTGGTGCTCAGGGGACCATATGGGATGCCGGGATCGAACCTGGCCAGCATGGGCCAGCCACGTGCAAGGCAACGCCCTACTGGCTGGGCTATCGCTCCAGCCCCAACCCCAGAACATTTTCAAACATGAAATAAGGGCCAGGAGATAGTACAGTGGTTGGGGCTCAAACTGAGCATGCAAGTGACCCAGGTGGGATTCCCTGTCCCATGTAGTTTCCTGAGTATCCCCAGCCCTGCTGGTCCCTGGGCACCAGTGGGTGTGTTCCTGGAGCCCCAGCACCACTGAGGTAGACCAGGTGGAGGGAGGCCCTGGACCTCCTAATTATCACTTGAGAGGCAAAAACAAACAAACAAACAAACAATCCACTAAAACCAAAAATACAAGCAAAACACTTTACCACATAAAGGTTGTAGTTTTCCTTTCAGAAGCTTACCATTCATTGGATACTTAGGAAATAACTTCAGTGTCATTTACAATATTGTATACAATGGAGCACTCAAATAATTCAGAGAATATTAGACCTAGTCTCTGAGGAACTTGGTGTGGGCTGAGAGGACCCAACAGTAATGATTTCACATGCATGCAAATAGAAACTACTATCTTTCCCGAAGGACTTAAGCATTCACACAATTGTATACCTATGCACAGAAGAAACTTAACCTAGATGGCTATCCTGAGACAGAAACAAAAACGAAGTTTAAAATTCATGGGTGGCGTATGGATTTAACAGTTTTGCTACAGGACACAGAAGCACAGGACAGAGTTAATGTGGTGACAGTAAACACAACAGTCAGAAGATCCTTTGTGGCTAGTGATACTCCCTTAGAACAATCATGCTTTCCCCAAGTATGTATGTGAGTTTTGACTAGATGCTCAGAGAATTTAAGTTAAAACTGTTAAGCGCTGGGGCCGCAGCTCAGTCACAGAGCACATACTTAACGTGTGCGTAACTGCAGGTTGGATCCCTGACACTGAAAAATAATTTATCGAGGCAAGAAATTGTTTAGTCTTGCTCCCACACTTTTCAACTAAGATCTCAAATGAGCCGTTATCTGTTGTACAGCTAGCTCCTTGGAATTTTAATAAATGTTCTATTTACAAAAATATGGTTTGTAAGCTTGGGAAATACTAAATAAAATAAACTAGACTTATTTCCTGTAGGAATTCTCAGATTTGAGTATGTACACATGCTTTGAACTGTTCAAAGGGAGGAGAGATTTGATCCCTCCATTTTTTTTTAAAGAATTTTCTGGGCTACATGCAGAGGATACAGTTTGGGGATATGTATTCTTTATAATACTAAACTACTGGATATGACTATGTGAGCTCTGATGGTCAGTTAGAACTAGAATCATCTCTTCTGGTTTCTGGGCTGGGGAGCTTTCTATAATCAACACTCAGAAAAAATTCTGAAAGAGTAAAAACGTGTTTGAATTTCTCTCTAAATTAAGCAGTGTGTAAACTATATTCTATGGATTGGTGCTTGATATTGTATAATATAAAAGATAAAAAAAATAAAAAAATAGGGGGCAGGTGACTGAGCCACACACGTCAATGCACAGGGACTATTCCTGGCTCCATGTTCAGGGGTCACCTCTGGTGGAAGACCATATTAGGTGCTGGGGATCAAACCTGGGTCCGATGAATGCAAGGCAAGTATTTTACTACCTGTATTCTTTCTCTGATCCTCCCCCACCGGCCCAAATTAATTTTCCAAGAAATACTCACGATTTCAACATGCTATTTTCTTATGGTCCCCAATATAATTATTTTTTATATTTTTCTGACTTCTGTCTTCCATTACTTCCATTTTTTTATTATACCACCATGAGATATACAACTTCAAAGATGTTCATGTTTTCATTTCAGTCATACAGTGTTCCAGCACCCATCCCTTCACCAGTGCCCATTTCCCACCACCAGTGTCCCCCGATTCCCTCCCGCCTTCCCCGGCCTGCCTATGGCAGGCACTTTGCTCTTCTCTCTCTCTCTCTCTCTCTCTCTCTCTCTCTCTCTCTCTCTCTCTCTCTCTCTCTCTCTCTCTCTGTTCTTTCCTTTCTTCTCTCCCTCCCTCCCTTCCTTCCTTCTCCCTCTTTTCCTTCTCTTACACATTGTGGCTTGCAATACATATATTTAGAGGTTATCTTTTGTCTATATTTGATGCTTAGTTCTAGGCTGGTATTGTTATTTCCAATAATAATTAGCACATTGTTCCTTTCTATAACTTACCTAACCTCTGACTCCCACACACTTATGGTAGATTCCACCTATTGACAAGACCTCCTGATTCATGTTTTGCCTGACCTTGGATATTGGCATTATACTATTTTATTTTTTATCCTTCCATTTTTAAGTGAAGGCTTCCCAGAACCAGAAAGGCATGAGACACAGTGAGCACTGTGCCATTCTTTCCCAATATTCTGACCCTCATTTACTTTGGTTTTCTTACATTTCTTTCAATGGACAGTTTCTTTTTTAGAAGCTGTGGCTTAGAATATAGAAAAATTAGAAACATGATAAAATATCATTGTAGCTACCTGTCTCCTGCTGAAAGAGCAATGGCTGACTTAGTAAGAGGCTTGTCTGCCTTAAGAAATACACGCCACTCCTACAAAAAAGTGATGAACATCAGGCATGAATACCTCCATTTCAAACAGCAGAGAATCATGCAAATAGGCTGAGCTGGGTGCTTCCCTGAATTCTACTTTATTTAAATATACACAAAAGAAGGAAAGAAAATGTAGTCTCGGTAATACTTAGAAAATTTTTTTTTAAGTTTAGGGGAAAAATGAAGTCTTACTTTTCTTTTCATTAGGGGACACTTCAGTGGGTGCTTGAGAGTTATTAGAATTACGCACAGTGGTGCTGGGAATACAAGTCAGGCTCGCACACGCTAGGTCTAGTTCTAGCACTAAGCCACATTTCTGGCCGTCGGCTTTAGTTTTACAGACCTCGCTTTGCAGTATGCATGGATACAGTATGACACCAATGATACCTTGATCACTTTGGAATCACGGCTGTTTCTAAGAAAATGTGTCCTCCTATCTGTTTTACTTAACACTTCTTTCTGCTTGGTTTACATTTGACATTGCTCATTTGTCTCAGCAGACTTAGTTCATTATCTAAAGAAGAAAAAAATATTTAAAATGCCCCCCTTCAGCCCAGCCCCCATACTTAAAGGCCCAGAATTTCAAATTGTGATTTTTTTTTTTTTTTGGTAAGAACTGTCTTCTCCCATCTGCAGAATACCCTGAAAGAAACTGCTTAGTGAGCTATATGTGTCACCTAAGGTCCTCAAAGTTCATGGCTGTAAAGCTAAGAGGATCTTGCAAAAACATGTCTGAAAATCCAATAACCGAATAACAGAAAGATGGGATGAAGCAAAATAAGAGTTTATAAAGAAAAAAAGATTTTTACTCACTTTTACTTAAGTGAGTAAAAATCTAGAATTCCAAAGGATGGAAACTGAAAAGTTAACTCCAAATAAGGATTTAGGAATCAGATCATGGGAAAACACAAACCCAAATATTAGCGCACCAGCCAGTGAGTCAAAATATCTGACTCCACACAGAAAGCAAGGGCCCGATCTGAAGATAGAGCAACTCTGTTATTCTCACCATTTTTTATTTTGCTAAAAGGGATACACTGAAATAACATCTCCCTCTCTCTTCTCTCTCACTTTCTCTCTCGTTACTCCAATTAAGTTGTCATCATTGAAAATATCTGAGTGTATTTTTGGTTTTCAGAGCTGGTTACATATACCATTCATTCATTCATTAACTTATATTAGTTTATTACATATTATCATAGAGTCTGAGCAATAGTTCAGTAGACTGAGTGCATGCTTTGTATGTGGGAGGGCTGGGCCTTGATCCTATACCTAACAGACTGTGGCTACCCAATGCCCCCTCCCACCCAAAGGATTTACAAAGTTACTGTGCCAAATACTCACTTCCCTTGAGAATTTCACAATTTATCATACTAAACATACTCATATATATTATATATGTATATATCTACATAATATCTACATATATAAACACACATACACTACTCCTTTTAGACTTGTGGCATTTTAATTCATATCCATAAATTACAGGTCAAAGGAGCTAACTATGATGACCAAGCCTTGGGCCGTAATAAGTCATAAAGCTAATTTTCTTGGGTGGTTCTTAAATAATTTGTGTGATTTTTGCAAAATATTTAAAAAATAACATTTTTAAATAAGTGTAGTTCTGTGAGAGCAAGGTTTTGGTTTTGTGTTTTTCTTGGTGAGTTTATGGGGTCAGTGGAGGGTGGGGCTTTCAAGTGGTGTCCAGGGGGACCCAGCTGCCACACTCAGTGATTCTTAGATTGGACTGGCTAACTGGACTGCTCCATTGGGAGGGCCTGATTCTATGGAGCTACTCAGGGGCATCCATGGCTGTATATGGCATTGCGAAGTGTGTGTATATGTGTGTGTGAGAGAGAAAGAGAGAGGAAGAGAGAGAGATGGCGCGAGGATTAAATGAGGATTCTTAACTCCTGTACTAGCTCCCCAGTCCTGTCGCTTCATATTTTGGCACTGTTCTGTGGATAAACAATACATCACCTCTTTTACATTCTAGAGCCCAGAGCATGTTGGGAATAGAAACAAGTTGAGACGAGGTCTCACAGAGGAGCTGTGGAGAATGAAAGGGATAAATCTGCTTGGGAAACTCAGTTAAATGTATCAGTAGGGCAGAACTGGACTGTGCGTGCAAAGGAGGTTGGCGTGGTGGAGACAGGGCACAGGAAAGAGAAACAACCAAAGACGTGACCAGGGAAGATCCTGAGTGCTCCAGTAGAGTCTGGCCTTTGCTGAGATGCTAATAAGACCACAGACAACTCTCTCTGGAACTTCCAAGAAGAGATGTCTTTTTGGTTGGCATGGTTTTATCCAAGGAAATTTTCAACAGTAGCATGGAAACTTGGCTTTTAGGCAGACACGCATGCTGGATGGATAGAAAAAAGAAACTATGGGCTTGTCTTCAGTCAGGCAGTGCAAACAACACTAAAGCAGTGTAGGTCCAGCAGGAAAGGGACAGAGAAGGGACAGAGATGGGGCGGGGAGAACTGAGAAAGGGCATGAGACTGGGAGGGACCAGGCGGCAGATCCTTCCACTGCTGTGCTAGCCCATGAACACTGCTCAGGTTAGTCCACTGGTCAATTAGAGTGGTAATCTGGATGGAGACTGGAGTGGGAACAGAGGATCATTTACAGGAAAAAAAGGCATAGATAATGATATTTTTGTTTCTATACTATATAGAATTTTGTCTACCTTGTACCTAGCGTTTCTGGACATGTTATTCTTTACACCACAGATTAGTGAGAACATCTAGTGTTCGAATTTCTCCTTCTAACATGCTTCTGACTTGAACATAAGATCTTCCAGTTCATCCTTGTTGTGCCAATCTGCATACTTTCATCATTTCTGTTCGAGTAGTAATTCAGTGTGTATGGATGTTTGTGTGTGTTACAGCTTCAATATCCACTCTTCTGCCAATGCACTCTGTGCACACAGTACAGAAACCAAGAATGTTTCTGTAACACGCCTACTGTACTAAGTGTTGCAGTGAATATAGATATGCATGTGTTTTACAGAATAAATGATTCTGCATTTTGTAGGTAGACAACAAGCAGCAGTATTACAGGGTCATGTGATAAATTTATTTTTAGCTTTCTAAAAAGTTTCCTTGTTTTCCATAAGGTTTAAACTAGACAATACCCCCCAAGTGCATGAGTTTCTTTTCACAAGCTTACCAGTCCAAGTTGTTCCTTTATACACACACACACACACACACACACACACACACACACATATAAATGTAGATAGTAAACAAGAAAGTAACTGTTACCAATAGTCCCAAATTATCAATTCTGGTTATCAGTTAACAGAGCAACATTTGTTCGAGAGAGATTGGCTAACATTAAATAAACCTGCCTTAATTTATGTAAATGTGGTAAAGCCACGTTTATGTACTGATAACTGGGATTAGCATAGCTGGGTAAAACTTTTGACGTAGCCCACTTGTCAAATCTGTGAACTGTGCCCTAAAATCCTAACAGTGAAGTTGAATCAGTGGTATATGCTAAAATATAAAAGACAGGACTTCTTCTTTTTCTTTCTTTTGGCTACTTAGATCAAAAGAAAGGTACACACTTTATTTTTAATCCTATTACCTCACTTGAGCTCAGACAGAACATCAAAGACAAGGTATGCAGGTTTAACCATTAGCCCTGACATAATCCAAAGTTGAAAATCTCTTCCAGATAGCTACCTCACTTTGAAATAAGTCACATCTGTATTGTTTGCAGTTACCAGTACTCTTTCTGTGTTTTAATTTTACTGTGATTAAAAAGAAAAATAAAACTAAGATATGTGATTTCTCCTAAAACAAGAAAGAATAAATTTACAAGGCAATTTAATATTGGGAGGATAAAAGCCATCCACATATACTGTTTTCTCAGTTGGCTCTGCTGTCCGTCTCAATTTCATGAAAGAGAGGGAAGTGAATCAAATGCAGTTGCAAATCATATTTGAGGAAGGCAAATGCTTCTCTACATCTGAAGCCTATTGAAAGCTCCTGAGTAAGAACTTTGGGAACAAATCCTTTCTGTTCAAAAGATGTGTCAGTGGAGAAGTTCTCAGAAAACAGCACACAATTCATCAGAAATCATGCGTTTCCTTTGCAAGCTGGCGAATAAAAGAAAGTTACAGTTCTGAATTCTTTCCAAAGGGAGCAAATTGTAAGCATATAAAATAAATTATATCAATTTTTCATTAAAAATATATACTACAAGATGAGGAATATTAAAAGCTGTTTAACAATTATCCTGGGCACTCTATATAATGGCCAAAAAACTGGCACGGATTATTAATACATAGTCCTGAATTCAAAATATATAAAACCCATAGATGACATTAAGTGATTTTGTGGGAATATGTAGTAGCTGACTTGAGATTTGATACTAATGTCATTATCATCATTATACCAACCAGTAGGAGCAAACTGTTCAAATTCCTAGGACTAGCACTATCTGTCTTTTGAGGTACAATTCCTCCACAGGGGTGACAGACTGTGGTATATATCCCAGGCCTCAAAACACAAAATTAGCCATCCTTAGCACTCAGGACAACCTGCAAATGTCAGAGAAATACTGAAGAGGAAATTGTAGCCAAGAACCAAGAATCGATGTTGTTATCTGAATGGCATTAAGGAAAAGCTAAGTTTGTCTGAACTCAGATGAGAACTGAGAAGTAAGGGTATTATTTCAGGAAGAATAGAATATCAACTAGGTGACAACCATCAGAAGAAAGAGGGAAGAGTATGTGTGTGAGAAAGAGAGGGAAGTCAATATTAGGCACATTGTATTTCATTTCCTTTTTTCTTTAACATTGTTTTCTTTTTTATAATTTCTATAATTCAGTTTCTTGCTTATAATTCTAGTGATAATGGTTTCTCATGGACATAATTCCAACAGTACAACTATCCCTAGTGTACCAATCTCCCTCCCAAGGACCCCCAATATACATCCATACCTCTCTATACAATTGTGTGGCTCAGTGTGCCTTTGTTCCTTTGTTGCTGCCTCAAAGTGCCTACCCATGAGGAAATTAACCCAGAGTTTCAGCATTAAAAGCATGCAGTCCAGTGCCAAGAGGTAGTACAGCTAGCAGGGTACTTGTCTAGCACAAAACTTGCCCGATTTTTTGTCTCTGGGGCCCCAGATGATAGCCCAAACAGCCAGGAGTAACTCGCTTTTTGGTTTTGGAGCCACACCCAGAGATGCTTGGGGGTTACTCCTCGCTCTGTGCTGGATCCCAGGTTAGCTGTGCTAGAACCTGGGTTACCTTTGCTAGAACCTGGGTAGGCTGTGCTAGAACCCAGGTGAGCTGTGAGCAAGGCAAACTCCCTACTCACTGTACTATTCAGTCCCAGCCAGGAGTAATCTTTCAGCATTGCCAGGTGTGGCCCCATATCCAAAACATACCAAAAAAAAAAGAAATGCACTCCAGCCTTTGGAGTTGTCTTTCTGACCTATGTGTGCCTTATAAAATATACAGTAAATAACTGCGGCACTAAATTTTTGTGATTTGAGTATCAGTCAAAGCTGGCAGACTTTGACCGAGAATGTGGAAGGATAGGTCTACAGCTGAATCTGAACAAAAATATGTTCATGAGAAATGAACTAGTTCTAGAGGCCCCATTCACTCTCAATGGAACAAACATCTCTGATGTAACAGCTATGTGTACCTAGGTTGAGACGCGTCAACATGATGAACAAACTGAAACCGGAGTTGCACAGGATCGGACCACCGTCTCCTTCGTGCAAAATTCTACTTCCTGCAATGGGGGAGAAAAGGCTGCAAAGTTTAAGAAGAAAACTCCCAGAACAACCAACAACTGGGAACTCTTTGGCACTATTGCAGCAACATGGGAAGGTACCATCATTGATGATATCGATTAAGAATACAACCGAATGGTTCACCACCTCCATGATTGTGCGAAGAATGCTGAGAGAGAGAAAGGCACAAAAGGACGCCTGTTTTCTGAAACTCTGGAGCTCATTCGCCAATGTGGCAAGGTGCGAGCCTTAGGAGACCAAATGATAATGTCCAAGCTTGCTAAATGGTGCAGAGAAGCGATAAAAGAAGACCTCAAAGACAGAAGAGCAGAAATACTGGAAGATGCAGCAGAAGCCGGGAAAAGCATTTGCACTGCCCGCCTGTCCTTCGCCAACTCTAAGACCAAGATGACTGCCCTCCGAAGCCCTGATGGATCTATCACATCTTCCAGAAAGGCAATGGAGAAGATTATCCATGACTTCTACTTAAATCTCTGATAGCCACATCCATCTCCCCACATACCAAATTCCACAGGATGGATATGTCATTCCCAATGTTCTCCCTTCTGAAATCCGACATGCCATCTCATTGGTAAAGAAGGGAACAGCACCAGGCCCAGACAAAGTCAGACCCAAACACCTGAAGAATCTGCCATTGGTACTTATCAATACACTAGCTCGGCTCTTCACACACTACCTGTCCGAGTGCAAGGTGCCCTCCCAATGGAAAACCAGCAGGACAGTTCTACTGTTCAAGAAGGGGAGATATTCACGACATCGGCAACTATCTTCTCATCTGCCTGTTGTCTGTCATCTACAAGCTGTTTACACGAGTCATCCTGAACAGGATTGGCAGAACACTAGATGAAGGACAACCATGCGAGCAACCTGGCTTCTGGAAAGGATTCAGCACAATCGACCATATCCACACAGTAACCAAGCTCATTGAGGTTTGTAGGGAGTACAAGATGCCGCTCTGTCTCACGTCCATTGATTTACAGAAAGCCTTTGATTCTGTGGAGACTGAAGCAGTCATCGAAGCCCTAGCCAAACAGGGTGTTCAAACCCAATATATCAAGATCCATCGTGAGCTGTATTACGGATTCACCACTAGGATCTCACCATTCTACAAAGAAGTGATCATTGATGTCAAAAGAGGGGTTTCTACAGGGTGATACCATTTCACCAAAACTCTTCAGTGCCACCCTCGAGAACATCATGAGACAATTAGAATGGGAAGGAATGGGAGTGAAGATAGATGGTCGGCAACTACATCACCTCCGCTCCGCTGATGACATCATTCTAATAACACCAAACATTAGCCAAGCGGCACAAATGCTGGCTGACTTTGACCGAGAATGTGGAAAGATAGGTCTACAGCTGAATCTGAAGAAAACTATGTTCATGAAAAATGAACTAGTTCCTGAGACCCCATTCACTCTCAATGGAACAAACATCTCTGAATGCAGCAGTTATGTGTACCTAGGTCGAGAAGTCAACATGATGAATGACCTAAAATCTGAGCTGCGCAAGAAGAAGAGAGTGGCACGGAATGCCTTCAAAGGCATCGAAGAAATAGCTAAAAGGACAAAGAACCTCCGGCTCCGGGAACAAATCTTTGACTCCACTGTTCCCCCTGCATTAACATACACCTCAGAGACCTGGGCCCTACGAAAGCAGGATGAGAATGCTATTCGGGTCTCCCAGAGAGGTATCGAAAGAGCTATGCTTGGAATATCACGCCTCACTCAAGTGAGAGAAGGAATCCGGAGTTCTGACCTCCGTCGCTATTCCAGAATCAGGGACGCTGTCTCATTTGCCAAGGCATCGAAAATCAGATGGGCTGGACATGTAATGCGATTTGGAGACAACCGCTGGACTAGAGCTGTTACCGACTGGATCCCACGGGATTTCAAAATATCACGTGGCCGCCCACCTACAAGATGGTCAGATGTCCTTGTCAAGACCCTGAAGGAACGGTTTGAGGCTTTTCATATTCCTGAATCAATCAGATGTCATTGGGCTACACTGGCATGTGATAGGGTCCAATGGAAATGTTACTGGCGCCCGCTCGAGCAAATCGATGAATAACGGGATTCAAGTGATCAAGTGATTCTCTAGTTCCAGCCAAGGTGCTGCAAATCAAATGATTTTATTCTTTCTCAGAGCTGCATAGCAGTCCATTGTGTATATATACACTACAACTTCTAGATCCATTCAATTGTAGTTGGCTATTTGGGTTGTTTCCACATCTTGGCTATTGTACTAAGAGATACGATGAATACAGATGTGCATATAACTTTTAGAATTAATGTCTCTGTGTTTTGTGAATAGATGCCAATGAGTGTTATCCCTGGGTCATATGGGGGTTCTATTCTTATTTTTTGAGAAATATCTATCTTTATTTCCATAGAGGGTGAAGCAGACAACATTCCCACCGGAAGTAGATGAAGTTTACTTTCTCACCACAATCTACCAACAACGGCGATTTTCAGGTTTTATAGTATGTGGCGTTCTCACAGACATGAGCTGATTTCTTTTTAATTAGAATTTTCCTAATTATGAGGGACAATGAAGACTTTTTCATATACCTCTGGTCATCCATATGTCTTCTATGGGGAAGTGTCTGCTCATCTCATTCCATTTATGGAGCTGTTGGATTTCTTTTTTCTTCTTTTTTTTTTCCTTTTTGGGTAATACCCGGCAATGCTCAGGGGTTACATCCTGGCTTTTTGCTCAGAAATTACTCCTGGCGGTGCTAGGGGACTCTATAGGACGCCTGGTATAGAACCTGGGTTGGCTGCGTGCAAGGCAAACGCCCTACCCGGCTGTGCTATCACCCGGCCCCAGATTTCTTGTTGGTGAATTTAGTGAGTGTTTTATAGATCTTGTTTATCAACCCTTTATCAGAAATACTGGTTGCAAATATTCTCTTTTTCAATAGGCGTCTTTTATTAGAGTTTGAGTTTCTTCTGCTGTGTAGAAGCTTTTTAATTTGATGTAATTCCAAATTAAAATGTTAATGTATTCAAAATCATATATATTCAGTTTTACATGTACAATGTATAAAACAAAGATAAGGAAATTATACATTCATTTTCTTTTGAGGAATCTGATGCTCCTTTGAAAACACCCTCACCCGAGTACACTATCTATCGTGTATGTCTATTTCTTCTTTCTTTTTTGTCTCTCTGAACAGGTTAACCAGAGGAAACATTTCCAGTCATTGCAAGTAAAAAGTCCAGATATGAGTGACTTGATACCAAAATTCCTGCCCACAGGCATCAAGACAGTGCAAACACAGAGAGAAGAAGGCAAAAGCCGGACTGTGCCTTTACTCACATTTCTCTCACAGTTCGGGGATTTAAGTTTTTTGTTTTCTTTTTTTTATAAGCAGTCACAGCGTTTACTGCAATGTTAACCTGTCCTTTCTGAAGTTCAGGAAGACAAAACCAACCTAGGATTTTGACATCCTGTATGCTTCTCTAATTTGGGACAGAAATGACATGATTTGAAATTTCTAAGACTTCTAAAATGCCAGTTGGATTGGTTTCCACATTGAATAAAGATGTTTTCTAAAATCTGGTATCACTGTCCATAGTAAAATACTATATAGTATCCAGAAAGAACAAAATCATGTAATTTGTTGCTTATATGAATGGAGCTAGAGGATATTAGGCGAGGAAGCCAGGCAGAAGGAAAGGGCAATGCGGAATGATTTCTCCTATATGAGGGGCTTAGAGATACAGCAAGGTAGCAACACAGGGTCAAAGGCAACAAAAGGCAGAACTGATGCACACAGTTGAGTTTGAGGGGGTGATACTGGAATAATACACACAGAAAACACCATTAACAGTATTGTAAATAAAGTACCTCAAACAATTAAAAACAGTTAAAAATAAAGTAAAATAACTACTGCATTAAAAAAAATCCCTGATATCACTGTCATCTCTACATTCCTAATAATGTTTCACATCTTAACAGAAATTCCTAGGTAAATTTTATTGTGGGGGTCAAATATTTGATATGCATTTCTTTACACAAGCAATTCTAAAGTAAGAGAATGTTAAAAAACAAACAAATGAACACTTATCGGAGAGTACTGAGTCATCTGAAATCCTGTTCTTATGTATATTCCTGCAGTTAATTAAATGCTAGTGATTTTATTTCTGTCCCTTTATATAGTAAGATTGAGATTATTTCCCTCTGGACCAGAGAGATAGTAAGCAGCTGACTTGGTTCCATTTCCATCGTCACATAGATTCCCCAAGCACTGTCAGGAGTAATCCCTGAGCACAGACCCAGGAGTAATTCCTGAGCATTGCCAAAATACCCCCAAAGTAAACTAAAAATGAGCAAAATAAAGAGATATTACAACGTTGACATGCTTGCCAGCATACAGCTGAAGCTATGACTGTGGTTCAAATTCTGGCACTACATAAGGTCCCCTGAGCAATGCCAGGAGTGGCCCCTGAGCATACAACCAGGTGTACCCCTGAGCACCATCAGTGCGTCAAAAACACCTACCCATACATTTTTGTTCAATATCTGTAAAGCTATTTCACTTTTATTATTATTATCATTTTATTATTTTCATTATAACACTGTGAGATAGACAAAATTGTTCATGATTGGGTTTCAGTCATACTATGTTGCAGCACCCATCCCTCCACCAGTGCACATTTCCAGGCACCAAAAGCCATTTGTTGGTAGACTGACAATAAAGGACTATTAATATGTACTATTTATAGTACATAATGAAAGAAAGAAGATGGCGTTAGCTACTCTATAGTAAACTAGAGGTCCTGTGACACGTAACAGATTTTAAAGACAAGGTGTGTTAGGATTCCTTTTGCATACTATATATATATTAAGTGGGAAAATCAAACTGTTAGAACATTTTAAGCTTGTTTTGTGCATGATGATAGAAACACATGAAAATGAATACCTGCTGCTACTTAATAACATTTGATAGTAGCACCCTTCCTGAATTGTGACCAGTGCAGTATTATTATCAGTAAACAAAACTTTATAATAAAATCTGCATTTGTTGTTCACTTTGAAAACGTATTTTACATTCTTAAATATAATCAGAAGTAACATCAAGAAATGGAAATAATGTACATTTCCAAACACTCAACAATGCAAAGCACTGCAACTTGGAGAAAATTATTCAATTATAAAGAAAAATACAAACTGTCCCTAGCTTTTGATAAATTCTTTCGGATTGAGAAGTTTACTGAATCTTTGAAGAACGAAATAGGCTGAAGTTTCAGACCATATGAGAGAATGCTATTTCTCACATTGGTTTCAAATCTATTTTAACACAGTGAAGACACAAAATATGTACTAAATGCCCAGTGGATGTCTTACCAAATTAGTTGCTGAAAGAAATAATACAAAGGCCTTAGGGAGTCAACAAACTAATGTGGAGCTAGATGTACATACCTCAAACAACTAGGGAGTAACACAATACGTTAAATAGCCAAGTGATGAACTGAGTGATTAATATACATGGGCTGCAAGAATTCAGAGAAGGAAAAGAACAATGTAGGCTGGAGTTGCTCCTGAAGGCTAGATGCCAAATGTAGAAAGCATTTTCTTCTTTCTTTCAAACAATCATCGAACAATATTTTTTTGAGCTTCAACTATGTATTGGAGCAGTGGCAGATAAATCAGAAAAAAGTCCTAAGTTGGTTGTAGAGAGAACTGGGGTTATATGTCAAGGGTTAGTAAACAAACAATTATACAATTCAATTCTAATAAAAATATTTGAAGCTAAATTTCTTTTCTTTTCTTTTCTTTTTTTATTTTTGGGTCACACCAGGCGATGCTCAGGGGTTTCTCCTGGCTCTGCACTCAGGAATTACTCCTGGCGGTGCTCGGGGACCATATGGGATGCCGGGGATTGAACCCGGGCCGGCATGGGCCGGCTGCGTGCAAGGCAAACGCCCTACCCGCTGGGCTATCCCTCCAGCCCCTGAAGTTAAATTTCTACAAAGAAAAAAGGTTCAGCTTAAATGAGCATCCTGAATAATTACATATGTTCTTAAAATAAACTAACTTTCCACAATGCTCACTACTTCACTTCAGTTCATGAAGTGTTGGTCTGTAATCTCAGACAGTGGGCTAAGGTACACCATGGGCCTCATTGTCTTATCTAACCCTTCCATTGTCACTTTTCTCCCTCTTTTGCCTGCCCTCCATTTCACCCCCCCCACACACAAGCACACACTCATTCTATCTGCAGTAAGTGCGAATATCTACTTTATATCTCATAGTTATATTGATGGGGTAGTTAAATCATTAGAAAAAAAGCGAAGAGACAGTTTGCCTACTGGTGTTAGCATTTGCTGTAGCTATTCCTGGCTCTGGGCAACACATGTTTTTAATAAACTTGTAAAAACAGTGTAGATCTAGCTGTAAATATGTTTTGCTTGATAATGTAGGCTGAATGTAATGATTAGATTGACAGTAGTTGGGTTCCCCCTCAAAATTATTTAAAATACAAAGAGAAATTATCTGAATGATGAGGCCCAAGACAGTATCAGGGTACCCGAACTGTGTTGATAATTATTGCTTATGACAACAGTCAATTTACAGTAAAACATGCTGCTGTTTTCCTTATTCACAGCATTACACATCTTGTTTGGTCTCTTAGAATTATCCAGCTCCATGTGAAATAGCGTATATCTATAATTAGAACTAGGCCACAATATCAGATGCCTGTCAATATTTGTAACAGGAGTTTAAAAGTAATACAAAACTTTACAATTCAGATACATGACTTAGAATTTTCTTTAAAATAAAAAGTTTATCTGAATTTTCAGCATCATCATCATCAATAACAATAGAGTTTAAAGGCCACCAAAAGATGCATAGATAATTGGCAAAATACATATAAGCAGATAAGCCCAGAAATGTGTTTGTGATAGAGTATATACCTCACATGTATAAGGTCTTGTTTGATTCTTTTCTTTTTTTTGGCTTTTTTTTTTCTTTTTTGGGTCACACTCAATGATGCTCAGGGGTTACGCCTGCCTTTGCAGTCAGGAATTAGTCCTTGCCATGCTGCTGCTTGGGGAACCATATGGGATGCCAGGAATGGAACCTGGGGTTGGCCACATGCAAGGCATAAATAAATAAATGTCCTTCCCACTATACTACTGCTACAGCCTTTGTGTTTGATTCTTTTTTTTTTTTTTTTTTTGCTTTTTTGGGTCATACCCGGCAATGCACAAGGGTTTCTCCTCGCTCTGCACTCAGGGATTACTCCTGGCGGTGCTCGGGGACCATATGGGATGCCGGGATTGAACCTGGGCTGGAAGAGGCTGTCCCCATGCAAGGCAAACGCTGGACTATAGCTCTGGCCCCTTGTGTTTGATTCTTTTTTTAAAAATTTTTTTATTTTTAAAATTACAAAGATATACAATTAAAAAGTTCATATTTGGGTTTTGGTCAAACAGTGTTGCAGCACCCATCCCGCCACCAGTGCCCATCTCCCACCACCAACGCCCCCCGGTTCCCTCCCCCTCCCCCAGCCCTCCTCCATGGCAGGTTCTTTATTTCTTTCCATTTCTCTCTCTTTCTCTTTTCCTTCCCTCCAGACTATGGATTACAGAACATACATTAAAGGGTTGTCATGTGTATCTTTTTGCCTCTATTTAATGCTCAGTTCTGGGTTGGCATTAGTACCCTCAACAATTGTTAGCACACTGTTCCATTTCTGTCTTACCTAGCCTCTGAATCCCACATGTTTGTGATAATTTCCACCTTTGACAGGACCTCCTGATATATGTTTCACTTGACCTTGGATATTGGTATCATAATATGTACCTATATATTTATGTTATGCAGATAAATGCAGTCATTCTGTATCTGTCTCTCTCCTTCTGGCTAATTTTGCTCAACATAATCTTCTCCATGTCCATCCATTTGTAGGCAAATTTTATAACTTCATTTTTCCTAACAGCTGCATAGTATTCCATTGTGTAGATGTACCAAAAGCTTTTTATCCAGTCATCGATTTTCGGGCACTCTGGTTGCTTCCAGATTCTGGCTATTGTGAATAATGCTGCTATGAACATAAAAGTAGGGATGGTGTTTCCGCTGCGTATTTTTGGCTTCCCAGAGTAGATTCCCAGGAGTGGTATCGCTGGGTCAAATGGGAGTTCAATTTCTAGTCTTTGGAGGAAAGTCCATATTGTTTTCCAGAAAGGCTGTACCAGCCGGCATTCCCACCAACAATGGATGAGTGTCCCCTTTTCCCCACACCCACGCCAGCACTTGTTGTTCTTGTTCTTTTGAATATGTGCCAGTCTCTGTGGTGTAAAGAGGTATCTCATTGTTGTTTTGATTTGCATCTCTCTGATGATTAGTGATGATGAGCATTTTTTCATGTTTTTTTGCCATTTAAATTTCATCCTTGCTGAAGTTTCTGTTCATTTCTTCTCCCCATTTTTTGATGGGGTTGTTTGTTTTCTTCTTGTAAAGTTCTACCAGTGCCTGATATATCCTGGATATTAACCCCTTATCAGAAGGGTATTGGGTGAATATTCTTTCCCATTCTGTGGACTGCTTTTGTATCTTAGTCACTGTTTCTTTTGAGGTGCAGAAGCTTTTTAGTTTCATGTAGTCCCATATGTTTATCTTTTCTTCTAGTTGCTTTGTTAGTGATGTTTCATCTTTGAAGATGCTTTTAGCTTCAATGTCATGGAGGGTTTTTCCTATATTTTCTTCAATGTACTTTATGGATTCAAGTCTGATATTGAGATCTTTAATCCACTTTGATCTGATTTTTGTGCATGGTGTTAGACACAGGTCCAAATTCATTCTTTTACATGTCGCTGCCCAGTTTTCCCACCTTGTGTTTGATTCTTAACACAGCACAAAACCACAACAAAAGAAAACAAAGTAAGCCAAATAAATTTAAAAGTAGTTACTCCTAAAATGCAATAACCATTAGTGAGTTAAATTTAAAATTGGAAATCTGTCTATTAAAAACTTGATATAAATATTGAATAGTAACTTTCTAATATTTTACAACTTTAGTTCCTATGACTAACAGAGATACTCTTTAAATCCATTTAATTTTTTAATAGTGATTTGTCTATAAACCTATTATTTAATAGCCAAACAATTATCACAGAGTTCTTATTCAGAGAGATTCACAGACACGGGGCAGAGCTGCTACTGGCTCTCCCTGTGCCCAGCCGCTCATGAGGCTCCAGGGAGGGATGGCAGTTTCTAGCCCTGGCCCTCCACCCCAGTAGAGCCTCACAATAAGCCAGACGACCCCCACCCCATGAGGGCCTCCATTTTCCACATCCGGACTTCCCTCTCGTCAGAACTCCACCCAGCAGACCAGCCTATCACAGCCCGGCTTGCGCAGCCATTTGCGGTCGTGCGGTTCATCAATAAGTGCTGGATTTAGAGATGACTATAAGAGTATGCTACCCGCACGGCAGAGCCTGGCAAGCTACCCGTGTCGTATTTGGTATGCCAAATACCAGTAACAATTATAGACCTCATTCCCATGACCTGATGGAATGGTTTGAGGCTCTTTATGTTCCTGGAGCAAGCAGATGCACTCCCTCCCTCCTCGGTCCCTCCCTCCCTCCCTCCCTTCCTTTCTCTTTCTCTTTTCTTTCCTTTTCTTTATTTTCTTTCCTTTCTGGTTTTGGGTGCATATCCTGTGTGCCCAGGGATTAGTTCTGGGTCTGTGTTCCTGCAAGGGCTTGGGTGAGCATATGAGGTGCTTGAAATGGTCAAATGTGGGTTGGCCATATGCAAGGCAAGTGCCTTTTCCACCAGATGATCTCTTCAGCCCTGTTAATGAGTTGTTCTTTAAAGAAATATGATTTTTCAATATGGTCACATTGCTTTGCAAGTTGTATTTATATCTTTTAGGAGTACAATGGTATCAATAAATATTTATTTTTGGGTGAAGCAAGGATAGACTGAACAGCTACGTGGTAGGTAGGGAGTAGTGGCATGGTGAACAAAGAATGCCATTTGATCTTTGAGTTAACTGTCAGTAATAATGAAGATGGCAAGAATGATAGAGTCATAACCCAGACAACTTGAAACTTGAGACAAAGAACAACTAAATGTTTAAAATATCCATTTTCATTCATTCTCATTTGAAATGACATTAACTGAGACTTAACAGTTTAGCTAAACTTTATAGGCATCTATAAATATTTCCCCAAATAGACTTAAATATTTGTTTTTGTCGGGGGTCAGCTGTGTTGGTGAAGCTGGTACATCTTTGCGTCAGTGCAGGCAGGCCTGCATTGCTAGCACACATAGTTTTAGTTCACCCTTTTTAACAAGTACACAGTACTCCTCAGCTAGTGATCCTATCGTGATTTCATGTACAAAAGAGAACGTGGTCTGCAGAGAAAACTAATGGGAACAAATTTGGAGGAACAAACCATCAAGAACTGTGGTTAACATATCAGGAGAAGGAAGGGCTACTACTGAACCAGATTCAGATGAACCAGCTGCACCCACACAGCTGACCCGCAAAATGTGGAAGGGACCCAACTGTTGAGGTGATGGGATAGCGGGATCCTTGGTTATAGTGTGGTAAACACATACATTGAAGAGGTTGGAAACTCTACCCTAAAATATGTACAGAACTGAAGTTGCTCTACGTGGTGGATGGTTCATCAAGCCTTTTGTGTGGCTGAAAGAGGACCTCTGGTGCTGGTCCAAGTTCAGAAGAAGCAGAAGTTTGAAGGTCACGCTTGGAGGTGGTGCTCAGGGATTAGTCCTGGCTCTGTGCTCAGGAATCACCTTTGGTGGCTTACAGGACCATATGTGATGCTGTGGCTCGAACTTGAGTTGATAGCATGCAAGACGTGATACTCTAAGACCTGGGGCCAGTCATGCTAATTACTCCTGACCTCTATTCACCTCTATGTCCGGAGTCCACTGAATTTGTAAGAGACATCAATGAGAACATCTTGGAACCACATTTAGCACCACCATCTAAGCTCAACTACTGACCTTGCTCCAGAGACTTATAAATAAATTTTGAAAGAGATCAATAGGCCACAGAAATTTTCAGACATCTGTGCATAGTTCGACATAAAGGACACCTTGGAGGGTATGGATCAGTGCAGTGTCTTCTCCAAAAGAGCTCCAGCAGCCACTCGCTCCCACACTCAAAAATTGCCATTATGCCCCCCGCCCCCCCCCCACCACACTCTGTCATCTGGGGATGAATCTCACCAAGAAATTAACTGCTGAGAATTCAGGTACACAGGTTTTGTGTATGAAATCTCCAGACTTTCTTGGGAGTGGGGATTGTCTATCTCCCCTCACCCCTAACTGTCTGTATTTCTGGAAGCCCTAGCAATCACACCCATACTCCAAAGCCACCACCCTGTGGGTGAACTTCCTGGAGCACAAACGTGGCCACAGGACATCTCATACCCTGAAACACTGATAAACCAGGAGCAGCACATAAGATTGGATGGGATGTAATGTAGGAAGCAAACAATCTTGATTAATAAAACATAAATACAGGACTGGAATGATAGTACAGTGGACAGGGTGGTTGCCGTGCACGCTGCCAACCCATGTTCGATCCCTGGCATCCCATATGGTCCCCTGAGTACAGCCAAGTTTAAGTCCTGAGTGCAGAGCAAGAAGTAACCTCTGAGCATCACTGGGTGCAACCCAAAATGAAAAATAAATAAATAAATAAAACATAAATACAGGAGGCTTAACCTTGTAACATCTTAGTAATCTCTCATACAAGTACTTGTCTCCATGATGAGTTATAACAATTTACTCTAATTTTCTTCTAAAGAAACACGTTTTGATTATTCTGTTAGTACATTATTGATAACAAGCAATACAAAATTAATTACTGACAGCCTGCTATGGAGGCAGGCTTAAGGGGTGCTTGGGAAAATTGGAGACAAAGGGTGAAGGGAAGGCGTAGTTGCGGTGAGTTTGGTGTTGGAATATTAAGTGCCTCTAACAAACCATCATGAACAACTTTGTAAACCACAGAGGTTATATAAAGTTAGAGCCAAATTTCCATATGTAGGCCTTACCTATTTTATGTAAACTCCACAATATGTTAACGCATAATTGCTTTAAATGTTGTTTTAATGACGGGTGAAACATCATTATTACCATAATGCTATAATCTAATATTAAATTAATTACCTTAATACTAATGAATATAGAATTAATTTTTCAATTTAATATTAAAAAAAGAACATAATCCAAGTCTTTAAAAACCACACAATTACTTTGCGTGGTTCCATCCTTAGCATCCCATATGGTTCCCTGAGTAATTCCTGAGTGCAGATCCAGGCGTGATTCCTGAGTGCAGATCCAGGAGTGATCTGTGAGCATTGCTGGGTGCCCTCCCGAACCCCAAAAAACCCATAAAATATGGTGCTAATGACATGAAGCAGAATACAAGGCAATGGAGATACTTAAGGAAGCAGAGGTGAGAACTTTTTTGCAGAGAAGGAAAAGGCATGAGCAGAGCACTGAGGAGCAGAGAAGGCTAGAGAAACTATTGAGAGAGGCTCTTCTCTCGTATGATCTATATGGGCCCCCATCCCTACCAGGAGCTATCTCTGAACCCATCACCAGGAGTGACCCCTACGCAAAGAGCCAGGACTGATCCCTGAGCACAGAACCCAGAATGAATCCTGAGCTCTGCTATATGTGCTCCTCCCACTCCACTGCGGGGGGGGTGGGGGCGACAAAGGATGGCCAGAGAAGTGTAGGAGGAGAAAAGAACTACAGATGCTGATATGTGAACAGCTACAAAGGCTCATATGTCAACATTTTAACGAAAGCAGGTTTACATGGATGATTTAACTAAAGAAGGTTTACACGGACACATTATGTTTTCTTTGCTTTGATTTTTTTTTTTTGAAGTGAAAGTTTTAAGAGATGCACTTAGGAGAAATGTGAGGGGAGAGAGAGATGTGATAAATTGAGAACATGGGCTTTTCCAGAGCGGAGGAAGACCTACTCCTGTTTGGGGTCACAACTGGGGCTCTTCTGGCTTGGTGCTCAAGAAGCTGTATGTGGCACTAGGGAGGTTAATCTGGATCACAGGGGCCACAGCCACGTGCAAGCCGAGTGCGCTTAACTCCTCTACCTCGGTTCACTTTTTATTCTCATGCAATAATGCATTTGTTTCCTTCCTAATGCTTAGCGACCACAAACCATAGGGCGGGCCATTACTGAGGGAGACATTAACTAGTCTGTATGCCCACTGCTTCAAAGGGGCTGTCGTCTTGCTGTGCTCGAGGTGGCATTCCTTACGCTGAAGTTGAAGTTGTTTCCACACAAAGGAAATGGCAAATGACTTTGCTGAGCAGCGAGTGTCATGCTGTGTCCCTAGGAGTCAGAAATGTTAGGTGAAGGAGTCCGGATTTAGAGGGTTTAACATGGAGACAAGAAAATAAAGACAAGATAAAACCGGGAATGTGAAATGATGAAATAAAGTGGATTTGTGTAAATTTAATTTCCTTTTGCCATGCAAAATGAACTGGCTATGTTGGATAAGCATAAGGCCGTCTAGGAGATTACTGCAATATCACAGGGGCTGGGAAAACAAACCTAAGAAAAGGGTGAGAATATTGTGATAATAACGAAAGACTCAATCACTAAAGGGCTTTGGTACCTGCCATGTGAGGACTTAATTTGTGGTTGTTCCGTGTTAAACATTCCACTGGCCACTGTCCTGGTAGAAACGATCAGTTCTGCAAGACAGAAATGTTTTAATTCTCAAGATAGAAAGGATTGCTCCAGTTTGTAAAATGGGGAACATGGACAAAGAAAATTCAAGTAACTTATTTAAAGTCACATGGCTAGTAATTCCCCGAAGGAATCATTCCTGATAACTGGGTTTTGCTCTTTCTCTTATTTTAAAGGCATAAACATGCCACTGCCTGTACATGTTCATGTTCCAACACTGACATTCCCCAGGAAAAAGAAAAGGACCAACTTTGTAGGTGATTATTCTCATCATCACTTACTGGGTCACAGACTCAGTAATATATAGAGCAAGTGCCTAGAGAGATAGTACAGGAGTTAAGGTGCATGCCTTGTAAGCAGCCAACCTGGGTAGCTCTGCAGCCCCTTAGTAATGGCTGGGTTTGCCCCAAAATCTCCGATACAGGAACCAAAGAGCACCCTCAGGCCCCAGCACTAAACTCTGGCCTGCCTGGCTAAGTTGTGAGGACTCCCAAGGCCAGAAAATAATGGGAGGCAAAACTAAACACACATATACACACACACACAGGAAAAGGAATCATTAAAATGGATTATCTACAGTGTTGGTTCACAATAGTATTGCTTTAAATGTCCATATACGTCCTGTATGTGTGCTCTGTCTTTTGTTTCCTAGGACCATCTTTACAAGGGTTCAGAACTTGCTCCCAGGCATGTTGCCTGGGGAACCATGAGGTACTGGGGCTAGATTTCAGGCTACCACTGCAAAGCACGCGCATTAGAGTTATTTTCTGGGCTCTTCCTGAGGACTGTTTGCTGATGGCTTATTAGCAGTCCCCTGCATGTGACTGTAACAACGTAACTTATGGATGCTTCAACTACCTTCATGACAACCTGGAGTTATTTCCATCTCGTACTTTCAGAATAAGGAACCTAAGGAGCTCACACTGCTGAGGCCAGGTATTCTGCCAGGACTGTCTCCTCTCTCGTGTCAGGCTTCGTTTTCCGGCTTGGTAGCCCTGAACCAGCAGAACGGGAAAGCAATTCAGCAGCTGTTTCTCTGGAACCTCATTGAGCTCAGGCTGAGCTGAGGGGCCACTTGTTTGGTTTTTATATTTTTTTAACCTATTGCAGGAATGTTGAGGAATCTTGAGACCCACTCATTTTGTATCCAGGAAATGGAAGAAAACAGATCATTTCAGACTGTGCTAAAACCTAGCCACCCAATGTGATACTTGACAAAAATCTCCCCATACATGTTCATTAGAAAATATGGAGAAAGAAGTCCCAATATCTGGAGACTTTGTTTATATGAGGGAAAATATCATGATGTCAATAAAACTAAAAGGAGTTTTATTTTCCTACTGACCTTTACAACCTCCCGAATTATTAGGACTGGCTTGTCCCGCAGACGGTCCTAAGGAACTATCGCGTTACAGCACAGGTAACAAGAAGCCAGCGAGGTTAAGTAGGTGAGCCTAAAGTCACACAGCAACTAAGTGACTGAGCGCCTAAGAAAATCTTGTGAACGCTAATGTTCTTACAAACCGCAGCTGATTCCACAAATATTAAAGAGGTGTGGGTTTAGGTCAAAAGAAGGAGTTGGCCATGAGGATTTTGCCTTAAGTCATTTGAAGGTTGATCTCTAGAGGTCTAACCTGGCATGCTTGCGGGGCTGACATCGTCTTTGGAGCTCAACTCGTCCCCACTCCCGTCTACAGGCAATTCACGGTGTCCAGCAGCTGCTATGGGTCAAGGAAACATTCAGCTCTGCCTGAGGTGCCCGCTCCCCACCGTAGGCCTGAGCCCTGTAAGCTCTGCCGGAGGCACAGCCCTCTCCCCGCTCAGGCCCTTATGCCATATTAATATTCCGCTCATTCTCCCTTCCTTTCCAGTGCCCTGTGAAGCCAAAGTTTTCATTAGCTCATAATGTTGACAAGTGTGGTATTCATTGATCAAACAGACAGAAAATAATATAAATTTTCAAGGTATTGTTTTAAAATAAATATCTGTCTCTAGAGGCAGTTGTTTAATGAGATATTTTAAATTCCCAAATTGGCCACTAAAAGCTCAACATTACAGCCAACTTATGTTTGATATTCGGTAACTAAGGAACAACTTTTGAAAAGGAAGAAGATAAAATATGAACTTAGGCTAGTCGGGTAGATGCCAAGTTTCATTCCCTAGAGCTGTGAAAACCTTCCAATCAGTCTGCAGTGAAGGAAAGTAGGATTCATGCGTTGCTAAATATTTATTGTTGCTAAGTTTCATCACTGCTAATATACAGGTAATGGATGACTTTTAGTCTTTTGAAGTCAAACATCACCACTTAAGTGGTGACAAGTATTCACCTCCCTGAAATACACACACACACACACACACACACACACACACACAACTTGTGCACATAGGCTTTTATCTTCTAAAACTGATGACTCAAATGGAATTAAAAAAAATAAAAGAGGAAAAGGAAAAGATCATTAGCTTTAATTTTCATCCTGTGTTGGAGAGTTTACTCAGCAAAATGCAGAGAGTTTTTGAGGCCTTTTGTTCTTATCTCACTTAGGATTTGTGAGGAAATCAAGAAAGAGCAAAGGAGAAGGACAGGAACAAGGGCAAGGCCAGCGCTAATGGACCGGCTTCCTCTGCAGGGGGCAGTGGAATGGGTACAAGAGCAGGACGCGGCAACCCCCTGCTCATAGTTCCTACACTCTCTGAGCAGAGTTTGTCAGAAAGGTTCACACACAATATTCTAGGTCTTGAGACAATTATACCTGAATCAGAAGAGATCGCACAGCTCAGTCTAATCAAATAAAAATGAATGACGTTCACCAGCTTGGCCAAAAGGAAGGAGGCAAACAGGTTTACGTTAGACTTGATCTTAGGACCTGTCTATCCAGGATTAATTCCTGATTTCTATGACCTTGTCTATGTTATCTCATTGCTCTCACTCAGTTCAGGCCTTGCTTCAGGGAGCAGCTCTGAGATTAGTTAACATGTGCGAAATGCTTTGGATAGCTTCTAACATGCAGCAAGGAGCACATGGGCCTTAGATAGAATATATAGAATTTTCACTATATTTATAAATATTTTAATATACTTAAGACCAAGGCCAGGACTAGAGTTTGGCAGATGTTGGGACATAGCCCACTTTTCTGGTTTGCTTTTTTTCAATAAAAGCTAGGAATTTAGTTTTATATAAAATTTCAAGGCTTTGGAAAGAGATTCATGTTTCAGGATGTTTCCTCTACTATTTGCTGAGGTACTGAGATTTACAATAATATTGTTGAGACGGCTCGATGCACATGACATGCTGACCACTCTCTCCACCAGAGTGGCAACTTCCTTCGAACAATGTCCCAGGGTCCTTCTCTCATGCACTAACAATGTCCCAGGGTCTTCTCTCATGTACAGCACCTCTCTTTGGTAAAACTGGCTCTGGCAAATTCTCAGGTTCTATTCTCTTTGGCCATTGGTTACTGCCTTAATAGATTTCTTTAAATTCTACATATGAGAGAAATCATTCTGTATTGTCTATCTCCCTCTGCCTGACTTCACTCAGCATTGGTACTATGGTCCACCCACATGGCAGCAGATTGCAGATTTCAAATTTTCTTGTAGCTGTATATATATACATATATACACAACACAGAATACTATGATATATATATATATCACAGTTTCTTTTTTTAATTTTCTAATTAGTTGATTATGCATTTTATTATACCACCATGAGATATAATTATAAAACTGTTCATTATTAGGTTTCAATCATACAGTGTTCCAGCACCCATCCCTCCACTAGTGCACATTTCCCACCACCAATGTCCTGATTCCCTCCTCTCTCCCCTAGCCTGCCTCTATGGCAGGCACTTTGTCTTGTCTCTTCTCTCTCTCTCTCTCTCTCTCTCTCTCTCTCTCTCTCTCTCTCTCTCTCCCCCTCTCTCTCTTTCTCTCTGTCTCCCTTCCCTCCCTCCGCCACATTGTGGCTTGCAATAGATAGATTTAGGGGTTATCATGTATATATCCCTTTGCCTACATTCAATGCTCAGTTCTAGACTGGAGTTACCATTTCCAACATTTATTAGCACTCTGGTTACTTTTCTGTCTTACCTAACCTCTGTGGTAGATTCCAACCACTGACAAGTCCTCCTGGTCCATGATTTGCCGGACCTTTCACAGCCCACCTCACGTGGCCTATTTTGGCCACGTGGTTCATCAATAAATGCTGGGTTTAGAGATGACTATACAAGAATATGCTACCCGCACGGCAGAGCCTGGCAAGCTACCCGTGTCGTATTTGATATGCCAAATACCAGTAACAATTATAGACCTCATTCCCATGACCTGATGGAATGGTTTGAGGCTCTTTATGTTCCTGGAGCAAACAGGTGCCCTTGGGCTCTACTTGCATGAGACAGGACATATGGAGATGCTACTGGTGCCCGCTCGAGCAAACTGATGATGAACAGGAAGACAGTGAAACAGTGATACGGATATTAGTATCATATTTTTATTTTTATATCCTACAAATGAATGCAGTCATTCTATATCTGTCTTTTGCCTTCTGGCTAATTTCAAACAACATGATGCTCTCCATGTCCATCTATTTATAGGAAAATTTCATAACTTTCTTTTTCCTAATACCTGCATAAAGTATCGCATTGTGTAGATGTACCATAGTTTCTTTATCCAGTCATCTGCTCTTGGGCTCTCAGTTTGTTTCCATATTCTAGTCGCTATGAATAGTGCTCCTATGAACATAGATATCCATTCCTCTGTTTTCAATACTTAGGTTGTTTCCAAAAGTTGGCTATTGTGAACAGACCTATGATAAAAGGGGTACACAGATGCCTACTCATCTGATAGAGGGTTAATATCCAAGTGAGATGCTTGTGTATTTTTAAGTGACTAAATGAGAAAACATGGCGACAGTCCTGAGGGATGATCATCATGGTGGTCAGTCAAACTATTACTCAAGACTTTAGGCTTATTGCTCTTCTAATTCATTCGTTCCCACATTATTGCAGACTTATGTATATTTCACTTCTCTTTTGTGTACCTTCCTTCACCCATCACACAAGAAGTCTTATCCTTGTGACCAAGACTTTGTTTCCTGTTATATATTCATTGGTGGCTCATGGTATGGAATAAGTGCTGGGTGGGAATTAAGCAACAGTTACTTCTCACCCTCATTTTTGAGGTCTGGCCCATTCTGTCCATGCTTATTTATGTTTTAGGATACTAGGTAAGAAGAATATGAGAAGAATAAAGGCCTCAAGTTCAAGAACTAAAGTGAAAGATGGGTATTCTGGTGGGAGCTGAGCTGGACTGGATTTGAAAATCTATAAAATATAGGTAAGCAAAATGTCAATAATGTAATGTTGCTAAGAAATGTACGTTTTTAAAAATACTTAGCAAGACCATCACAACTGTCTTTTAATAAAACATTTTGCAATGACAAAGCAACGTTCTTCTCAAGAAATTTTTTACAAGGTGAAATTCTATATAGTAAACCAGTTTAGCTTCCATCTGGAGATCCATCCCAAATTATGCCTTCATGTAATACCTGAACAAAGGCAATTAAAACCAATTTCTATTAATGGTCCTGAGGCAGCCACATTGCTACAAATTGTTTTTAAATACCAAGGTGAATGTGCCATTGAATTTTCCTATTAAAAACACCACTCACCACTAAACATATGTATATGTGTTCACAGTTGAGCGGAATTATTTTGCTTCAGAATAACTGAATCGATAGGAATAATAAGAATATAAAACTCACTTTGATTATGATGGAACAATTCTTGGACAATCTCTATATCGATTTCTCTATCCATTTATTCACCATGTTCTCTAAAAGCCTGCTATCCTTTCCATTTTAACTAACATTTCATTTCGACTACGAGAATAAGCCTTGTGTAGAAGACGAGGTACCAAAGGTGAACAAGACACAAAACAAAATTTACAAATTTTGCATCACTCTAAGAAGCATTCGCTCTCTAATAAAGACAGGCTTAAAAGGCCCTAATGATCCTGACCAGGTGTCGCCCACATAGACTGTCCTCCTGCCCCGGCAACCAGTCCTGCCATCACACCTGCAATGCCATCAGGCCTTCCCGTTCACTGACTGCAGTTGAACAGCTGTGGCTATTTTTGAAGTTTTAATAATTGTAGGAGAATGACAACAGCTTTTCTAGATTACTCATTATTCTCCCACACCCCTGGCCTAGGATTAAGTGTTTGGAGAAACAGCTTTCCAAGAAATACATAAATACAGACAATGCGGGTAAATAGAAATATAAAATCTAAGCATCTACATTGAACTGAAAGATAAAACTGCTGTCAGATCCAGAGAGTCTCATAATCATGGTTTGCCTCACAACCAGAATTTTAATCTCCTCTTCTAGGCAGGGCTACTTGGCTACACTATAATTTTTACATCATCCTCAGCTAAATGTCTCTGCATGGAGAAATTGTATAACTTGTCTTTCAAGAAAAGAAAATTATTGAAAAAATTAAGCTTTCAAAAATACTGTGATTTTGACTCCAAAATAACTGTTAATGTCCACGCATGTAAACAGAAACAAATTAACAATTACCACTTCACAGCTCTCAAAATGTTTATAAACATAAAAGCCA
The DNA here is from genome assembly GCA_021461705.1 of Cryptotis parvus. NCBI lineage: Eukaryota > Metazoa > Chordata > Mammalia > Eulipotyphla > Soricidae > Cryptotis > Cryptotis parvus. The sequence continues at coordinate 256,387 of JAJIBD010021023.1, forward strand.
GTTTCTTTCTAAAAATATGATTATCAAGGCTTATTTCATGTTAATAATTACTTGAAACACCTTTAGATAAATCATGAGTTAAGAACAATATGAAAGAATCAGGTCATGATATAACCAGCAAAAAAAATTTTAGTGAGTTGTTTATTCTTTTTAAAACCCTTAAGTCTGAGTTTCCAACAATGTCCTTTTAAGTATGACTATTTAAAATGTAAATATTTGTATAAATCTAGAAAACTAACACTCTCTTATTTTGAAACTGCATTATTTTATCTTTTATTACTGAGAAAAAAATATTTTTTTTGGGGGCCAGGAATTCTATTTTTGTCATAGTTACTTAATGTGCTCTGATTTTCATCAATGTATGAGAATTGAAATGCTACAGATCCACTGGGTCTCTCTTTGGGTCAAAGCCGCTTTTGTAGTCAACAATTTTTTTTCACTTTCATATTTTCTCAAAATTACCCTGCTGATTAGATGGTGTAGAATATAAAAATTATATATATATATATATATATATATATATATATATTTTTTTTTTTTTTTTTTTTTTTTTGCTTTTTGGGTCACACCCGGATCTCAGGGGGTTACTCCTGGCTCTGCACTTAGGAATTACTCCTGGCGGTGCTCAGGGGACCATATGGGATGCTGTGGATCAACCCAGGTTGGTTGTTTGCAAGGCAAATGCCCTACCTGCTGTGCTATCACCCGCCCCTAAATAAAATTTTCAATTTAAAAAATCATATCATTAGAACCCAAATGGAAACCGTCAATGAATAATTTGGTATTTATTGTAAGATAAGAAGGATGAAATGATAGTAAATAGAAAAATCTCCTCCTATACTAAGATTTGATCATTAATTCTGGGTGTCGACGTGGCACATCATTGAAAACTGTCTAAAGTAGGTAATCTACTGGACAGAAAAATAAACTGAGGCATACCTAAGTTATAAGAAGTTTCTATAGATGATTTTTCCAAAAGCTGTGGCAAGCAAACCTGGTAATCTGGTCTTAGAATCTTTGTTGATGTTATATTTACTACAGTTAATACCCTGGAAGCTTGCAAAGTGTATCTATAGTAGATAAACTGTTAGTGTTACCAGTTATTATACTGTTTTTTAAGCATACTCATTCATTTCACCATCAAAACTATATCCGTGGATAGATTTTTTTTTTTGCTTTTTCTAAGTAGAGAAAAATATGTAGTTCATTGAGGATTTCTCATTTGTTTCTAAATAATGGTAGAAATAATCTTAAAAGTTACACCATCACACAACTTTTGAGCTATGAGATTGGTAGAAACCATTGCTAATCTCGATTTCCATATAATACCTGGAATTAAGCAGGCAGAGAGATAGCACAAATGTTAAGGCTCTGGCCTTGTTTAAGGCTAATATCCATCTGGTTGCCGGAATCCCATCTGATACCCTGACCACTGCCTGGAGTTACCCCCAAGCATCCCAAGGAATAGCTCAATGCCTCCAAGCCCCGTTCCACATCCCCCCAAAAAAAAAAGAATTAGCATTAAAAAGAAGCTGAGTGACATTCTGGATAATTCTAAAGTCAAACTCTCTGCACTAACTTCTACCAAGGTGAGGAGGGTTGGCGCTTAAAAAGGTCAGAGGAGGTCAAATAAGTACCCATCCAAGCCCAGGTTGCATTAGTTGGTTCATAGATGTTATTTTTGCCAAGTAGAGTCATTTTGAGGATATTTTGTGTAGGCAGAGTTATTGGACACAGTCTCTCTTCACCAGTGTATGCTGTTGTAAGAATCCGATGTGGGAACAACTAAAAGCCATCTGATGCACCATATGGAAATAACTGCTGTGCAGGGGAAGGGGACAGACTTCACTCTGATGGCTGTGCCTAAGCCCTTATCTGCCCATGAGAACTTAGATCTGATCAAGTCAGTGAATACACTCCTCCTCGCCATTTATGGTTCAACTAGTCGATATCATGTTTCTATCATTTACAACTTTCCATAACATGAAAGAACCGTATTTTTCTTTTTCATGGTCTTTGTGTTCCTTAAAACACTAAAAACCAAATAACGCTGCCATTTAAAAACCAACTTGGTCCTAAGTGGTAATCTGGAGTGGATGAAGTTCTTTGGGCCTCTGTAAATACAATTTTCATGTGTGATACGAGTAAACATATAATCAAGTTAGTTAAATACATTTTTATTATTCAACTTATTTTCAAATATTTATCAAAATTTAAGGAATTCTGCATGTTACTATTGTTCTAGATATTAGACACAAAAATAAAATAGAGGGCCGGAGAAATAATATAGCATGTAGGGTGTTTTTGCAAACGGTCAGCATATGTTTGAGTCCCAGCGCTGTGTATAAGTCTGGAACAGCTAGTAGTGATCCTTGACCAGAGTTAGGAATAAGTCTTTTATTTATCTATTTATCTATTTATGTATTTGTTTGTTTGTTTATTTATTTATTTTGCTTTTTGATCACACCCAGTGATGCTCAGGGTTTCATCTGGCTCTGCACTCAGAAATTACTCCTGGTGGTGCTCAGGGAACCGTACGGGATGCCGGGAATCAAACCTGGGTCGGCCGCATTCAAGGCAAATGCCCTACCCGCTATGCTATTGCTCCGCCCAGGAATAAGACTTAAGGACTGACAGTCTTAAGTTTTTTACTTCTTAACTTAAAACCAAACCAAACCAAATAGCCCTCCAAACAAAAAATGAACAAAAACTAAGTCCACCAAAATAAAATATAAAATACTTGACAGCTTTTCAGCAGTTGAAACTATTTGTATATGTTTGGAAATTTCCTTGAATTGGCCACTCCTTAACAATAAAATTTCTTCAAGGAATAGAATCAATGTGCCTTAGTAATCTGAATAAAACATTCAAGTGCCATGAAAATTAACATCTAAGCCCTGAATTCAGGGTGCATCTAATGAAAATCAGGCAGAGAAGCTAATGGGAAATTTAACACAGGCCAAATGTCATTATTGTTGTAAGAAATATACTATAATTAAAACGTTTCTAAGTCCTGGCCATTGACCTACAGTAATAATGCTTTGTTGACCTTATTACAAAAATAATTTTTCATTACTAATTCAGTAAAATAGTCCTTTTTTCAGTGTTCAAGCACAAACAATAAAGAAAAAAAATCTGCCTTGGATTCTTCATTGAAGCATAAGAAGTAATATGAAAACACTGACTAGTCAAGGAGGAAATATAATTCCAAAGCCACAATGAACAAGGACGGGAAGAAAATAAAAACAGAGACATTTTATAGAAGAAAGAATAAAAGCAGTAGACATAGCCAATTCTGGCAAAAGATAAAGGAGATATGGCAAAAGCATTGGGTTTCACTCATTCTAAGTTACCCACATTCTCAAAAAGTCAGGGACTGTGGTCTGTACATTTAAAGGCAGATTGATTACATTCACTCTAGGCAGAAAGCACTTTTTTTTCGGTTATTATGGTGTCTTAAACTTATTTTTTAAAAGACTCTAGACTAACATCTGAGTATTACATGACAGTACTCTGTCTCTCTGGAGGTTGTTAGGAGACTACCTGAGAGCAGCCCTACCGTTGCTCTTCTCTCTGGCTAATTATTTATAGGAACCTGCCTTTGAGGAGAATTCAGAGCGTGATTGAGGAAGAGGTATGCGGCTTCTTTACAGAGCGGTACAGAAAACAGCAACAGTCAAAGAAAAACAATTAGGGAAAATGTTATATATAGAATGCCATGTGTTGTTTTATAACAAAAGCCTTGCCCCCTTCCGCCTCCCCCACCCTCATCCCCTTTCTCACCCCGCCCCAGCCACATTGGGGCTGGAGAGTTAGCACAATGGTTGGGGGTGCTGGCTTTGCTCTAGAGAAGAACTAAGTTAGAGCTAAATATGGCATGATCCCCAAGCATTGCCAGGCATGCCCCCTAGACCTGAGCCATGAATGGGCACAGCCAAGAGTGGCCTCCAAACAAACAAACAAACATAAAGTCATGCCATTTATAATTTGGGGGATTTGGGTTGTAGCATGATGTCTGGTAAAGTCCATTTCAAAATACAATTACCCCACCTAAGGAAAATAGCCTTGCCTGTAGCCCACCCATGCTCGGCACCGCAGCCTGGATAAGCACTGCCTCCCCCCCCCGACCCCCCCATTTTAGGAACACAATTTCGATTCTGGAAAGTGCAGCAGGGGAAGTAAGGTATCCTTAGGTGTCGATCGAATCAAAGCACATGCACCAGCAAAGCAGAAGTGAGCTTCTTTGAGAAAATCAGTTGGGAAACCTGTGTAGTCCCAGATAGCCAATGCAGGATCTGGATTCACACCCAACCTTTTCAACACTGCTCTACACTCCAAGAAGCTGAACCCAACGGAGTCATCAAAGTGCTCCCTCGGCTCCTGGTTCAGGTTGGTTCTAGCCAACAGGAGACAAAGTCAGGACATTTCCAAGTGGCTATTCCTTCCCTGATAGGTTGCGATTTTTTTGGCTGTGGGCATTTAAATTAGGGGTATGTCAGCTGACTATTCAGGTTACCGTAATTACTCCTTCCATACGCCTTTTCAGGTCCACAGTTTGTACTGTGGACTTGAACTAGGAGTACTGCACTATTCCCTTGCCTTCCAACACTGTCCACAGCTTCTCCTGGTAAAGTTTCCTTAGTAAGAAGTTTGAATAGACCATGTTTTTCTTGCTAGAAGTCTAGTTAATAATTGAAGTCTAGTTAATAAACTGGGCTGAGTAAAACAGAATTGGTTCTTTTGTGCAAAACTTTCAGAGTTTTTAAATGAATATGTGTGCTTAGAACGGGAACCAGGGCAGAGTATGTGCTTTGCATAGGAGACCCAGGGTTTGATTCCTGATACTAATAAATAAAAGGAAACATGTACTGTGAATATTTAGAATGGTATGGGAAAGAGAGACATATTAGAAAATGTATAAGCTGAGAGGTTACAAGAAGTCCAAGTTATGAATGTTTAAGGGATGATGTCACTGAAAGTGGGAAGCAAAGATAAATTCTCCTCTTTAAGTAGGTTTTCACTTCCATATCAGAGGAACTCAACTTGTAGAAAGAGAACTGGGAAGTGTTACCTTGAAGGCGAATCTATTTTCTATGTGTCTTCAATTTTTGGAAATTCTTAAAACTTTCTCTTCCTTTTAATTCACTTCCTTTTAATTCATTAATTAATTTTTTCATATTCTGCCCCATTCCCCCTTTTTTCTTTTTCATTTCTTTCCTCTTGTGCTTCTTTCTTTCTTTTTTTGAGGGGGCAAATATATTATTCAGGATCTTCAAAACAATAAGGCTTAGGAAGTGCTTGGTACTTCCTTTCGGCTCTTTACTTTCTGGATCAGATATTAGGATATCTTATTGCCCAATAAACTGTTCATATGAAAACTTTGCTTCAACTAGTGAAATGAACCTGAAAACAGAACTAGAAAGACGGAGAATAATAAAACAAAAACATAGTTAAATCTCTTCTTTCCACAACCTTAAAGCAATGCCAATACTATAATAAAACATTGTTTCAGGAAACTTTTCAGCACATTCCCTATCCTTCAAATGAAAATCTAAAATTCCAAGTCTAGCAATCTTCTTTTAAAAGAATAGTTTGCAAAAGATGTGACCAAATGTGTATGTGCATACACCCCCACACACATACGTTGAGATTTCATCATAGTAAATCATTTCCAATGAACTTTAGTTGCTTTTCTGGGTCTAAACTCAAAACATCTAAAACCAACATTTGATTTTCTATTTTATATATAAATACATATTTTTTTGCCATAGTCCTACCTATACTTCCTGCTAGAGGTGGCCTAACTTGCTTAATGCAATAATTTTGTGTTTATTCTAACATTTTCTCACCTCTTCAAACCAATTCATCAGCAAATTTGGTCTGTTCTACCTTCAAAATACGGTATGGGCGTGAAATCCTTTACCAAATCCTTTGCCTCTGCCCTGGTTAAATGCGTTCACCTGAATCATTTTTAAATACAACAGCGACTTATTGAGGTGCTGTCTGAGAGATCTTTCAAACTCTATTTAACATATGAGGGAACTGAGATTTCAGAGAGGTTTAATCATTTGCCAATATGGTACACTGAAGAGATAGACTGGAAACTCATCCTGGCAAAATCCCAAGTGGCTGCTCCTTCTAGTATACTCAAACCAAGTGAAAGTTTTTAAATCAACTTAAATTAATGTGTGATGAATTGTTTTGAAGGAGTGATCTGTTGGTGCTGGAGTGACAGTACCGCAGGTAGTGTGCTTGCCTTTCTCGTGAGTGACCCAGATCCTATCCCTGAGCACTGCCAGGAGTAATTCCTGAGTGCGGAGCCAGGAGTAACCCCTGATCATCACCTGGTGTGCCCCACCCCCCCAGCCCTTCTGAAAAAAAAAAAGTGTGCGATTTAGTAGAATCAACAGATTCTGTTACCCACCCCCAATTTACAAGGAGCTAAATTTTATAGGAGTAGCCACTTGTGTGCATAAAAATAACAATAAATATACATAAAATTTAGACATGGGTAAAATTTGATGAGTTTGCTGCAAATTTAGATACATCATAGCTAATAAAAGAAATCCAATTAAGAGTTCTTTAGAGGTGACTAGTAAGAAAGGATTTGTTTATCCCATCACATTCGAAATAGCCAGGAGCCAGGCAAGCAGCAGCTGGGTGTAAGGAAGCATTAGGGAACTGAGTCCAGGGTACCGCCAGGGAAGAAGGTGGCAGCTGGGAGTGGGGAGAGTTTCAGAATCCAACATTTAAAATGATCCAAACAGGAAAATGCCAGCTGGAAGAAGGGGGTGTTAGGCATCCAGTAACCTTCTGGTAAAACCAATTTTCTGTCTGGTATAACAGAAAGCACATGCCACACGTTAAGTATCCCAGGTTTTAAAAAGAAAAAATAAAGTACATTTTCCTAACAATTATCTTGTTCATGCTGTGAGTGCCATCTCCACAGGGAACGTACCAGAGACGATGACCTGTTATTAAGCCGACACATTTTGGCCTAAGTCAACACCAGGACGGTTCTTCTGGGCACTAGAATAATATGCCAAAGAGACCTTTAAACATTTTACATGTTCCCTAATTTAAACTGGGAATATGATGGTCCCTTAAGGTAATTCTCTTTTTAAAGGGTGTATCATTAAAAGGGTTATATGAGTTTATTCCATTAAAACATACACACACACACACACACACACACACCCCACACTTGCAGAATGAGATATACATTTCAAGCACATGACAGGCATCTAAAGACCAAGGGTTTAAACCTTCACTTTATCAGCTCTAGAGGCCTAATTTTGCAATCAGCTAAACCTACAGTACATTTTCATCAAGTGCTGCAAATCAGCAAAATATTAAATGAATCTTGAAAAAATGATTATGAATCCACAGTTCTGTTTGACTGTATAATTCTATTTAAGATTAAAATTACTATCATAAAAAGGCCACTTTCTGAATGTAATTCCACAAAAACATCATCACAAAAGCTTTTACTGCTATTTATGTCAGAATGTATTTTAAACAGTTCTAATCATTTACCTTTGTGGACACTTAATTAAAATTACAAAACCAATTTTAATCTGTAGTCCAATTAATATGCAAATATATGCAAATGTGGTAAATCAAGGTGGTGATTAAGTTAAGGACACTCTATTTCATGTCTGCTTTAAGTGTGAAAACAAACAATCTTTTTTGTAATTGTACTGATGGATTGTGATGTTTATAGGGTTAGTATGGGGTACAAATGTTTATGCATCAACATTATGCCAAAACAAAGATTTTATACTCTGGAGTGATTTAGCATCCAGCATACATTCAGATGCAACAAAGTCATTTTGCAGTCATCTTGTGAATTAGAATAAGGTCAAAGCAAAGTTAAATTTCTATGTCATCCATTTGTATGGCTATTTAAAATTCAACAATCACTTTCTGATGTGTTAGGTAAGAGCCAAGAAGTCTCAAGAATGGCATATTATCGCCCTTTATCATTTAGTGCTCCTAATATACTGGTTTATCTTTGATACTATTACAGCAATCATTCTCTCATTAAGGTACAAAGATATTCAGCCTTTTTAACCCCCTCTTTTCATAAGTCTTAAATATGGAAACTACACAGCTAAGATCCAAGTGACCACTGCAGTTAAAACACAGCAATGCATGACACATCCTTAGATCCAATTCTTTCCTCTCTCTTCTGTGCCATTGTCCAGGTAATTCTGACACTTAACTTCTCCAAAGACCAATTTCAGAACACTATTTTTAAAAAAGACAAATTTTTCGTTCAGTTCGTGGATTGACAGTCAATGTAATGAGGATATTAGAAACACACACAGTGTCTTCTCAGACACATCGCTACATTTTGAATATAAATATCTTGAGAAGATAAAGAAAAAAGTGTTCGTTTGAAAAAGTAACTGTGTGACCTAACAATCATATAAAAATTATGTCAAATCTTGAAAATAAAAATAATCTCAAAGGTTTGTTCTTGAAGAAATACCTATTAAGTCATAGAATACTTACATGAAAATAAATTAAGACTAAGAGGTCTGACTGATGTTCTTGTGCAAATGTAAACAATTATTTTTTCTAAGCCTGAAGAGGCCAGCGACGTTCATAAAAACTTTAAAGTAATAATAGTGTCTCCTGTAGCACTTTTTTGTTGCAGGTATTTCATATTTCCAAATTACTTTCAACGTTAAACATTAAGATATTGAGAAATATTAAACCTGTCAATGTAGCATTGATTATTGACATATTGTGCATTATTGGAGAGATCACCTATATTTCACAACTGGATTACTTAAAAATAATTTTCCATTCTAATTGCAATATTTTCATGTCTATTTCCCCATTTCATTGAGGGGCCATAGTGGTAGTAATGAGGGAGGGTGTCTGACCTGGTAGGAGGGTCCCTGTCCTGGTAGGAGGGTCCCTGTCCTGGTAGGAGGGTGCCTGACCTGGTAGGAGGGTCCCTGTCCTGGTAGGGAGGGTCCCTGTCCTGGTAGGAAGGTGCCTGTCCTGGTAGGAGGGTCCCTGTCCTGGTAGGAGGGTGCCTGTCCTGGTAGGAGGGTGCCTGTCCTGGTAGGAGGGTCCCTGTCCTGGTAGGAGGGTGCCTGACCTGGTAGGAGGGTCCCTGTCCTGGTAGGAGGGTGCCTGACCTGGTAGGAGGGTCCCTGTCCTGGTAGGAGGGTCCCTGTCCTGGTAGGAAGGTGCCTGTCCTGGTAGGAGGGTGCCTGTCCTGGTAGGAGGGTGCCTGACCTGGTAGGAGGGTCCCTGTCCTGGTAGGAGGGTCCCTGTCCTGGTAGGAGGGTGCCTGTCCTGGTAGGAGGGTGCCTGACCTGGTAGGAGGGTGCCTGACCTGGTAGGAGGGTCCCTGTCCTGGTAGGAGGGTCCCTGTCCTGGTAGGAGGGTGCCTGTCCTGGTAGGAGGGTGCCTGTCCTGGTAGGAGGGTGCCTGTCCTGGTAGGAGGGTGCCTGACCTGGTAGGAGGGTCCCTGTCCTGGTAGGAGGGTCCCTGTCCTGGTAGGAGGGTGCCTGTCCTGGTAGGAGGGTCCCTGACCTGGTAGGAGGGTCCCTGTCCTGGTAGGAGGGTCCCTGACCTGGTAGGAGGGTCCCTGTCCTGGTAGGAGGGTGCCTGACCTGGTAGGAGGGTCCCTGTCCTGGTAGGAGGGTCCCTTGTCCTGGTAGGAGGGTCCTTGTCCTGGTAGGAGGGTCCTTGTCCTGGTAGGAGGGTGCCTGACCTGGTAGTATCTATGGCCCCCGGATCACTGTAATCCGGAGCCAGGAGCAAGCCCTGAGAACTGCCAAGTGTGGACCCCAAATCCAAAAAACACTGAAGAAAAATGAGGAAAGAAGATTCAAATTACAGTCATTTTTAACACTCAATATACATTTAAAAATATTACCTCTGCGAAAGCACATAATTTAATAAAAAGCAATACACTTCATAGTTATGCTTACTAAAAATAGGTAATGCGTCCTTAACGTGCTCAGTGGAAACTTATTCTCCCTCTCAATCTAATTTTATCATCCCTATTTTGAAATCTTCAAAAATATCTAACTTTCTAAGAATAAAGATTCTAATAAGCGTTAAATGTAATGGGTACATATATTTTTTCTTTAACTGTTCCACTGTTGCTATCATTACTTTGCATTGTACATATTCTTACAAATCATTCTCCTAAAATATTTTAAAATGAAACTGTATACAACAAACCATTAAGTTCATCTCTCTCTCAGAGTAGGTGTTTAGGGACTGTAATTTTCTAAATGCATCTAGTACCAACATATTCAATTATGAAACAGTCTTCATGTGATGATGTACCTAAGACGGCAGTTTACATTTATATTAACCAACTCTATCTTCATTATAGGACCAGGACAAAGCAGGATTCCCTTCCCCAATTTAGATCCAACAGTGAAATGCATAATACAATGCAACAGAAAATGAAATAAACGGAGGAACATAAAATGCACTGCACTGAATATTAGGAAAAATAACAATCACAAAACTACAGAAGCAGCAGCTACAGAACTGTTAAGACAATGGGCCATCTCAGAACAGGCGTGGGAAGAACCGTTTGGAACTTAGGGATCACTCTATGAAAGCCAGTCTTTTTCTGTGTTTAGCAGGCTTTTCTATGTGTGTTGTGTGTATACACACTATTATGCATATATACTGCATATATACATATATATATGTATATATACATAGAGTGTGTGTGTATATATGTGTGTATATATACGCATACATTTTTAAAAGATTTTCTAGTATCCTGAGATATGTACCTGGAAATTATGTCAACTGATATACAATGTAAAGACTGAGCCACAACGAACCTCCTCTGGTCCTGCTCTCCTAGGAACATGTCATGATATCGTATTAGTGGTAAGTGATGCCCTGCCATGACACTAGAAATCAAAGCATTAATGAATAGGGATACAGATCAAAATATCATCTAATTAAGAGGTAGTCGTGATGGGCTGTCCTGCTGGCTTTAAATGAGAAAAGGGGGTTGTTATTTACAGGACTTTGTGGAAGTCTTTAGCTTAAAGCCGTGTAGTTTGATCACATAACAGATGTGTGAGAGCATATAAAATAACTGAGATGAAACAAAACTTTTTAAAAAGAGGTATTTAGAATTTGTTGCAATAAGAATCTTGTTAAACAAATATGATGCCTTTGAACTTAAAAAAGTACTTTTGAAATAAAAAATACCTAGGAACCTTTTACCATTTGAAGGATTATCAATCTTGGGAACAAAATAGAGCTATGTGTTTATTTTTATGATTATCTCAGTAAAAATGCTAATTTTTAAAATAGAAATTTTTACTTATCTTGAATATTATATGATGAAATTAGTGAGAATTAATAAAGATTTGTCAACATTCATAGACTTACATATTTCACAACCACCATTTTGTTATATATATTGGGCACGTGTTTTCAGAAAAGGCTAAAGTTTACAAAAATGGATTCCTGCTTTCCTTTTCATGTAGTTTACTGATAATCCAGCCCAAATAAACTGATTTGACCTTGAGAATGTCTCACATTCCATGGAGGAGTCTTTTGAATAATCTCCAAGACCTACACATCTGAGATGATTTTGGACCTCCTCCCAGAAAAAGCCTTCATCCTAATGGTCATCTGGGGCGGGGGGAGAAAGTCCAACACTTTTGCAGATTTCTGGGAGGTTGAACATTGTCTATGCCAGACTCAGCCCTCCTCTGTCCTTCCCTGGATGGTAGAAAGTCAGACAAATTAATAATACAATATAATAACGGCATCTTTCTCTAGGCATACTTTCTTGAATCAAACCAACGTTTTCAGATATATTGTGTTCAGAAAAGTTTACCTGCAAAGTTCACCAAAATAGGGAAGCAGGTGGGGAGAACCATAAGAATCCCAGCTCTTTGCAGACAAAGGGACTGCCAACTCAGAAAACAAAGGGCAGAAAAAGCTTTTACATCTGTTTGCTATTCTAAACCCAGCCCTAAAGTAAATCATCTCAGGGATTCTAGTAAATCTACAAATTTCTACAACCTTTTTAGTTATGTTTATTTATTTGCTCACACGAAATGCCATGCATCCCAAAACTCTGAAGCCAGAGAGCAAACAACTTCAATCTAAGTTCAAGCTGTGGGTGATTAAGAATGAGACTTAGTGATTACTTTGCCTTTCGCTTAGTGATTTTTTTTAATGGAAGAAAACACCACTCTGCTATCCAAGAAGAAGAAAAAAGGAGATCTCGTATTTTCCCTAGTAACTGCCACTTCAATTCTTTATGTCACGAAGCACATCTCTATACCAAGGCACAGGTGTCAAAATGAGTTGACTTTCTCATTAACATAATTAAACAGACATTACACATATTTTTTGTTATTTCGGCCAGAATTTCTCAACAGGAGATTAAGGGGCTACAGGCAAAAACTGCGTAAATGGGGTCATGTAGAGAGTGGGAGCCAACCAGTAGGGCAGGGAGGATACGGGAGGGAAACAAGGTAGGAAAAGGATAATCATCAGAAAAAGGTTGATAGATACTGACTTAAATTACGTTATGGACCCTCAAAGAAAGAATTTTAAGACTGGATGTGCTAACTGAATCCATCTTCTCATTTATAGTGACTTGGAGATTTTTTTTTTTTTTTTTTTTTTTTTGCTTTTTGGGTCACACCCAGCAATGCTCAGGGTTTCTCCTGGCTCTGCACTCAGGAATTACTCCTGGCGGTGCTCGGGGGGACCATATGGGATGCCGGGGATCAAACCCGGGCCGACAAACACCTTACCAGCTGGGCTCTCACTCCGGCCCCAGTGACTTGGAGAATTTAACTGACTTGATTTATACAAATCAAAAAGGGGCAGAGCTGCTACTGGCTCTCCCTATGCCCAGCCGCTCACGAGGCGCCCAGGAGGGGATGGTGGGTTCTAGCCCTGGCCCGCCACCCCAGCAGAGCCTCGCAACAAGCCAGACGACCCCTCACTCCATGAGGGGGCCTCCATTTTCCACATCCGGACTTCCGTCTCGTCAGAACTCCACCTAGCAGAACAGCCTATCGCAGCCTGGCTTGCGTGGCAGCAACCGCCATGTGATTCATCAATAAATGCTGGATTTAGAGATGACTACAAGAGTATGCTACCTGCACGGCAGAGCCTGGCAAGCTACCCGTGTCGTATTTGATATGTCAAATACCAGTAACAGTTATAGACCTCATTTCCATGACCTGATGGAATGGTTTGAGGCTCTTTATGTTCCTGGAACAAGCAGGTGCCCTTGGGCTCTACTAGCATGAGACAGGTCATATGGAGATGTTACTGGTGCCCGCTCGAGCCAATCGATGATGAACGCGAAGACAGTGATACAGTGATTTATACAAAGTAACTCAATTAGTTGACAGCAGTTGGCTGGCAGAACAGTTTTGAGGCAAGTGGCTACCAACTAAAAGCAAGGCTGTTCACAAACTAAGCCGGGATTGTCATACACCTTCCAGGAGGTGCTTCAATCGTGTCATTAAGTCACGACCTGAAATGGACCATCAAAAAGAGTGGGGTCTATGGTTGAAATAAAATCTCCGATGCAATGACTGTTGGCATGTATATGGCAGGTGTAGTATTTTTTCTGGCTTAACAATGCTTTCTAGCCCAGAAGGCGAAAAACATGTTAATAGAGTTTGAAGGCTCAAACATAGGCTTCCTGTTTATTAGAACTACAAACGCCATCTTTGGTGATTAGGGAAAACATGAATTGATCAACAACCTAGGACTAACATGTCCTCTTGCCTAGAAAGAACTGTGGAAGAGAAAAAAAAATTGTGAATCCTATGAAGCTTAAAAAAGTTAGTTCAGACAGCCTAAAGCAGCACAGGATTTTAAAGCAATCATTTCTCTGGGATCACATTTCTCCACCTTTGCGTATACTCAAAAGTCTCATCATTAAAACTGATTTCCCTTTGGTGTCGTTAAAAAGTGTATCTCAAATTAGGTAGCCAAGACCGGATTGAGGGGGATAACCTTTACTAATATGAAACCCTATATGCATAAATTATCTGATCTCTTTAAGCTAATGGGAAATTGCATGTGACTATAACAGTCAAGCCAATGGATATATATAATATAAATATATTATAATATAATATATATTATATAACTATGTATTGACATACCATACTTAAACACACTATAAAAGTGTAAAATTGTGGATTAGGACCTTTAAAATGAAGGAAAGAATTATTTCTTTAAATGAAATTTCCTGTCAATTATAACTAATATACTGATTGACATAGGCTTGAAAAATAATCTTTTTACTTTCCTATAATAGACAATATACTGGAGGTATATTCATTCCAACACAAGTTCAAGGCAGCCATTCTAAATAGCATGTCCTTTAAAATAAGTGTTCTAGTGCTCAATTATAGGTAGACATTGGCTTTTAAGCTCTGGTTTAAAAATTCATTTTAGTCAGCATAATTTTCAATATTAATTATATTAATGATAGGCATTGCACATACAAAATCTGAACCCCACACCCTCGACCAGAGCATCCACTTCCCTCGGCCACTGGTTCGGGATTCTCACACCAGGCTTAACCATACATCCCTGTTGTGATAAGCTCAGTTCTGTAAACCAGTTGTCAGATTCTCTTGTCTCTGGGCATTTTTATCTCCCTTATTATGCTCCTATATGCCCATGTATGAGAGGGCTCATTCTCTGTCTGTCCCTCTTCTTCTGGCTGAATGCTTAGCCTCTCCAGCTCCATCACAAGTGGATTTCATCTTCTCTTATATGCAAGCAGAATCATTCTGTATATTTATCAGAGTTTCTTTATCCAATTGTCTGTTCTTTATCACCTTCATTTTTCTAGATTTTGGCTATTGTGAATAGTGTTGCAATGAACATAAAAGCACAATTATCATTTCTGAATAGAGTTTTTAAGTCCCTGGGGCAGATGCCCAGAGTGGGGTTTCTGTGCTATATGAAAACTAAATTGTCATTGTTTTGAGAAGAATCACTATTGTTTACAAAAAGGTTGAACCAGTCGCCATTTCCAGCATTGTGGATGAGGTTCCTTTGTCCCCACATCCACACTGACACAGGTGGTTGTTGCTCTTTTTGATGTGTGCCAGTCTCACGGTGTGAGATGATACCTCATTGTCTTCATCTGCATTTCACTGAAGATATATGATGCACGGCACTTATTCATATGTTAATAACCTTATGCAAGTATTCTTGGAAGATGTTTCTATTAATCTCTTTCCCCATTTTTCCTCCCCATGGGGGCTCACTGCTATTTTCTGTTTTTATCATCTCCCCATCAGGTGTGGTGGCTGGAGGGGTATCCCTGGCCAGGGATGCAATTCAGATCAGATGTGTGCAAGGGAAACATCTCACCCTTGGACTGTCTCTCCCATCCTAAGCTTAGCTGTAAAGAGTCCAAGGAGTTTTGAGTTGTTCTTTCTTGGTTCAAAGTAGTCAAGTGCAGGTCTGAGGGCAGAGCTATGCAGGGAGAAAACAAGATATTAATCCTCGAGTCCCACTCCCAAAACAGTCAGTTCGGGGCTGGAGAGAGTGCAAGGGGTTAAGAGACTTGCATTGCATAAACCTAGGTTTGATTCCCAGCACCACATAGGAACTCACCAGGATGATCCCTGAGCACAGAGCCAGGAGTGAAACCTGAACACAGAGTGAGGCAAAGCAGCAAAACAAGGAGAGCAAAT
The DNA here is from genome assembly GCA_021461705.1 of Cryptotis parvus. Taxonomy (NCBI): domain Eukaryota; kingdom Metazoa; phylum Chordata; class Mammalia; order Eulipotyphla; family Soricidae; genus Cryptotis; species Cryptotis parvus. Next base: position 272,094 of record JAJIBD010021023.1, read on the forward strand.
TCCCCAAAAGTCAGCTTAACTTTTGACAGCTTTGTCTCAACAAATGTTTGCTTGACTAAGTAAAAATCCAAATGTTACTATTGCAGTTTAATGGAGAAATTCTATTTATTTCCCTTAAATCATACCATCCAACAACTAATGTGGAAGATTTAGTTAGTTCTATAGGAACAAATGAACATGGGACAAACATTTCATAATTCAAATCTGTTGAGTTAATTAGAAATAATGCTTAGAATATATACGATATTATGTCCTTTGTGAGGTGAGCACAGATCACTCCCATTGTACAAAGCTGGCTGAAACTAATAGATGCTTTTTTTTTTTTTTTTTTTTTTTTTTTGCTTTTTGGGTCATACCCGGCAATGCTCAGGGGCTACTCCTGGCTCTGCACTCAGGAATTACTCCTGGCGGCGCTCGGGGGGACCATATGGGATGCGGGGATCGAACCCAGGCCGGCATGAGCAGGCCACGTGCAAGGCAAACGCCCTACCAGCTGGGATATTGCTCCGGCCCCATAGATGCTTATTTTTTCAACCCCAAGGGCTGGGAGTAATAATCCGGTCTTGGCTACCAAATTTGAGATACCCTTTTTACGATACCAAATAGTGATGAAGATTTGTGAAAAAGAAAAAGCTAAAGTTCATACATTAAATTAACATTCCAACCTTTATTTATTCTAGCTAAGTAAATTAAATAACATGGAGCACTTTCCAAACTCATTTTAAGAACAATTTTTCCAAAACTGAAAATACTCGACTGCTTTATTACTTGTGGTGATGATGACTCAAGATAAACAACAGCTTTCGGAATTTGTGTATTTCTAAAATCTTATGGAACTTTGAAAGTCCCAAACTTCTAATTAGAAGTATAAAAATGACAGAATTGTAAAAGTCAGAGGAATCTGAGCTATAATCCAGTTCAGCAATTTCATTTCACAGATGCAGACACTCAGGTCATGAAAGGTTAAACGGCAGTGCTGACCACACACACAGCAGTTAGTAACAGCGCTGCAAAGCCAACCACTAGCAGGGGAGTTCTTTTCACTATAAGCAAGCACCGTAAATTATAACCAGAGAGTATAAGTAATGCTCTCCAAAAAATGTGTCAGAGGCAATGGATGGGCACAGACGCAGCTATCATAAACCATGATCATTACCTCAATAAAGAGGAAGTTTAACTCTCTCTGACACAACAAATTATCCAATCACTTCTGCCTTAGTTTCCTCCTGGAGCGCAGAGATTTTTGACATACGCTATGTTGCAAAGAGTAAAAAAGATCAAGTTGTGCCAACATTTGAGGTTCAAAAGTACAATTAACTTTGGAGGAGATAAGAAAAATAGAAAATACACCAAATTTCCCCAGTTAACTTGTAAATGATAACACTAGTCTAGAGCTTTAATGCTGTTTCTCCCTCACCTATTTAAGCAGAAAGTTTTCTATAAGAAGCTTTAGAAAAAAAGACAAATTTACACAAAGTTTAGTTACCAGGCAAAGATAAAGAGTACATCAAAAGACTGAATACATATTGAGAGAAATATAAAATCACTAGGAAGAACAAATCTGTGAAAGGATGTAACTTAGCTAATCTGAAAACTGTACCACATTCTTGTAGCGCAAGTTAAAAATGTGATTCTGCTTGATTATACTGAACTCTACCTATTTAACCGTAGCCAAGCCTGGGAACATAAGTTGTCTCTTCTGAAGGTCTTTAATGTGATCTCCTTGTATTTGTTTTGATGTTAGGAGGCACTGTCAAAAGTTTTATATATAAGAAGAAAAGCCATTCCTTTTCCAATACGAAGGGTTGTGATGAAGAAAGAGGAAATTCAAGGTAAGTACCACCATAAAAGAGGAGTGGGCCCACATGAACTGTGCTCAGTGGCCTCCCAACTTCACAGAACCGTGACTCAGAGAGGAAAGTGCTGCTTTCACCTTTTACCACTCATCCAGCGTTCACTCGCAGGGTTTACTACTGCCAACCTGGTAGATGTGTTTTATCTTTCTGCAGTCTTAACGGCAGTTCTCCACAGCAGATCTCAACCTCACACAGAGCCCTTCTTGCTGACAAAAATAGTTTCAACAGGTAGTTCAACTCATGGCAGGTTTATAATGAAGTTCTCCTGAACAGTCATTATGGTCCTGAGTCTATACACAGCACTCGCCATGCCCACGTGACAGGAAAGGGTCTGTCCAATGGCCAAATTGTTCAAAGGAACCCACATCTACTGTGCACCACATCAGGGCACCACACCGATTGTGGGATTTACCTTTTCAAGGTAGGGAGGTGGGTTGTCTGTGGTGTCCTCTTACACCTAAAGAGATCCTGGAAATAGAGCTTAAGAAGCAGATTTCTATGAGGAACAGGGGAGGTCAATGCTGCCTGATGCAGCCCACCTAGGACCTAGAGTGCCTTGAAAAGAAGACAATAGGCCGCCTGAGAGTGCAGGCTCCTAACACCACCTTCTGTACAGAAGGCACATTAAGTTCCTTTCTTTGTCCACTTAGTCTACTTAACAATAAACATGAAAAATAAGGATGAAAAATTTGGTACTGGTGATTTGGGGACAGACAATACATTTGTTTTCATGCTGACTGAGTCTTAGAAAAAAGAAACATTTTTTAAACTAAAAAAAGCCCACTTTTATTTTGAGGCGAATCCCAAATGGTATTCAAAAAGCCCTGCAGGACCTTTCTAGGGATTTTCAGCCCACTAGGTCATCGGTTTAATGCAAAACCCTGAGGATGTGATATTACTTTAAAATTGCAACATTAGGCGGGGCGATAGCACAGAGGCTAAGGCATTTGCCTTGCAAGCGGGCAACCTGTGTTCGATTCCCCTGCATCCCATGGTCCCCTGAGTGCCGCCTGGAGTAAATCCTGAGCGTAGAGCCAGGAGTAACCCATGAGCATTGTCGGGTGTGACCCAAAAAGCAAAAAAATAAAAATAAAATAAAATAAAATGGCAACTTTAAAACCTGAAACCTTTATGGTTCCTAATTAAATGTACTTCTGCTTAAAACCACTGCCTTAATGCAACATGGAAATAAGTGCTCAGTTAGTATGATACAAGATGACTCTCTGGAGAGATGGTGCAGTGGGTAGGGCGATTGCCTTGCACAGGATCAACACAGTGTCAATTCCCTGCATCCCATATGGCCTCCAGAGACCAGCAGGTGTGATTCCCCACTGCAGAGTTAAGAACCACTAACTGAGTACCACTGGGTGTGGTCCCCAAGCCCCTCCCTAATATACATATTTACTCATGTATAAATATAAATACACACACATATATAAAATTCTCAAGACAGTTTTCAACAACAATATAGACTTTAAAAAATTTATCTGCTTCAGCACTTAAAAAAAAGATAACAACCTTGATCTCACTAGCTTTGTCTTATCATATCTTAAGACAATTCTAAAATGAAATTTAACATCATTTAAAGTTTTACAATCACAGTAAGCTCTATGAGCAACATAACTTTGCAAAGGAAAATCTATTTCTTCATGATTTGTGCAGCTGAGGTGTCATGATTCATTCAAATATAGAAAACAATGTATACATTTTAATAGTGAAAGGTATGCATACAAATGTTTGATTAAAGTGTTTTTTAGATGTTTGTTTTAAGGTAGCTTCCAGCATCATTTGGCCCTTCTGAATTGAGCCTTCTCAGGCTCAATTAAGCCCCCCAAAAGGGAGCACAGCACAGCACTCGAAACAGCCCACTGCATTCATTTATTGTTCAGTTCACAGTCTCTGAATACAACACAATCCTCCAACAGAGTCAGCTTTCATAATTCAGCAGTACAAAGTCTGCAAACACATGTAACCTAGATCCATATTTCCCAGTGACAGCATATGATAGCAGAATGTGAAGTATTAATGCTGGTGTCACTACAGTCCTACACTCTACTGCACTTTAAGAGAAAGCAGCTGCTGAGATGAAATGTGTGCCAACTGTCTGAAGACAGAAACATAAGAAACATTCCTTCTGTTACAAAGGGAGAGACACACACAAACAGACTTGCTTTTAGGCGCAACACGCACAAAGTTTCTTACTTTTGCCTTTTACATTTCTCAAAAAACACTCATCAATTCTGCATAAGCAGAATGACATGCATTTAAGAGAATCCTGACTTCCTTCTCACAAGTGTGATCTTCAAAAGGAGCTGTAATTATGACTCTACAAACCAAAGGAAGGAAAGTTCTTAACAATACACACTAAGCATGCAAGGAGCTCCATACACCTAAGGAAACAGCACCGCTACCCACATACCGGAATGATCAACGGTCTATTTTCATACTAATAACATATGCTCCTCAGGGCTTCTTCAGCATCTTCTTCGAATACTTTTGACATCTTCATAAATGATTATTTTGAAATAGTAATCAGAATCCTTTGTCTATCTCATTTCACTAATAAACCAAACTGTTTCTTAGTGAGCCCTTGCGAGGTTTGCCACTTTCAGTACGTCATTAATAAGGGCTGGGATCTACATATCTGAAAGGGGTGATTTTCTTTCCTTTTGATATGAACGTTAGCAACTTGAGGGAGGCTGATCTGGACGAAATGCCTTTTAAAATTCATACTTTTTCAAAAAAATTTACAGTCAAGTTTTACTTATATATCATTGGTTTATAATGCTGTACATTTTAAAGACGAAGCATGTGGCTTTCTGGCTTGCATGTGAGAAGCCCTGGACTCAACTCCCAGCAATGCATGGTCTACCAAGTACTACTGGGAGCAATCTCCAAACGGAGCTGGACATAGGCACTAAGCACCATTGGACCTGGTCCCCCCAAATAAAAACAAAAACAAAATTTTTTCAGGAATACAGTTTCACATGTCTAGATGTCAATAACCAATGCCACACCTAGTGCCACAGACACAATCTTGATGTAACAATGCAAAACAAAGCAAAACATGTACTGCTATCTTTTAAGCACAGTGCTACAATAAGTGTGTGACATAATCTGAACTGCTTGGTTATAATTCACTTAAAAACTAGTACAACCTCATTGACCCCCTTATCAAACAATTTATTGTGCATTTGTGGACTGGACAATGAAATAGAAGAGGTAAAGTATTAACGGTGACACTATTTGGCAAGCTCATAGTGCAGTTCATTCAAAAAGCAATTTTAAAATTGAATGAAGAGGTTTGACTAGGCAATAAAACCAGCCACAATGCCAGTGAACAGTACTTAGGAGGAAAGCCTCTAATTATCCTATTTATAAATCAACAGCAATTTTACTGATGACTTCTTCCCAAAGTTGATTAAAATAACTTCAAAAATTTTCAAACTAGATCACATAAATTTTATTAAACTATAATTTAAAATATTATTGATTGTGAGGAAATGATAAAAACTTGAGAGCAAGAATGAGACAGCATTTCTGAAGAGAAACATTTATACGAAGCTCTGCAACATAATTATAGCACTGCCCTTGGGGAAGGGGATTTTATTTTATAATGAGAATGTTTACACTGTTATGAGGTTCAATCTATCTGGGAGGGAAGGTTAAACTTCTTTCCATTAAAGACAGTCTTATAATGAAAAGCTCTGAAAGGAGAATGGAGTCTAATATAGTAGATGTAATGGCCTATTAAATGATTCACACACAAAAAATGAATCAAATTCATTGTATCTTACTGCTGTTTTATGACAAAATTGTTGAAAAATAAAACTATTGTCAAGATAATTGCATATTACATAGACTGTATTACTGTAAGCAGTACCCTTATTGGATGACCTAGCGTCTAATTTTTTAGGTACATTAACAGGACATTACATTTTAAATACTTTACATTATTGGAATGTTTTAAAAGAATCCCACTTTTACTCTGTTGGCAAAATCAATTTAAACTTAAAGCTAGACTGCAACTGCGCATCATTCTTTTTCAATTAAAATTTTCCATACATCCTTTATGATGTCATTGTTCCATTCCTGCAACAGATGCTTGTTTATATACCAATTTACAAAACTACTGCTGTGGTGGTATTACACTATTGTAGAAGTAACGTCTCTGTCTAGTCTCCATTACCAGATCTACTTTCAATAGATGTATGTTTTCAAAATAATCTGCCCCTTTAACAATAATCTCTAAATATCAAACAATTCCCTCCACTGGAAAACAAAATGTCTATGTTTTTAGACAAACTTGTGTGCTGCAATTAAGTCCACATTTCTGGAAAGAATGACATTCTTAAAATTTCAAGAAAGGAGTGTTTCCATGAATGAGTTCAGACCTCCTTTAAAATGTACTTCAGAAGATACAATTTCAAAACAAATGATTGATTCTAACTCCTGTGATCCAAGCAAGAAATCTTTCTGACTAGCTATTAATTGGAGACTGAGCAATATATAACATCTTACATCTTACCAATTTTTAAAGGAATACTAACACAATGCTAATTAAGCAATATGTGTAATCTAACAGCACTGATACACCTCTGGAAGGTTTCAAAGTCAAGTCATCTAAACCTCCTACAGATTGAAATTATCTAATGGAACTAAGAAAGCCACCCATTTGGAATACATAAAGACATATGCAACTATATGTATACATATATATATATATATATATAGGCATATATATATATACATACATATATACACATAGTGGGTTATAGGGACTGAAAAACTACTTTTTTGCACATCATCAGTACTTAATTTGAGTTAAGCGATGCTGTGATTCTGTTACAGGAAGCTCTTCATCTTAAAAACATTTATCTCTGAATATATATATGTGTGAAATTCTGGCACTGAAACTTTCATAAGGATCTTGAAGGAAAATTGTCATGTTAGATCAAACATTAAGCAGTCTCACCTCTTTTTCAAAAATAATTTTCTGTTACAACTGAAAAACATTTATAAACAAATTTCTTCTAATTTTATAAGCTCATATTTATCAGGGGATTGCCTGCCTGTCATTAGCAAATTTCATACCCTCAAGTTACTGGAGCTACAAAACAATTCACATGAAAAGAAAAAAATACCTTTATTGAAAAAGCTGCAATAGATTATTGCTGCTGTATATGCTGAACACTCGGAGGGATTCTTTCCCTGACCAGTCAGGGAAAGAAAACCTGCAGAAGCAACTACTGTTGTTTCATTGCTTCTCTTACTCAGACGGGCATTAAAGAAAAGGTGGTTTAGTGCTCTAAGATCCAGGGTAAGGCAAGAAAACCCAGACAAATAATAATATCAATAGATTTTTCAGAAATTTCCATATTTACTATCAAAGAGCAAACTCTGAATTTATAAGAAGAAAACACTTATCATTCCAATAAACAATGTTACTACCATTAGCAAATCAGAAACTATGCCTTCAAAATTTTGGGTTACAGTCAGCAGTGCTCAGAGGTCACTCCTGGCTCGGGGACCATGTACTGCCAGGATCTGAACCCAGGCTTCATGCATGCAAACATGTGCCCACTGCTGAACTATCTCTCTGGATGTAAGTTAAGATTTTTTGTACGAGGGGAATGGAAAGATAAAGCATCCGCTCACAAGGATGAACCTATCACGGATTCTCAGGGCACAGATCTGTGGTGCCACTGAATGCACCAAGGCCCATCCCGACAGATCTCCTAGTGAGCCTCTGAGATTCCTGCTGCAGCCACGTGTGTTTGAATCCCACGACTACAGCGTCACGACCCCTAGTAGGCACAAGTATGAACACTGCGGCTGCCCTGGGGAAGCGCTACCAGATGGAGGAGAACAACACAAGTAAACGGAGCATGATCTCCAGTGAATGGCGTCACACCAGGTTTGCGACATCATCCCAGCATCAGTGGAGGGAAGAGAAGTTGTGTGTGTGTGTGTGGGTGTAAAGGAGAATAACTGTATGGTTTGAATGGACATACAAGAGTCCAGATATTCTGAAGAAAGGCAGTGACCCGCTTTCCTCCAGTGGTAGGGAAAATCGGGGAATCAGAGAGCAGCACAGGAGAAAATCCTTAGGTGGAAATGACGGGACACTTCTGTAGGTTGCTGCAATAATGAAACACACAGGGCTCCACTTCGATGCTCTAATAAAGCAGGAAGAACAGAGGAGAGGAGGAGAAGAATGAGGAGAGTCTAGGGTGAAGCCAGTCAGAGAGATTTGCTCGAGCGCCCCAGTAACATCTCCGTATGTCCTGTCTCATGCTAGCAGAGCCCAAGGGCATCTGCTTGCTCCAGGAACATAAAGAGCCTCAATCCATTCTAGAATGAGGTCTATAATTGTTACTGGTATATGGCATATCAAATACAACACTGGTAGCTTGCCAAGCTCTGCCGTGCAGGTAGCATACTCTTGTAGTCCAGCATTCTTTTTTATTTATTTATTTTTTGGGGTCATACCCGGCAATGCTCAGGGGCTACTCCTGGCTCTGCACTCACTCAGGAATTACTCCTGGCAGCGCTCGGGGACCATATGGGATGCCAGGGATCGAACCCAGGCCGACATGAGCCGGCCGCGTGCAAGGCAAACGCCCTACCCGCTGGGCTATCGCTCTGGCCCTAAGTCCAGCATTTATTGATGAACCGCACGCCCGCTGTGAGCCGGGCCGTGATAGGCTGGTCTGCTGGGTGGAGTTCTGACGAGAGAAAAGTCCAGAATGAGTCAGAGAGAAGGAGAGGTAAAGGAGAAGACAGGAGAGGTAGAGAGAACAGAGCAAGAATGGTGGAACCAGAAGAAAGGGAAGCATGGCGTCTGCTGTTCACACCTTCCTGTGCCCTACGAACTGTCCTGCTGAAGAATCGGGGCTTCCGTGACACTGCTCTTATCCGGAGAGGCCATTCAGAGGAACAGAGAAATCTGTCACTATCACTTATGGGTATATTGTAAGATATAGAACATTAACTGTATCTTATTTCTATTTAAAGATAGAGAACTAAAAAGCACACCACAGCCTCATCTGCTGTCATCCTACTTGTTTAAGGAAGAAAACTTAGGAGTCAAAACGATAAAATGTTTATGGAGGTCGCAATTGGTATAGGAACATTTTTAGGATGCTCAATAATCACATATCTCTAGGTAATATGCAGAAGCACACATCTGACATACAAAAACCTTTCAGTGATTTAAAGAAAAACAATGCCAACACTGACACTATCAATAGCAACATTAGTAAACCAGTACTTTTAAAATTTTTATTAAGAAATAAAAATTTTGGTTGTTTTTTATATATAGAAATTTTAATTTATATATTCTACAGGCTGTTGTGTCCAGTATGGGGCAGGGGGGAAATTCTAGTCATTCTGTGTTCTTCTTTTCCTTCCATTGTGACTTGATTTCAACGTAACAGAAATTAAACGAGAAAGACCAGCAAGGAACACGTAACAGCATGATAACTGTAGGTAAGGATGCCATCGCTCCAAGGAGTGATTTGGGACCTTCTACTTTAGAGATATAGAATCGACGCTCCAATATACTGACTTGTCCAGGATATCACACAGCTAGAAGTACAGAGACAACAAATCGAAGCCTTCCGGCGGCCCATCACAGGTGTTGCAGACTGAACCATCCAGCCTTCAACTGCAAAACGTTGTCAGCTAAGTCTTACCTGATATTTACCATCCCCATGGAGTTATCAGTAATTAAAAGGTATTAAAACTCATACACATATGATCACACTGCATAAATAGGAGAGCTGAGTTTTTTCACATTGGAATTTTACACTTGCAATGGATAGTTAAAACTATGAATAGTTAAAAAAAAGAAGATAAGAAGGATAAGAAGTCTTATTTCTCCTCTCCAAAGAAGCAAGTAGAAAAAAAACTGTTGAATGTTGGAGCTTCAGACTGACTTGGGGTGGATTCACGGTCTGACTTCATGGCAAGAATGGCAACATCTATCCCGTCTGGCAGCCAGAGAATGTGGTTTCGAGATGTGGGCCTCACCGACTCTGCCTGGCTCTCTTGGTTTTCTGTCTCTCTGGCATCTTGAACTGCCACGCAAGAAATCCTGCTTTCTTAAAGAGAATCATGTGGGAGGAACTTCTGATCCACAAACCTACCTGGGACCAAACTTGGTTGCATCCTGCTCAGGAACCGGCGTGTGAAGGGACCCTCAGACCCACTCCTCCACCGAGGGCCAACACATCACCAGTTAAAGTCACCCAGAGCAAAAGTGTCACCCAGACAAGCACTGACCAAATTCCCGGCTCACGTCATCCTGAGGTTTATTCAATAGTGCAAAACCTTAAGTTTGAGGGAATTTAAAATCAGAATGGGGCTTAATCCCTCCAAGTGTAAACACTGGAGGAATAAAATGACTAGAGGATGGTGAGACAGATGTAGCAGAATGTCTGCTGTGTCCACTGAAGACCTATAAAAGGAGCGACAGACCTCCATAACGACATAACGACAACCATGAAGGTTCTTTCCAACATGGAAAATGCGGTCTCTGCCCCAGACATGAATCACAGGCAGACTTTTCTTTTCTGGCACAGCACATGGAGAGAATGGACTACTGATAAGTCGGAGACCTTCACCTCAGGCAACTTGCTTATTAATCTATTCATTCCTTCAAGGATTCAGGCAGGAAAAGATAAAATGAATAAAGCAAGTATCTCCTGAACATCTTTAAAGCACAAAATAGGGTCGGAGCTATAGTCCAGCGGGTAGGGTGTTTGCCTTGCAAGTGGCGGCCCATGCTGGCCCGGGTTCGATCCCTGGCATCCCATATGGTCCCCCGAGCACCGCCAGGAGTAATTCCTGAGTGTAGAGCCAAGAGTAACCCCTGAGCATTGCTGGGTGTGACCCAAAAAGAAAAAAAAAAGCACAAAATAAAATCAGGAACACTTTAAAACTGCACATAAAATAAAATCATTAATGATGATTAAACACGTGATGTACTACCTCTCACTTTTACTTAATTTTTGCTTCTGAATACATGTGGATAGAAAAGTACTTTTTTCATTCTATTTTACAATATTGTAAGTAAAACAATAATGTAAGGCGCAAAAAATACAGTGCTTGAAACTTGAGTGAACTAAAGCGAAGGGATTCCACCCAGGAGCAAACCCCATGCATCTCTAATCCACGGCTATGCCGCAAAAAAGTCAAAGCAGAACTCAAGCGATCCGGGAGGCGCTCACTGAATATGTGGCCCACCTATGCAGTGCGGCTGGACAAGGAACTCACGGCCTCGCTCATGCTCTGCCTGAGCTCCATCCTTCTGAGCTCTCTTACTAGCTCCTTAGTATTTTTTGTTCTGTTTTTCAAAATATGCATGTCTTGTCTATGCTTTCTATCTATATATACATATGTGTGTGTCTGTGTGTGTGTGTTATTTTGCTTTAAAAAAGAAAAAGTAGTCACTTTCATTATAGGAAAAAATATATATATTATCTCCAGGGTCACCTACTCTGACCTATAGCCTCATCTTAATTGAGTCCTAAACATGATCTTGAAGAACTGAATTACGGACTTCTGGGTAGCTGGGGAAATGGCTATAAGGGGTTGAGGGTAGGCTTTGCAAGCAGGAGGCCCACCCAGATGCAAATGTGGAAGTGCATGTTCTGTTACAATCACTGGGGACACAGCCCACAGACACCACTGGGTTTGGGCCCCCCAACAAAACAAAACAGATCTTTTCATGACAGTAATTCACAGTACAATATATCCTCCAGTACTGCAACCAGTACGCACAGCTGCATGTATATCACTGAAACCAAAGTATGGTAGTATTTATCCTTGCATCTGAGGTGCTCTATAATTCCCAATTTTCTTCTCCACCCCACCGCCAATCTCACACACTGATTTTGTCTCCCCAAATATAGTTTAAGATTTAGTAATGAAATCAGGACTTGTCAGTCTTAGCTAAAAAGGTCACAGCCTCCTCAGAATGTCCAACCCATTCACTGGATTTCATTATTTAAATTATTCTCCAAATACTTAATGTTGCTCCAGCTAAAGAGTTACCTACCTCATGGTGTACCTTTCAAAATCACCTATTCACAAAACAAAAGCAACATATACTGGGGCCGGAGCGATAGCCCAGCGGGTAGGGCGTTTGCCTTGCATGCGGCCGGCCTCTGCCGGCCTGGGTTCGAACCCCGCATCCCATATGGTCCCCCAAGCACCGCCAGGAGTAATTCCTGAGTGCAGAGCCAGGAGTAGCCCCTGAGCATTGCCGGTGTGACCCCAAAAGGCAAAAAAAAAAAAAAAAAGCAACATATACTCTTCTTCTGGGACTCTGTTTTCTAGATGACGTGGAATACTCATTTATATGTGGCACACATGCCATTTATAAAGCACATTGCCCCACGCCAATCTCCTTCACTAAATCAACAGCAAAATACTAATGTGCATTAAAGATTATCTGCAACATTTGTAAATATACAGAAGTTTAGGTTCTGTCTGACAAATTCTGATTTACTTGTTACCCAGGGCTTCTAGGTTTTCTTTTGTGCCGATTAATCATCTTTTCCAATTCTGACCTCTGTAGCCATATGATCTTCGAGTTTCTACTTTAAACATTAAAAGATCTAGGACAGGAATCAGCAAATTGTTCTGTAAAGAACTAGATTCTTAATAGAATAGGCATGCAGGCTACAGGGTATGCAAATTTGCCATCATGGTGTAAAAATATTCAGACAATAAACAAATAATTGACATTGACTGTCACTATCACTATCACTATCTTCCCGTTAATCATCTATTTGCTAGAGCGGGCACCAGTAATATCTCCATATGTCCCGTCTCATGCTAGTAGAACCCAAAAGGCATCCGCCCGCTCCAGGAACATAAAGAGCCTCAAACAATTATATTAGGTCATGGGAATGACCTAATATAACTGTTATGGTATTTGGCATATCAAATACTACATGAGCAGCTTGCCAGGCTTGCCGTGCGGGTGGCATACTGTTGTAGTCACCTCTAAATAAAGCATTTATTGATAAACCACGCGACCTCTGCGGCTGCGAGCCGGGCTGTGATAGTCTGGTCTTCTGGGTGGAGTTGTGACAAGAGGGAAGTCCAGATGTGGAAAATGGCGGGCCCCATGGAGTGGGGGATGGTGGTCTGGCTTGTTGTGAGGCTCAGCTGGGATGGCAGGCCAGGGCTAGAACCCGCCATGCCTCCTGGGTGCCTCACGAGCAGCTGGGCACAGGGAGAGCAAGTAGCAGCTCTGCCCCATGTCTGAGAGTCTCTGGTTCAGCATACCTGGGCCAGATTGAAAAAAAAAAAACTGCTTGACATTGACTGTGTTCCACAAAAATGCTATTTATACAAAAACAAGCAGGTAGTTCTCGCTCATGGCCTGGAAACCTTAATCTTGAAAATATACATTAAGAAATTAGTGTAGTTGTGTAGCATAAGACCCAGATCCAGGATAATCCAGTTAAACTAGTGATGTGAGGGAGTGGCATAGTTATATATCCAAAGCACAGACTCAACAACACTGAAAACAAGTCCTACACTTGAAGCACAGAATTTTCAAGTGTTGACACGTTGGGAAGGAGCTGACAGGTGGGGAGAGAGGGCGGGAGAGAGTGTGGACACTTGTGGAGGAAAGTGGACTCTGCTGGTGGAATGAATGGTTGAAATATCATAGCTCTAAAACCCAGTTATCAATAACTATGTAAAACATGGTTTATTAACTAAATAAAAAATTTAATTAAAAAAAGATCTAGTTGTACTGGATGCCTCCAGGAGTGGGTTAACTGTAAAATCGCATCAGGTTCTTTGAAATGTAGGTGTCGGTGAATTAGTGATATGGTGGAATTCAATTTTGGTACTTCTCAAGCTCACCTTTTGGGTTAGACAATGAAGCTGCAGTATTTCTCTCCACAGAATGTAATAGTAAAATAGTTTATATCCTTAATTAAAACAGAGAATCTATAATATATGCACCATAAGAACATGAATAAACTTTTGGTATGATGTTCATTCTCTTATTGGTGGTAATTATTTATAGATGTATACATTTCCAAAACTCATCAAGTTGCATTTCTATAATTTATCACGTATCACTGTCACTGTATCACTGTCTTCCGTTCATCATTGATTTGCTCGAGTGGGCACCTGTAACATGTCCATATGTCCTGTCTCATGCTAGTAGAGCTCAAGGGCATCTGCTTGCTCCAGGAACATAAAGAGCCTCAAACCATTCCATCAGGTCATGGGAATGAGGTCTATAATTGTTACTGGTATGTGGCATATCAAATACGACACGGGTAGCTTGCCAGGCTCTCCGTGTGGGTGGCATACTCTTGTAGTCATTTCTGATATCCAGCTATCACGTATCAACTCACATTATTAAAGCTAGTAAATATAATCTAACAGAAGGGTTGGTCTACATATTACAAGCATGTGCTCCACCATTCTTAACCCCAAAAAAACTTTTTTTTTAAAAGTCTGAAGATAAAATATGTGAAATTAGGCACAACAAAGGAAATTGCCTGGCTAAAGACTAAATACAAGCAAACACCCTCAGCTTAAACATTGTATCTGACATGATATAAAAGAATAACAACATTTAAAAAAAAACTTTAAAAAATAGTAAGTTTAAATATTTATGTCCTGTGAAGATTCAAAAAATTTTAAGTTATTCACCTCAGGAGATGGTGCTTTTATTGTTTCTGGAATGAGCTTCTAGACCAAATTAAGTACTACTTAATACTTATATACAAACGAACTAATAACTTTTGTATTTACAGTCTCTGGTCCTTCAGGATTTAAAACTTGGAGTCATGAAATTGGGTTCCAAGTTGTTACTGAGATCAAGTTCAAAATATTATTTGGCTAATTCCTGATATCAAATCTTCCTTTCTGAAAAAAAAAGATATGACTACGACACCACAAAAAATGAAGAACTTAAATGCAGACCATAAAACAGAACAGAAGAATTAATAAAATTGGTCAGATAATTCCTATCACAGACAAAGTTAATGGACTGCTTCTTACAGAGGAAAGCATTTTCAGAGAAGTACTATATGTGTGGGTTTAACCCACAGTAAAACAGTTACTTCACTTTATATCTCCAACCTTCATCTACATTCTACAAATGTTTACAATAGTCAATATATGCACATTTATATAAATGTAACCGGGTCACAATGCAATTATTTTGAGAAGATAGGTCAAATTTTCAAACAATTTTCAAAGCACATCCCAATTGAAAAGTGTATATCAAATGTATGAGAATCTTCTTAAAATGTCCTAAAATGTGATTAAGAAATGGCAGTGGTCTAGATTGTGGTTCATAATTCAATGACCTGGAATAGCGACGGAGGTCAGAACTCCGGATTCCTTCTCTCACTTGAGTGAGGCGTGATATTCCAAGCATAGCTCTTTCGATTCCTCTCTGGGAGGCTCCTCCGTCGCTATTCCAGAATCAGGGACGCTGTCTCGTTTGCCAAGGCATCAAAAAATCAGATGGGCTGGACATGTAATGCGATTTGGAGACAACCGCTGGACTAGTGCCATTACTGACTGGATTCCACGGGATGTCAAAGGATCAAGTGGCCGCCCACCTACAAGATGGTCAGACTTCCTTATAAAGACCCTGAAGGAACGGTTTGAGGCTCTTCATATTCCTGAATCAACCAGATGCCACTGGGCTACATTGGCACGTGATAGGGTCCAGTGGAAATGTTACTGGCGCCCGCCCGAGCAAATCAATGAATAACAGGATTCAAGTGATTAAGTGATCAAGTGATCTCAATGATCTCCTTGAGAACATGATAAACTATGGAATGGTAATAACTGAGCAACCTTATGGTAACTCATCCACATTCAATGATATATATATATATATATATATACATACACACATATACACACACTAACTGTTGTTAATCAGTTAAAATAATATATTAAGTAAGGATTTTTGCAAATAAGGAAGAGCTAACATTATTCTTTAAAATCAATCTCTAAGTAAATAACTAATGTTGCAATTGCGTATGTGTTTTGAAGGATGAGGTAGGTGTACTTGGACTAAAAGTCACTATCCTTTGAAGTAGTTTGAAACATATAAAAGTCCTACATAAACAAAACCAGAACCTCTGTAGTCCAATGTACACAAAAACAGGATAACCCCAAACAAACTCTCTCAGCCTATTCTAAGTGATAATCTCCAGTACTAAAAATGCCTGTGAAATTCGGTGTTGTGAAAGGAACTGTGAAGAATATGTATTCACTTGCTCCAAAGATCAAGCCTTTTTTTAAAAGGGGAGTTTAAAAATGGATTATAATTGTCTGCACCTTTAACTTGTGAATGTGCTATGTATGAATGAAGCAAACACAAATGAAAGTAGGCATGTCAAGCACACCAACCTTCCTTCTATTAGCGTATTGGTCTGCCATCATATCTAGATCGATAGTGAAGATAGCTGCTTAAAAGAGTACCCTGCTTTCTTTTGTCAGAAATTCATTACTTTTTATTAGGGTCATTGCTTGAAAACTTCAAAACACCATATGGACCTAATTGTGGTTTATTTTGGCAAAAAAGGAAGACACTGTAGAACAATTGAGGCATTACATTCTACAATTCCATTACTTTCATCCCTCTCAGTTTTATTACTATGTCATTAAAGGCAACTTGAGTGAGGGAAGAATTATAGTGTCATGTGTACAGGCTAGTAGATTAATAACAAAACACACTCAAGTTTAAAGGTATCTAACAGCTGTTTTCATTATTTTGTGTAAATACGCTTGAAGCATATCTATCTGATTAGTGGATGGAGTGCTCTTCTCTGTCACATGCCATGGGCACTGCTATGTGCAAGTAATCAAAGTGTTCAGAAAATGAGTTTACATTGTTCACTGCTGAAATACACAAATGTCAGAAAGTGACTGCGCATCAAAGCTTAGTCAAATCATCTGCTGCAAACAAACAGATTCCAATGCGCATTGCAGCTTAAAACATTACTGTAGCACACTGAGTGAGCTGGACTTATTGCTGGCCCAAATGAAGTAGTGTGTGGAAAATAATAACTTCCTCCAGAGAGAAAGAAATGACTTCAAAAGCCGGTTTGTTCATGCAGATTCATAAAGACATCATTTCCAATAGTGTCAACATCTTAAACTGTATTATTATTCGAGTAGGAATATTCATTAATGCTTAAAAGAGGAGCGATAAAGAAGCAAGATATGCTATATCTTTATCTTAAACTATACATGTAATATCCATGCATGACTTAATGCAGTGAATTCTAATTCCATATTCACATGTTTTTCATAGATTCCTATCCATATACTTTTTAATCTACCAACATATTTACTTTGAATTCTAGCACTCAATTGATTGCTACTTAAACATTTCAAAAATATTTATCTTCACTTATCAGCCCTGTCTTTATACAGATTCTTTTCATTTAACCTCTGGGCTTTTTTAACCATGTAAATACTTGACTCTTATTCTATATATGAAGCTGAGGTTCAACAAAAGTGTCAACAAGTTTTAAGTTCACCACCATCTCTTTGCATACCCATGTGCTAGCTCAGGAATTTGTATTCAAAGTTATCTAAAATTCCCCCACCTTTTTGTTTGGTCGGGGACACTCAATTGCTGGTGTTTCAGTCATGTTCAACCCCTAAAACAATCACTTGATCACTTGACATCCCGTTATTCATCGATTTGCTCCAGCAGGCGCCAGTAACATTTCCATTTGACCCTATCACGCGCCAGTGTAGCCCAATGGCATCTGGTTGCTTCAGGAATACGAAGAGCCTCAAACCGTTCGCTCAGGGTCTTGATGAAGAAGACCCTGAACAAACAATATGGATGAATATTTTCAATCTAGTGCAGAGAATAATTTTACTCTTTATAAAGAAAACCACCCCGTTCCCCAGTTAACAAACCTGGTGAGGATCCCTGATTCTGATATATCCAGCTTCCTCAGTTATGCTTTAGAAGGTTTAGGCCTGCCGCTCCAGTCACAGAAACACTTGTTTCAAATTTGTCTGCCTGCCTCTTCTAAATTTCCCATCTTTCCCTTCAATTCCATCCCCTTGGTCTTTAGGGATGTTTGCAGTGAAGCTCAGATTTCAAGATTCATCTAGTTTTTCTCTAGGATCTCTGAGTCCTCCGCAGTGTAGGAAGCCTTGCCCTCTCGTCTGTATACGCTGTCTGTCTGCACCTCAGTATCCTTCTGGCCCTCTGACGAGAGGCTGAAGAACTCTTGAGTGCGAGGCTCTGGGAGCACTAACGCCAAGCCAGACCTGGCGACTGAGGTGTTATGTAAGCTGCTTCACGCTGAATTGACAATGAGTTTCCACGCTGACCTTCAAGTTCCAAGTTTATTCTAGCATATTCTAAAAGAAGGCTCACAAACCAAATGGTTTTCAGTGAAGGGTGAAAAGCAGATCTTTCAAAGTTCTTAGTGAGTAGCTATATAAACCACACCCAGTATTTTCATATCACCTTTCAAAGTGATAAACCTAATTTGCTGATGTGTTGACTCAACTCCACAATACAAATGAAAGCTCCTCCTGGGTTGGAGCCACGGTGTGAGCTCGGAAGGTTGTGTGCCGGCTTCACATGTAGGAGGCCTGGGTTTGATCACTGGTACCATATGATCTCCTGAGCACCACCATGAGCAACCTCTGAGCACAGGTTTGGAAACAGATTCTGAATATTAATGGTACCCGGTGGGATACGGGATCTCAAAGGCACAGTACTCGCCTCTCAAAGGTCTGTTAAAACAGTTGAGGCCAGGGTTCTGAACCTGGCCGAGACTACAAATAGGAAGGAGGGGCTTCCACACTGAGAGAACAGTGGCCTCTGGCACCTAGCCAGCACCTAGGCCATGGAGCCCCTGGTGCCTGAGCCAGACGGCCAGCACCAGGGAGGAGAAGCTGCTCCTGATGCTGAGGGCCAGCGCCAGAGCCACAAATCCTGGTGCCTGCGCCAGAGAGCCAACATCAAAGCTACAGGGCTACAGAGCTTCAGGCAACAGAGAATTAGGGACCACGGGCAGTAGGGCAACGCAGAGAAATGCAAAGAATTAGATAGGGATTCAGAGAAACAGGAAATCGTAGTAACAGATGAAAGATGGTAACAAGGAGAATAGGGGCATAGCCGAGGAGGCCAGAGAATAGAAGGTTTGAAGAGAAAAGCCCTGAGCAGAAAGATCCTAAGGAAAAAGTCCTGAAAGGAGATGTCCTAGGAGAGGACCTGAAGCATGAAGCCTTGAACAGAGAAAACTGGAAGAGAGAGGCCCTGACGAGAGGAGCCCGCACATACCCCCCAAAGAGAGCACAGCCAGCTAGAGAAACTGCTGGGAGAGAAACAGAGGTCCAGGAGTGATTCCTGCAAAGAACAGCGAGATTAAATGAAGTAACATTAAAGAACAACCTCCAGGAACCTCTGGCCTTGCTCTTTATTCTGTGGTGGTCAGGGGAGCCAGTGTCCATCCGGGCACAGGCCAGGGGGCCCTAACAGACAGTGAGTACTACTGGGAACCCAGCTAGGCCCTGACTTCTGCTGCCATAGTCAATCCTGACTCCGAGAAATGTTAAGGCTCTGGAACCCACAGGAGGTCCCTTGTGCCTGGGGCCTCCTTCCCGGGAGCAGCCACAATCCCCTCTCCAATACAGTTATTTTTAAGCCTTAGCAGTGCCCCCAATACAAACAAACAAACAAAACAAAAAGCACAAAACCACACAAGTGAAAACAGAAACCAAAAAACTACCTCTAAGGAACACAACTGTGTACAAGTTTATATATTTTTGGAGCAGTCATCCAAGCAGCATCAGGGGGCCCATGGATCACCGACAGCAATACTCAACACTCCAGTTCTACAAGTGGGACGGTTCCATGCTCTAGCCCAAAGGTGCTGAGAACCACCTGGGCCACACCTGGCAGTACTTGGGGGCCACAAAGGCTCTATCAGGAAGTTGGGGAACCCAATTCAGAACCTTGTGCATGCCAGGCATGTGCTCCAGCCCTTTGAGCTAATCCCCCAGCCTTGATTATCTCTAAATCTAATCTGAGCCTATTATCACCAAGTACCCTGAAAGGCTCAGAAATAAAGATACACAGTAAGGGAGCAATGAATGGCTAAAGGTTCCAGAAATGGAGGTCAGATAGACAGAATGGAGCTAACCTAGCAGGAACGGGAAGCCCAGGAAGAAGCCTTTGAGATGCTGGTGGGGGAGAATCAGGCAGTTGCTGGGTGTGGGGTTAGGCCTACGTATATATGAAACTACCACTCAAAGTATTGCAAATTATGATGCCTCAATAAAAATGAGGAAAAATTAAAAATTTTTAAAAAGCAACAATTTTTTAAAAAATGGGACTCAGGGGCCGGAGCGATAGTCCAGCAGGTAGGGTGTTTGCCTTGCATGCAGCTGGCCCATGCTGGCCTGGGTTCAATCCCCGGCATCCCATATGATCCCCGAGCACTGCCAGGAATAATTCCTGAGTGCAGAGCCAGGAGTAACCCCTGAGCATTGCCGAGTGTGACCCAAAAAAAGCAAATAATAATAATAATAATAATAATGATAATAAATTTTAAAAAAGGGACTCAAAGGGCTGAAATCAAATCAATAGGAAAGGATAAATCAATAGGAAAGGATAAGAGGCTTGCATTGCATGTGACTGACCAGGGTTTTATCCCTGGCACATACGCTCACCTGAGCACTACAGGGAGTGATTCTTGAGCACAGAGCCACGAAGAATCTCTAAGGTTTTCCAGGTGTGGCCCCTCCAAACAAAATAAGAATGATATTCAAAAACGCAACACTGATTTTCTTGTGACATGAATTTATAATATTTTACATAAGGTGAGGAGCACTTATGCTAAACAAGATAATTAAATGGTAAACACAAATTACAATCAATTTTCCCCACAGTAAAACAGTAAGCTGGGTGCTACCCTAAGCTTAATGGTATCTGCTGCTGCCACAAAGACTTCCCTGCCCAAGTAACATTACCTGTCTATCAATAATATTTGTTGGAAATTAACAGTAAAGAAATGTGCTGGTGCTGTAGTTTATTAAAAGGCATTAAAGACAGTCTCCATGCTTAATATCCTTATAATCAGATGATGGAGAATGCATAAATCAATTGATAATAGAACTTCCTATATGTGACACAGGCTTCTACACTGATGATTCCTTACTTAATTGAAAAGCTTCTCCTGTAAGTCTGAGTTGACACTACAGTAAAGGCAGTCTCTTATGACAATGTAGTGTAGAAAATAAAATGACTTCTCTGTGTAAAGCAACTGACAGGCAGAAAGGGCTTTTGAAGAAGAATCCTAAATACTATTTTTAATTAAGCCAAACTGGTAAAAAGGAGGTAAGAAGAAAGACTATCACTAGAGACCCAAATATGAAGAGAGCAAGAGAACAGTAAGGATCATAGATGCAAAGACTTGTAATCAAGAAAGAAGACATCATGTTCTCTCACTACGCAGAGAAACTGAAGAGCTAAGTAAGAGGGAAAGGCAAGCACTCAGCAAAGAAATGTAGCCTCACTACTGATGATACGGACACCTGAATAAACTTGGCAGGCTCCATTTCAGGGCTTAAGTATATATATATATATCTCCTTCTCTCCACGTTCTATGCTTCATTAAGTCTTCCAAATATCCTGTTCCTTCATCTTCTCTCACCCTATTTCGCATCAAAACTCAGCAAAATGATCTAGTTTCATATTTTCAGGTGAAATTTTCTCTCTGGTTAGGACATTTTGCTGTGATCACATCTTTTATACTTCATCTTGGAAACAGTCAATAAAAACATACACTCAATTTCCCTCAGGGAAACTGGTTAGCAAGACCATTTCTGCCCTCATAGGATCCATCACTTTTCTGGGAGGAATTTCCTGCCCTCTTAAAGAACTCTGTAAACCAGACTGTGGTACATGATTCCAGTTGCTGGTATTAATCCACTTACCTTTCAGATCTGCGTTTTCTAAGGTAACCTCTACTTCTCCTAGTATTGTAAGCATGTAGAGAGCAAGCCGTATGCTAGTTTAACATATTTTATGCAGCACCTGGCACAGCACATGAAAAAAAAAGCTTGTTGCTGATGGCACTAATGCTTGTGAAATTAAAGTCTATCTTCTCATGATCACATAATAACTGGCAATCACCTTGAAATGAGAGCATATTAAGCCCCATAAAACACAGCTAGTTCTTTTGGCCCAAGTTCTATTTGTGGTGAAACAGGAGAGAGCAGCTCAGTGTTCCCCTCAGAATACCCGTGCTTCAAAGCACTTAACCTTTCCACTGTTCTCAAGAACATTCATAGGTGCACTAGCTGGTTTGAAAATGACTCAGCCAGTGCTCCTGCCTGAGGAATCCTCTCAAATGAGGACGATTTAACACAGCACTGTTTGCAAGACAATTCTAAATAACGCAGAGTAAGCACAGAGAAATGATTTCTAATTATTTACTTTATTTATTTGGGGTTTAGGGCCACACCCAACTATGCTCAAGGTTATTCCCGGCTCTGTGTTCAAGGATCACTCTTATGGTGAATCATATGGTGTGCTGAGGAGCTAGCCGGGTTGACCACATGCAGAACAAGCACCCTCCCTGCTGTACTATTGTTCCAATCCAAAAATGCTTCCTTCCCAATTCTTAGAAGTACTTTTACATATCACAGGGCACTAAATTAGTAACTAAATTTTGGGATCCCAATAACCACGGGAATTGTTGCAGTACACTGTTGCCCAGAGCCTCTACATCTTCCCTGGAGTTGCCTCCTGCAGGCCACTTTATAGATAGGAGGACAGTTTTAATGTGGCAGTATATCTTACCATGTATTCTATGTTAGCTGGTATGAATATTTTCTCTCATGCTACCACAATAATCGTGGGACTAGCTAGATCATACCAACATACTTACCTGCCCACACTGTACTGCTAAGTAATCAGACCAGAGAGAATTGCCGTTTGCCTCCAAGAAAACAAGCATGACTCTCTAATAAGTCTAAAGGCTAATATACAAAACAACTATGAAATGAAGACGAGAATCTTATGAAGGCTTAGAGAAATATATATCTGGCTGTAGAATATCCATTGATACAGATGCTTGTCTTTGTATTCTGAGATACAGCTAATCTCAGATGCCCTCCCCCATCTACCAAGGGCCTGCAGCCTAGGCAGGGCTACATTTACATTTCAAAAGAAGTAACTGAGGGGGCAGAGGATAGCACTCTGGGTAGGACATTTGCCTTGCACATGGCTGACCTGGGTTTGATCCCAAGCATCCCATATGGTCCCCCAAGCACTGCCAGGAGTGATTTCTGAGTGCAGAGCCAGGAGTTAACTCCTGAACCTTGCCGGGTGTGACCCAAAGAGAAAAAAAAATTAGGTGAGGTCTTGGAAGAAGTTATCTGAGGGGACTTGACCGTAAGTGCTTCCCACTGGTGTGGGAGGTCTGAACTGAAAAGATATAAAAGCTGTGACCTGTTTTCTTCCACGTCATTTTGCCTTTTCACCTTCTTCCCCTGCTCTTCCTTTCTCTGTTCTCTTCCCTCTGGCCATTATCACATGGTGGCAGTCATCCTGGACTAGATGCTAAACCTACACGTGGCCACGACCCAGTCAGGAACCTAAAGTCTGGGCTTTTCCTGTTACTAAATTGTATACCAGAACCAGTGCGAGTAAAGCCTTTTGAAACTGCTGGATTCTCCTGTCTTTCTCCCTCTGCCAATCCCCTGGGGCAGAAAGGGATTCCCTGACCCTCTCCTGAATTTTGTCGGGGCACCCACTGTTCTCTGACAAGTGGAGGTCTCACAGAGATTCCAGTTTCTGCTCCCAGATTTTGTAGGGGCGCCCAGTGTACCTCGACAGGATTGAATATTCCTGAATTTCTTTCTAAAATGCCAACTGAAGAGATGAGATCATAGTCACCATATCAGTATATTCTGACTCAATACTTAGAAACATCACTCAATACTAATACCACTGCCTCTGTATGAATCTCATGATGATGTAACTATATAAGTTTGCAATCACACAATTAATTAGCTCTGAACCTTAAAAATGAAACTCATCTGCTATCTCACTTATTCAGGAACCCCTTGGCTATTCTTGGCTACAATGCTCCACCATTTATTGTTAAATTCATTTATTTTCTCTATGAAAAAGTATTTACAACTGGGGCACTCAAGACGATTTTCATAGGTTATATAGGGGAGTTGTAAAGTCAGACAAACTGTGGCATCATCCCATCTCTAAACACATGGACAATTTTATCCATTACTTACCTTTGATACAGAATCTTGGTAACTTGATTAGTCATATCAAATTTATTTCTTCAAAATATACCCCCAAAACACATATATCCTTCTTCACTATTGAATAATTTAATCACTAGAAAAAAGTGTTTATAAAATTGATATCTTTGCCGTATGCTTCTCATGTTAGACTCTAGGCATCAGGACAGCACAACAGAGGCAGCTGCATTTCCACACAGCAGTAATGTGGCTGCAAATATTTTGCCTCCCCCAAATTCTCCAACTCTAGTACTTTAACTATTTTAATTAGTTACGTATTCTAAGACTTCTCAAACGCTTTTGAAGTTCTTGCTCTCTTCATTCTCCCTGCCTTCTCTAAACATGTACTTTCTCCAAACTGTAATTCCATACTTTTCAATATAATATTTTGGCCTGTCAAGATAATGTTGAAATTCCAAACTTAGCGACTCATCATATTTCATTTTAATCATTCCTTGTTCATAGCACGCAATAATCTGGTATATTTGTGTTACACTTCTGTTTGTACTATAACACCAAAAAATGAAGTAACGTTTTTGGAGGGTGGAGAGGAATATACGGGGCAGAACTTGAGAGGTCATATGGAGAGCCAGGAATCAAATTAGGTTCAGCTGAAGGCAAGACAAGTACCTAACACCTGTATTATATCTACAGTCCTGTAAAGGTCAACTATTGAGTATTTAATATATGTGATATAGTATAGCTGGCATCTGATACTCTGATACTCAGTGTTAAGGAGAACTAAGTCCTCATAAATTCCTTTTTATAATCTAATTATAGATGAAGAGGTAGACATATAGGCAATATAAAGAAGTGACTTGCTCAAGAATTTAAAAATAACTGAGCTTTGACTGACACAAATTGCATATGAATCCAAATTTGTACCATTTTCAAACAACCCTGGTCTCTCTTTAAGGCTAACAGCAATTACAAATCCATTCAAGCAATATTTATTTTCAGTATTTATCCATTCAAGTAAGCTAGTTAGCCCATGACAAATTGTCTTAATCATCTTAGTTGTAAAGCTACCTAAAAGGATTTGTGAAATGACTTTCTGGGGTCAGTTAATGTTTTCCTTATGTTACATATGCATTATTTATATATTGAGGCCTACAGGCATTTCAGGTATTTCATGGTAAAAACAAGTCTCATTCAATCCTTTTTTGAGGTGGTATGCTGTTTTACGTTTTATTGCCAGACCGTTGAGGCTCATGAAGCTCTAGGACTGCTTCGAGCTCAAGTAGCTAGTAATAGATGCAGACCCACTTTACCCACTAATCTAGAAGCCCATCACAACAGAGAGAGGACAAAGGCACCGCCCAACACGGTGCCTTCCAATGAGCATAGAGCATTCATTTCAACATTACACAAAATATTTACTTTAAGAATACATTCTGGGGAGCTAGAGCAAGAGTACAGTGGATAGGGAGTTTGCTTTGCATGCAGTCGACCCAGGGATTGTTCAGGGTGCAATCCCCAAGCACAGTCAGGAGTAATTCTTGAGTGAAAGCTAGAAGATCAAGGAGTAAGCCCCGACCATCACCAGGTGTGACCCCAAAACCAAAATTAAAAAAAAATACATTCTAGAACCAGAGTGGTAGTATAGCAGGTATGGAGCCTTTTTTGCAGGTAGCAGACCTGGGTTTGAACCCAGTAACACATATCATTCTCTAATTCCTGCCAGGAGTGATCAGACCGAGGAGTAAGACCCGACCTTAGCTGGGCATAGCCCAAAATGAAACAAACAAAAAAGTGTGTTGTAAAATGTCATCAGATATTTATTTTTCCCCATCATAGGCATCGGCTCATATACAATAAAAGATCTATATTTGTCTTGGATTCTGTAGCAACCAGCATATTAATCATAGCATCTGGAGGGTGGGGCATCCTCAGTGATGCTTAAGGTTTGCTCCTGGCTCTGTGCTCAGGAATTGGTTCTGGCAGAGCTTGGCGACCCTATGTAGTGCGGGGCATCGAACTGGAGTTAGCAAGGCAATGCCTTTCCATACCAAGCATCTACCTTAACCCCTATACTATCTCTCCAACCCTGCACCGATTTTGAAAAAGGAAATTAAACAGTAGAATGCTTCAAAAAGAACATTCTCTAAAACCTAGTTTCTTATACTGTAGGAAATAACACGATATGGAACCACATAATTAAATGTGGCTATCATAAAATTAAAAAAATAATTTATTATGAGTTTTGTGTTTATTATGAGTTTGGTTTTGAAACCTGTTTAACAAACCCAAGTCATGTAAAAGTTATGAAGGCAAAAAAAGGTGAATGGAAATAACTTAGGAAGCCCTGTTCTAGAGTACAAACATCCAGAACAGAAAACACATAGCTTCTTTGGTTAAGGATATGGGGAGTATTAAGAGCACACATCTTGTTTTGTCTCTTCATAAATATCCCTCCCTCCCAACAATTCCCAAATCTTCACTATGCCTAGGAAAATCTATATTTTTTCCAATATAGAAAATCTATATTTTTTCCAATATAGAGAGTGCCCATCTCCCACCACCAACGTCCCCAGTTCCCTCCCCCTCCCCCAGCCCTCCTCCATGGCAGGTTCTTTATTTCTTTCCCTTTCTCTCTCTTTCTCTTTTCCTTCCCCTCCAGACTATGGATTACAGAACATACATTAAAGGGTTGTCATGTGTATCCTTTTGCCTCCATTTAATCAAGCCACTGTTTTTTATATCACAGTTTATTACTATGTTAATAGATGAACAGTCTTGGAAAACACAATAACACAAAATAGGAGCTCAAGAAGGAGCACCAAACTGTGAGCCAAACTCACTCATAGGGACGCAAGAATCCACTCATCCATTCACAGTTTCCAGCAACAAACAATTTTCAATTACTTCTAAGTATCAAACTAATACCTCCCATGGGGATTTTATCTAAACAGAATATTTGAAGTTATTCTAATAGGAACTTACATCTTAAAAGAATATTTGAGAATCTAATAGGATCCGACTAGTAAGAAGAAAAGTAGATTGAAACACCAACTGTATTTAACACATTTTTAAATTCTAGACAATCTGCTACTGTGAAAACAAGTTAGAAAGGCTACAGTAGTTTTTTTTTTTTTTTACATTCTCTCATAGTGGTAAGGGTATGCTATCAGCAAATACTATTTCTAGTCACCAAGAAATTTTTGAAAGGCTGACTCTCAATTAGTTTAGAAATAGATGATCTCAAGGGAAAAATAACAAAATTTTCTTTTAGTCATTGTCAAAAACTTAAACTATCAATAATGCTCAGCTGAATCTTTGTGAAGCTAAGGACGGGCCTGCCCCATGGACTCTATTCTCCTTTCTTATTCTCCTTCAAGTAGAAGCTATTTTTTTACATAAAGAAGAAAACAATAAGAGAAACATTTGTATCTAAGCAAATGCATAATGAAATATTACACTCAGAACATCCAGTAGCACTTGTAAACTGTTCTCAATGCAGCTCCACTCTAATGACAGAAAGCTGCACGGTTGACGCTCTCTGTCCCATCTTACGGGAGGGGCCACGGGCTCTTCTGCAGCCTCCGTCGGGCACCGTAAGACCTAACTTTTCTGACTCTCACAGCAGGGCCTTTCCCAAACATCCAAATTCTTGAGAACAGAACTCAACTTCTGGATGCCCAAGGGAACTAACTGTTACATTAAGAAAATTCCCTAAAATTCCTACTTGGTTTTTGGCACTCTAAGTACAGGAAAAGTGCTAAAATACGAAAAAAAAATCAGCCAAGAGCAGTTTCTCTGGCCCATTCTGCTGATAACGCCAAGCTGATTCTGGACATGAATGTGGCACCACTTTGACCTGGCTCATGTGCAGTTTGGAAGTTGGAGCCTGTCAGACCCAGAAGCCCAGAGAACCCAGATGAGCAGCAGGAGTACCTAAGGGTGAGCAGCATCTGGGCGGCTTGGGGCTCCCTTCCCTAGGACGCGCCCATCAGAGCCCTGACTACAATGCCTACAACCACTCTACTAGATATTTCGCTCTGTACATCTCTTCAACTCAAAGCCTGACTTAATCCAACAGTTCTCTTCCATACAGCCCAGATTCCAGTCCCTTTCCCGATGGAACAATAACATTAACCAGTACCTAAAACACAGGCCAGGTGGTGGTAGCAATCATGTCTGTATTGGGTTCTTCAGAGCCTTGTTGCCCAAGACTGACTACTTCTGACAGCCATATGTGAATTTGGCTAACTCTATCTGTTGGCTCTGCTACCTGTATTTCCAACAACAGAGATCTTCACAAGCCTTGGATAAAGCCCCTGGCCAGCATCAGTTGATTCAGATTACTGGATATTCCTGGAAAAACCAGCTTTTACAGTCTTTGATTTTAAATCTCATTCTCTCTCTCTCTCTCTCCTCTTCTCTACCCCAGCAACCCCCATGCCATGCCTTTTTCTTTTTCTTCTTTCTCCGAGTGTTCCCAGCATGCCCACAACTGAACTTTTATTACTACAGTAATGGACAGAGAACTCCTGTGCAGTTCTTATTAATAATTCTACTAACAGTCCATAAGAAAACTATTTAGATGCAAATATTTAAAACTATTTAGTTTTAATATCAAAATTATTTAAGAGCAAGAAAATATTTTCAGGATAAGATGTTCAGAATTATTTAAAAGCAAGAAAATATTTTCAGGATGATAAATACCAATAAGTAAAACAGTCATGAAGCATATTTTCTAAGTTAGCCAAATGTTCATCAGTACAGAGGAAAATATTTTATTCTGTTTGCAAATAAACTTTCATTCTTAAACAGATCTATGCATCAGAAGCTTAAGAGCTGTCAGTTATTTCTAAGAAGGAAGAACCCAATTGGTTCCACATCCTAGGAAATTTTACACATTTGATAGTCTTCCAGCAAATTGAAATTTCTAGTCTCCTTGTACAAAGCTTTTCAGCCAATAATAATTAAGCACTTTAACAAGTGAAGCCAATATCTAGAACTCCTGCTATATTTTGAGCCACAAGTACCAATAACCTACTGTGAAGTCTATTTGAAGAAAAGATAAAACACATTTATCCCAATTCCTCCTGCTCAGACAATTAACAATGCTGGACACTATACAGAAAACAAACATAAGAAAATTCAGAGAGGTAGATAGAAGCTAGCAAACTGAGAACAGCAGGAAAGATTCAGTGGTGAGCTTTCTCAGTTTTCTTTTTAACAGACCTTGGATCACGGTAAAGCAAACAACCGGAAACACCAATAGAAACAACCAAAGAACAGTCCCAAAAAGTCTTAGCCTCTCAAGTCAAAGGTACATTCTAATAAAGCAGGGAACTTATAAAAAGAAAGGTTCTGTTTTAGCCAGACTTCATAGCAAAAATTATAGCTCTAACACTACCAGCAAAGATGCTCTGCTCAACTGGGTTCCAACCAAGTGCCCCCTCAATCCTCTCTCTAACATACCAGACAAAATGCAAACCAAGATTTGAAACTCGATCTCAATCACCGCAGTGGACCAGAGGACGTAGTGAGGAGTTCTGAGCTTTGCCATAGCTCAGGGGTTATAAGGCCCAAAGAACCCTTCCACGCTGACCCTGTCAATGAAAGCTGAGCGGAGAATCCCGAGTCTTACTCTCAGTTTACAGATTAGAGATGACATCACCGTCGTCCACCAGAGCAGCAGCAGAGGAGACTATAAAACCACCAGATTTAAATAAGAAGTAAGCTTTCATGATTGAAGATGCACAGTGTAGGAGAGCCAAGAAAACATACAAGAAGCAGGGTGTCTGAAGTTGGAAGAGTAAACAGAAGCAACTGGTAGCACCACAGATGAACAGGTTTGAAAAGGTAACATTCAAAATTAATCTACCAACACTTAGAAACACATTTGAACAATAGTACATTTCAACAAATGAAAGACATAAATAGAATTTTTTGAAAAAACAGGAGATATCTAATGAATGAGTTCAACCAACAGCAGAACAGAGAGGGCTGAAAGAAATGTGCTAATCAGAAAGAGGGAATCAGAGTGGAAACTATGACCAGCATTCAGGAATGCGTGGGACTGCAACAAAGGGTTTAACATTTGTGTCCTTGGAATGACATCCAGAAGCAGAATAAAGAAAAAAAATTAAAACTAATATTGGCTGGAAAACTCCCTAAGGAAAAACATAAATCTACAGATTCAAGAGGCTGTAAAAGTCCTAAACAGAAAAAAGAAAAGCAAATTCATGACAAGAAAAAATCACAGTCAAAACTGCAGAAGACAAACATGTATAAATGTATACTTATGTTCATATATTTTGTATATATATATATATATGTATATATAATGTTTTATATGTATATGTATTGTGGGCCTCCCAAGTGGTGCCCAGGAACTCTGAGGTTCAACTGATAATCAGGCTGGTAATGCTGCTCCCTGGTAGGTAGTGTCAGGGATACCCAGGTCACCCCAGTGGTGCTAAAGACAAAGAAAAATAATTTAAAGCAGCAAGAGAATATAATGCATTTACTATACCTAATAACAGTGAATTCATCATAAATGTTTGTCTTTTTATTACCTCGATTTTACCTCAACAATGTCTAATCACCTCTTTCCTCCCTCCCTCCACTCTCCCTCCCTCCTTCCCTCCCTTCCTTCCTTCCTTCTTTCCTCCCTCCCTCTCCCTTCCTCCCTCCCTCCCTCCCTCCCTTCCTTCCTTCTTTCCTCCCTCCCTCCCTGCCCCTTCCTCCCTCCCTCCCTCCCTCCCTCCCTTCCTTCCTCCCTTCCTTCCTCCCTTCCTTCCTTCCTTCCTCCCTCCCTCCCTCCCTCCCTCCCTCCCTTCCTTCCTTCCTTCCTTCTTTCCTTCCTTCTTTTTTTCCTCCCTCCCTCCCTCCCTCCCTCCCTCCCTCCCTTCCTTCCTTCCTTCCTTCCTTCTTTCCTTCCTCCCCCCTCCCCCTCCCTGCTTCCCTCCTGTGCTCTCCGCCCAGGGCCTCCAGCGCAAGGTGTATGCTCTATCTCCTGATTCTTCCTGTGTAAAATTCTAAGCAGACAGAATAGCCACCATTCCTAAACCGTGTCAATTCATTTAACATTGTTGAGAGTCTTCAGTATGAAGTAGCAATTTCAAAGATGTGAGTTCTTAAAGTGTTAAGGCCTGTTTCTGCTTGGTACTGGTGTGGGGCTTAGTACTGCAGGATTTGACCTCCATGGATTCTCACCACCTGAACTTGGGAATCATGAGCTACACTATAGAGAAAGGTAAGAAGTCCAGCAGAGTCCCTTAGTGATAAATGAGCTGCATCATCTGTCATTAGAACTTCCTGCCAACTGGGTCATTCTCTATTAAATTACCACTTGTCAATGTTTAAAATACTGATTGATAAATGACTGTGCCCAAACTGATAACGCAACAGCTTTTATTTTCTAATAATCCTACTTACCGCAGCCTGCTTGTCAAGGCACAGATATCGTAATTTTAAAAAAGCATTTTACCAAGACAATTTAATCTCATAGAACGCTAACAGGTATAATGTCAGGCCCCCTCTCCGTTCAGACTGGTTTCACTTGCCAAAATAAACCTACTGGCAATTTAGTGATATGAAGAGCTCCAAGTTTCACATTTCATCAAACGCGAGTAATCTGTTTTATCAATATAAACTGCATTTTAATGAAAAAAATTCTTTTCTTCAGCATACTTCATTTTCAATCCCCTTGAGTACAATAATTCGTTCATGCCGTAGAACGAGAATGTTTTACAAGACCTGAATTCTCCAGAGAAATTTATTCGTAAATACAAAATGTGAGTTTTATGGGAATGTGTTGCATGCACATGAATACTACCCAACACTAGCAAAAGGGGGAAAGGCTGTATTAGACTTCAGGGTACACAGTCTTCAGAGGTATTGCATCACTAACTTGTTACTGGAACAAAGCTTAGTTGAGCAACTAGGTGATAGGTACGTGAACTGGGATTTAGATCTGTGAGATCTGCGAACCAACATCCATCAGAATATAATGCAGACACGTTTGAAAGCAGAGTCAATCATCGGAACTCAAAGCAGCTCTAACAATCTGAAAATTATCTCATGCTGTTTCCTTCTTATTGCCTAAAAAGTGAAACGCGTTAGTTAAATTTAAGCAAGACTGTTGAGATAAAACTGCACACAAAAAGTATGGTGCCCTCGGCCAATTTTAACTGTCCATAAAACCGGTCAGAATTCCTCTTTCCCACCACTGTTCCAGCTCTCCGTACCCCAATAGTGATGCCTAGACTCAGCGTTTCCTCCTTCATATTTCTTAGTAAATAAAACTAACTCTTCCTTTTCCTCCTTCTCTTGAACCACTTCTTTGTCTACTCAACTTGAAATGTCCAGAGCAATGTCACTGGAAGAAAGCATGACAACAACAGAAAACCAGCACCCCATAATTTCTCATCTGTGCAATTCTTATCTATGACATTATAATTTCTCATTCATCTTCTCTGTCATACAATGTTCATTAAGGATAGTCTGTTCTGTCTTTCCCTGGCATGTGTGTGGTGCAGTGTGAATGCGGAAATGGGAGTAAATGTTTAACAGCAAATACAAAGAAATGGTATTCAGAGTTTATGGCAGGTTAGCCTGTGTCAGAGTAGGGTCAGGGCAACAGAAACTTCACAGGCAGGAAGGTAGGAAGCACTATCCTGCAATCCGTCCCATATAGCTGTTTTTATTGGCAGCACAGAACAGAAACTCCCAAGAGAGCTCTAGGGACAGCAAGTACTAAAGTAGACGAGTAGCAAACGGAATGAGTCAAGAACATCTGTATAAAATAGTTCTCCTTTGCCTGAATATGTATCCCTTAATGTGGCACTAAGACACTAAATTCTGCCAGGTGTTACGTCTTCCTTTAAATGCTTTATAAATTAGAAAAAATTGCTGTAATGTGCATGAATAAGTAGTCAGCCATGACGTAGCACGTGAATCAAATGGTGACTTGTCAAAATAAAAATCCATACAAAAGTTTTACATCCCATTGATATCATCTCACACCACAGTGACTGGCACATATTCAAAAGAGCAGGAACAACCAGTGCTGGCATGGATGCGGGAAAAAGGGACTCTCATTCATTGTTGGTGGGAATGTTGACAAGTCCAGCCCTTTTGGAAAACAATATTTCCACAAACTAGAAATAGAGCTCCCCTTTGACTCTGCAATACCACTCCTGGGAATTTACCCCAGGGGCCCAAAAACACACAACAGAAAGACCGTCTGCACTTCTATGTTCATAGCAGCAGTGTTCACAATAGCCAGAATCTGGAAACAACTGAGTGCCCAAGATCAGATGACTGGATACATCTACACAATGGAATACTATGCAGCTGTTAGGAAAAATGAAGTTATAAAATTTGCCTATAAATGAATGACATGGATAGTATGATGCTGAGTGAAATTAGTCAAAAGGAATAGGACAGATATAGAATGACTGTATTCATTTCTGGGATATAAAACAAATAGTATGAGACCAATATCCAAGGCCAGGCAATACACAGACCAAGAGGACTTGTCAATGGTTGGAATCACGAGTTAGTGGAGAGCAGATGTTGGGCAATGTGCTAACAACTGTTGGAAATAGTAACACTAGAATAGAACTGAGCATTGAACAAAAGCAAAGCGAAATACATGATAAACATAAATGATGTATTACAAGCCACAAACCGTAAGAGAAGGGAGAAAGAGAGACAGAGACAGAAACAGACAGTGAGTGAGAGAGAAAGAGAGAGAGACGGAGAGAGAGAGGGAGAGGTGAAGAAAAAAGAAGAAAAGTACCCACCATAGTGGCAGGCTGAGGGAATTTGATATTGGAAGGGTGGTAGAAGGTTGGGTGCTGGAACACTGTGTGGCTGAGACCCAATGATGAAAAAAACTTTGCAATTGTATATCTCACAGTGGTATAATCACTTGATCACTTGATTATACCACTATGAGATATACAATCAGAGTGATAGCACAGAGGGTAGTGTGTTTACCTTGCAAGCGGCCAACCTGGGTTTGATCCTTGTCATTCTATATGGTCCGCTGAGCACCACCAGGAGTAATTCCTGAGTGCAGAACTAGGAGTAACCCTTAAGCATTGCCAGGTGTGACACAAAAAGCAAAAAACAAACAAACAAACAAATAAATAAATAGATGACTGACTATATAAATGAATGAATGAATGAATGAATGAATAAAAAGGCTAACAATGGTGGTATAATACAATTTAAAAAAGTTTTACATCTTTTGGTTGGGGAGCAGTATGTGCATGTATATAATTAGTGACAATTTAGCAACTGTAAGTAAACCAGAGAGCAATCAAAATTTAAATGACCCTAATCCCATCATTAGGATGCAGCCACTGGTAACATAGTGATATATCTTGGGACATCTTCTTCATGTCCTTATGGAACCATAGCTGTATATACTGTGCAAATGGGGGCATTTATAGATCAAAACAAATGAAAAATGGAGCTCTTCTGCAAACAATGGACTCCAAGAACTGGTGGATTTTCATGTCCTCTAAGAAATCAATTCAAGTGAATTCAGATGAAACCATTTCTGTTCTATCCCAACTCTGCCTAATATACAGAGGTATTGAGAAAGAGAAACATGGAAAACAAAAATCAGATAACCTAGCTCTGATTTTCCTGTTTTGGGTATCATCAGAATAACACTCTTCACAGTATACTGTCTCTAGGATTTATAAAGTAGTTTCATAGTAATTTCATTTCCAGAAGACTACGGGGAAAACATCACTGTTTCCATTCTGCAGGTAAGAGATAAAGGCAAAGTTCTGTCTGAGACTTAAGAGTCAGAACAAAAGCCCACACCTTACATCAGAGTTCATTTTCCAATGGCCTGTGCACTTGAGGGTTCTGTATAGTACCAAGTAGGGACTTTCAGCACAATCTAGAAACATTTTCAATCCTATCCTTCTTTGTGATATCGTATGTAGACATAAAAACCGAAAGCTGGTAAATACAGGTTCCCTGTCTAGCATGAGTTCTCACGCTGCAAAGACCACAGGGCCTGACTCAGAGGCCCACCCTTCCTTCTGTACCTTCAGTCATCTGTGCCTACCTATCCTCTCTGCCCAGCAATGCACCTCACACCTCTGCACTGTGTCCATGATGCAAACAAAAAACACTTTCTGCTCTCCCTTAATTACCCGTCCCGATCCACGCGGCTCATATCTTCTCTTTGCAAATTCAATCTCACAGAAGCACCAAGAGAAATAAATCATTTTTAACTCTCTTTTTTTCCCTTTTCCTCTTTAACTTTTGCCTTTCTACCTCCTTCTGTCCCTCCTCCCTTCCTCTTCTTTGCATTTCTTTTGGTTTGGGGCCACACCTTGCAGTGATCAGGGTTTACTCTTGGCTTTCCCTAAGGGATCATCCTGGCAGGACTCGGGACCATCAGAGTACTGGGAATAAAACTAAGGTCTGACAAGTGTTTTACCTGCTGTACTATCCCTCTAACCCTACTTTATTTTATTTCTTAAGCTGTGAAATTCATGAAATAGGAAAAATATTGCTTCTAAAATTAATGCATGTAACAATATATTTAACAGATAATTTTTTAGTGCATGAGAGTCCTAAAAATAATAACCAAACCATTATAGAGTATCACAACCTCGTAAAATGTTAGTGCTAAACATCATGATTCTATATTTGCTAGTGTCTTGTTTCCATAAAGATAAATAACTGACTTGTTTTTCAAATAGGTCATGGTAAGGCTAGTTTCTATTTGATGCATTTATAAGGCTGTGCTTTTCGTGTGAAAAAAAAGTAAAAAAAACTTCCAAATGCTCATCTTCTATGCACATATCAACAGCTAGTGCACACACAATTTTAAAGTATTATTAAGAACTTAAGACAATCTAAGACCTATAGTGCAATAATATTTTAAGAATAACATTTGTTTTCTAGCAATCTGGTATGTTACATGACTTGAAAATGTGTTATTGTCCTTCAATATTCATATCAGCTGCAAATATTTTCAACTATTATTTTCTTATTTGTCTTCAACTCTGAAGCATGATGCAAAAATGCCATGAAATCTGAAAACTGTTACAGTAAGCAACCACTGTATCAATCAGTTCTCTTAGGAGTTCCATTTTCCTATTCAACTACAAATGGTTCAAAGCAAAAGATTTATCCATGTGCAAGAAAATGAAGTAGCTCTACTTATTACTAAGCTAAAGAACTAGACATATTTTTAAAACACAGAATGTGTCTCCAGAATTTCAAGTTACAGGCAAATATTCGTAAAATAAAAATTAATATCAACTTCCCAGTTCTAGCAAAATAATGCTGTGTGATACTGAATTTCTATGAGACATAAAAACAGGAATAATGAAACTTCTATGTAGCAATGACTTAACAATTTGGATTCCCAGAATCTAACTAAGACCTGGCCACACAGTAAATCCAAATGAATGACTCAACCAATTCTTAGAATTTTGCACTAGACAAGAATCTGAATGTTCAAATATAAGACTAATAAAGTCTGGGACCAACAGTGATTAATAACTATGTCTTCAGGAAGTGACATTTGTAGGATTAACCTTCAGAGTTCATTATTTACATGATTGGATAAAGAATCGTGATAAACTGCTGTTGAAAATGCAGCAAGGATATCAGAACACGAAAGACTGAAAGGAAAAACCCCAAACTCATGCCATACAATGAAAATCTATTGGAAATGAAATCCCAATTCCATTTAGTATCTGTTGACCAAAAGTTGCGTGGCGGTTCACGGTGTTCCCTTTCCACCCGCTGCCCTTCTCCACATTTCCCTAATGTTTCAGTGCTCAGGAGCATCCCGGTCCTACCATCTTGATAGGCAGCTTAGATAAATCCCACTGCCAAAATATCTGCTTCACCTTTCACTGGAAATCCTCCACTCCCTAAATTTCTGAGAAAGAATGCAAGATGTGGGAGATTGAACATTTATAGTTTTATTTTTAATTTACTTTTAGCTTTGGGGTAGTATCAGACAATTCTCAGGGGTGATTTTTGACTCTGCTCAGGAGTAATCACTGACAGTGTTCAGCAGAACATAGTGGTAACAGGGATTTTTAGCTAGGGTTAGGCACCTAGCTAAAAATCCAGACTCACAGACATGGGGCAGAGCTGCTACTGGCTCTCCCCGTGACCAGCCGCTCACGAGGCGGGAGGGATGGTGGATTATAGCCCCTGGCCCACCACCCCAGCAGAGCCTCGCAACAAGCCGGACGACCCCCTCCCCCACTCCATGAGGGCCTCCATTTTCCACATCCAGACTTCTCTCTCGTCAGACCTCCACCCAGCAGACCAGCCTATCAGCGCCCGGCTTGCGCGGCCACTGCGGCGCGCGGTTCATCAATAAATGCTGGACTTAGAAATGCCTACAAGAATATGCTACCTGCGGCAGAGCCTGGCAAGCTACCCGTGTTGTATTTGATATGTATGCCAAATACCAGTAACAATTATAGACCTCATTCTGGAATGGATTGAGGCTCTATATATTCCTGGGGCAAGCAGATGCCTTGGGCTCTACTAGCATGAGACAGGACATATGGAGATGTTACTGGGGCCCGCTCGAGCAAATCGATGATGAACGGGAAGACAGTGATACAGTGATACAGACAGTTAGGCACCTTACCCTTTGTACTATCTCTTCACTGGTTCACTTGATCACTTGACTTCCGTTGATCATCGATTTGCTCGAGCAAGCACCAGTAACATCTCCATAAGTCCAGTTGAAAGCAAGTGTAGCCCAAGGGCATCTGCTTGATTCAGGAACATAAAGAGCCGCAAACCATTCCATCAGGTCATGGGAATGAGGTCTATAATTGTTACTGGTATTTTGCATATCAAATACGACACAGGTAGCTTGCCAGGCTCTTAAGTCCCTCAATTTCAGGTTTAAACTTCAGAATTACTTCTCACCTATTTAAGACCAGCTTGGAA
Source organism: Cryptotis parvus (assembly GCA_021461705.1). Classification (NCBI taxonomy): domain Eukaryota; kingdom Metazoa; phylum Chordata; class Mammalia; order Eulipotyphla; family Soricidae; genus Cryptotis; species Cryptotis parvus. Next base: position 310,184 of record JAJIBD010021023.1, read on the forward strand.
ATTTCTAATTCTGTCCTTTATATTAAAAAGAAATATAACAACAACAGTGGTAGATGGGGCCCGTAAGATGGTTCAGTGGATATGTCACTTGCCCTTCTAGAAGCCAGCCCTGGGTTTGATCCCACACACCACATATGTCCCCTAGGCACTCTCAGGAGTAAGCCCTGATCTCAGAACCAGGAGTGAGCCCTGAATACAGCTAGGTATGCTCCTCACACCAAAACAAAACAAAAAACAAGCACATTATAATAATTATAATAAGATACCGAGAAGAAATTAATTTGACCAAATTCCCACTAAATTAGAACGAACTTACAAATTTTATAGTTCCTAATTTTAAATAAAATCTATGGGTACATAAAGCTCTGACACAAGCTATGAATATTCTCAAGAAATAATAATCCTGTGCACATTACCACAAAAGTCATATACAATTTCAGCAACCTTCAGACTCCAGATGGGGGCTCTTTCATGGACAACGCCAGCTGATAGTAGAACCTCCGGAAGAATTAGGTAGATGTTCCAAAGGAGGTGGAGTCTTCTCAATAATAATAAAGTAATCTGAGCTGCCTAAATCACAAAACCATACAACTAATTCTGTCTTCCATTAATTACTTAAGTTTTCATTGGGATCAAAGGCATAGTTTGTTTTATCTAACCAACTTGCTTTTCCCACATTTTCCTATTGTATGTCTCTTCCTTTTAAAGGGTAGATAATATAGAATGTATATAAAAAATTATTATCCTTTATTTGTATTTTCTTTTCTTTTTCCTATTGGGGTAATTCTCAGTAGCGCTTAGGTGCCAATGTATTACGGAGAATTGAAATTGGGGGTCCCTAAATGCAAATCATGGGTGCAGTCCTTTGTCCCACCTCAAGGGCCATCAGGCCATATTTCCTTTCCTTCCAATCATTTAGTAAGTACTAATACTCCATTAACATTAATGGCCTCTCGCCTCTGGTTCAAGGTACTGGTACAGCAATGGGGGGAAAAATCGCAGGCTGGAGGAAGGAAATGGAAAAGAACACTATTAAAGAACTTTAAAAGAATTCTTCCTGCAATACAAAATCTACTTCAGAGGCCCTAAGACCATTTTAACCAAAAACATTTATTGTGAAATGTCTATGAAACTCTACAAGGAAATATTTTTAGAGCTGTACCAGTATTCTAATTTTAGTGATAAATGGTGTAAGTCCTGAAGTTATTCTTTCCCTTTACCTTGGCAAAGTAACAGTATTGATAGAATACCTGCACCTAAGTGGCTCAATTTTTATTTCCATGATTGTATAAGTCCCTTTTTGATGCTCGTTCTTCCTTCATTTTCTATTAAAGCTGGAAGAAGAAGAAGGGGCTGGTGATGGAAAAAAGAAAAAATTGAAAAGTTCATTGGTACTTCCTCTGAAATTCATGGGCAAAGTCTACCAGGTAAAATAGCACAGCACACATTTGAAGAAAATTATTCCCCCTAAAAAGATGTTCCTACAGTGTTGTGAAACAAATGGGTTTGTAAAAATAGAGATTATTGTTTTTTAAATTATAATGACAATGAAAACAGTAGCGAAACCAAAGGGCCCAGAATGAAAATTAATGGTACTGTGTATTAAAATAAGAGAGCAGTAATAGTTTCCATGCAAAACAGGATTTTTAGGCTCCTAATTCCATTTAAATTGTAAAGACAAGGAGAAAGAGAAGATAAAGCTACACATTTAAAACTGACAATGGGTAGCACTTCTATGCAATTTATAATTAATCTGTGGGACCATTTGTCAGTAGAATATATTGAGAAAAATAGTTTAGTACTATTTTATAAGGGTAAGACATTAGAAGAAAAAGTATTGCAATTGAAGTTACACTAGCTAAGAAAATATTATAAGAGCTATTAATCATCAAGATTCAGGTCATAAGCTGGCTAGCAGCAGAAGTCAAGAGAAAAAAACTGCACAAGTGGCCAGGTGAATTGTGGGTGTTTTATATTTTTCTCTAAGTGTTTCACTTGTAAGTAACTGTTAAAGAATACTAGATGAAATTCTACTTTATCCTACAACTTATTAAGCATTATGACCTATCTCGTTACTTCTAAAATTTTAATAAGCATTTACCATTATCTTAAGAAACACCTCTTCTACATAGCATAATAAAAATTCTCTTTCACTGGTCAATACAATTACCTGTATATATATGAGGTATAAGTACTTAGTTAAAAAAATGCACATATTTAATCAGTAATCTGGGGGCAACCTGGACTCAAGGAGTTTTAAAGTTCTATGGTACTTTATTGTGGAGCCAGAATCAGAAACCAACTTATTTAAAAATGGAGTAAAGGGTAATGGGTCTATTACACACAGACAGACCAACAGGCGTGCACACACGCGCACGCACACACACACATATACACACACACCCTTTCTTTTGGCTCAGACCACCATAGAAAAGATATTTTATATCTACTTATATCTACTTTGCTGCATCATATGAGTCACCAGGTCATTCTCAGAAAGGTTTTTCCATTTTTTGTTGGGGGGGTTCTTTGGGCCTACCAAGTGTTGCTCAAGAAGGCTGGACCCTCTCCCCACCCTCACCAAAGCAACTCTTGGCCACATTGACCAGACATTCAGTGTAAGGGCCTTAGAGCGAGGACACATTGAGCAGAAGGCCAGAAGAACACTACACAGGCCCTGCAGCACACAACCAACTGTTTAGGGACTAAACACCCAACTGGTGGTGATCAGGACCCAAGGTCACACCCATCAGTGCCTGGGGTCTGCGAGGCTGCACCCAGCGAGGCTCATGCACCTTCTGACACTGGAATTTGGGCCTAAATTGGGCCTATATGCTGGGTATGGCAGGTTCACTAGCACTGTGCCATCTACCAGTGCCTTAAAAACAATCTTAAGGGGACATAGCTGTAAATATTTAAAACCATGTAAGGACACTCTGTCATGCAATCATAATAGTCTAACTATAAAGTCAGGAAAAGAAATATGCTTTATGAAGAGCAGTTCTACATACATATGCCTTACTCAGCACTCCCAACTAGACTATCTTATTAATGTTTTAATATAGAATGATAAAATATGATTTTCCCTACCATAAAGGCCCCATAATAGACAACTGAGTTGTCTTTAAATGTGCTATAACAACATTACTATGATTAGATCTGTCAATTGTTCCATTTTCCATCAATTTAAGGAGTTTTATAACCTGAACATTAAAAAATTTTTCAGGCATAAATTTTCCTTACAAGGCTTTTGGTATAAAATCTAATTTTAATTCCTATTATAGAGGTATTAAAATTATTCTAACATTTATAGTTAAATAAGATCTGTTTGTTCCCATACAGTGTTTTGAAAAAAACAAAAAATTTATCCTATTTAGAATATTTAAGGATTATTTATATTATTACTATAAGGATTACTAGACAAACCATTTTTATTAAATAGACACAATAATAGATTTTAAATTCTTTTCCAGAAGAATTCTAAAATAATTCTATTCTAGAATAATTTAGATTTTTTTCTAGAAAATCCAAAGAATAAAAAAGAAAACAACTGCCCCAAAAAAGGCAAGGTACACTTTTAGAAGTTAAAATAAAATGTATTTGATTACATAAATATCATATATTTGATACATGAAATATAATCAAATGGGAACATTTTAAATCCCCATTCTTTATATTAATTGCAAGTATACTTAGTATTATAAAAAGCTGAGCAGGAGAGATAGTGTAGGAATTAACTAGCTTACCTTCTCACCGACTGACTTGAGTTCAATCCCTGGCACCCCATGTGTTCCCCTGAGTACGACAAACATGACCCCTGACCACAAAGCTAGGAGTCAGCCATTGCACAGCAAGATGTGGTGCTATACTGGAACAATAATAACAATAAAAAGCGCAAGCTTAGGGACTGGAGGAATAGTTCAGAGAGTATGTTGCTTGCCTTGCACGTGGCAGACCTGGGTTTGAGCCCAGGACACCTTCTGGTCCCCTAAATGCCTGCACTCTGCCCCAGTAGTAATCCCTGAGCAAGCGACCAGGAATAAGTACTGAGCACTGCCGGATGTGGCACCAAAATAAAAAAAAGTAAAGAAACAAAATAAAAATAGTTCAAGAAAACAAATGATCCTAATTAGAATGTAAGAAGAAATTTATAGCCACTTATATCAGCATATACTGGGAAATATACATAAATATGAATGAATGGGATATTGGACTAAAAATAAAAGTACCAACAAAATCAAACAAATGGAGGCTAGTGAAAGGGTATTCGCCTTGCACAAGTAAAACCATGGGTACAATCCCCAGTTTCCCTTGGGGCGGTGGGGGTAAATAGGCAAAAATACCACAAAGCTTAAAATGTCTCACAGGTGCTTTCAACAAATTCACAAAAATGCTGAGTACCTTTCTAAAAAAAACTAGCTTGTGTTTTCATCTGTCTGTTTGAATATTCTCATCATGCCAAAAATTACGAACCATAAAACCTGCCTAAAGTGCCCACAACTACCAGTGATGTTTTGGGACACGAGAAGAACACACACATTTCTCACACTCTATCCTGTTATTATAACTTTTAAATTTCCGTCTCAATTACGTTTTAAAACATCAGCATGCCCCTGTTTCTGTCCTGCTTTATGGAAGCAGGTGAGACCAATATATGTGCATGGAACTCTGCAACTGCACTACTGTTGGAGGACAGGTTTAGCTATTCTGGGAGATTTGTTGTTTTGCCCACTCCCAGCTTAATCTACTTAAGCCAAGGTTAGTTCTAATGAGCCCTCTCTTCTATGTAAACACTGCTAGAGGGTTGGCAGTTACAGAAGTCACCTGATTGAATAATTTCTGACTTATACATCTACTAAGACTTCTATGTTTTCTAGATTGGGCACAGCTCCTCTTTATACCCACTGCACCCACCGTGGGACAGTTAGAATTTACCAGGAGACTAACACCCTGGCTACGTTGAGACTATAGAAGACTATAGGAAGGATCATACTAGTTTTTCTCTAAGCAGGCCGAATGTGACCCTTTCAGTACACGAGAACAAGATACTCAGAATCACCCTGGTGCAGATAATAACAAGGACCTGTGGGTACCATCTAGATTACATGAAGCTCATGAAGTTAAGATGTATTACTTTATACAAGCCCCCTCTCTCTCTCCAGTGTTTTACATAAGAGATAATCTTGGTAGAAAGGATTAGACCTTGGCATAACCTTTGTTTATACCTGCAATAAGTGTGGCACTACACTCTGTTTAGAGTTCTTTATTGACATGACCCTCCCGGTTGGATTACTTTCGTGTATATAAGGGGACTGACTTGAGGCCCCTTCACCTTTTGTTTTTGGCCTTTCGCTTTCGGCTTTGGCTCCTCAGCTTTTGGTTTTTTGCTCTTTGGCCTTTTACTCCTTCTGGGTAGGACTCAGCTCTGGTGAGATCCTCTCTCTTTGGTGGGAGACTTAGGCTCTTTTGTATGGTGTAAGTTCGGACCAGAGCTAAAGTTTGTTCATTATATTGGATTGCTGTGGAAGAGCTTTTGTACTATTAAAAGCCATTTTTTGGAATTGCACCAGACTCGTGAGTTTTCATCTCCGGCGTACTCGGAGGTAGAAGAGAACTTCTGTCCTGACACTGTCGGGGACCCTGGCGGCATTCCCGGCACACTATCACACTAGTTCTGAAGCCGAACAGATTCATGGCTCTCCCCTGGACTTGCAAGGGGCTGTGGCAAACTACTTAACCTCACCTTCCTGTATGTAAAAGAGAACTGTAACACATGAGGCTGAATCAAAACTGACACATAGGGACCGGAGTGATAGCACAGCGGGTAGCATGCGTTTGTCTTGCATGCTGCCGACCCAGGTTTAATCCCCAGCATCCCATATGGTCCCCAAGCACTGCCAGAAGTGGTTCCTAAGTGCAGAGCCATGAGTAACCCTGAGCATTGCTGGGTGTGACCAAAAAAACAAAAAAAACCCTGACACATAAAATGAACAAAAGAGTTACACCTCAGCACACTCATATTATCAACTTATTGCTAATAATAACATTAATAGGCTGAAAGGAACTATGTTCCTGATTTTGTAGACTTTATAGTGACTGAGCTGTTTCACCAGACTGAAGAGTAAGGAGGACTGAAAAAAGGAGACTAGAGACCCCCCACAGAGAGCTGGGAGCTCTCCCTGGTGCTGCCCTCAGAGCTCAGACCCGCAGTCTGCTGGGCTTTCTTCCTGCTTACCTTTCCATCATTCCTCAAACCAAATTGAGATTTTTTCAGTTCTCACTCTGATTTAGTAACATGCTTACATTACCTGTGTTCCTGGCTTAATTTTTTTTGTTTGCTTCTCCCAGTTGATTTAAAGTGCTTCATTTTCTAGATTTCCCATGCTATTTTGCTCAGAGCTGAGAATTCTTTTTTTTTTAATATAATTTAATTTAATTATTTTTAATTTTTTTTTTTTTACAATTACAAAGATAAACAATTAAAAAGTTCATATATGGGTTTTGGTCATACAGTGTTCCAGCACCCATCCCGCCACCAGTGCCCATCTCCCACCACCAACGTCCCGGTTCCCTCCCCCTTCCCCAGCCCTGCTCCATGGCAGGTTCTTTATTTCTTTCCCTTTCTCTCTCTTTCTCTTTTCCTTCCCTTCCAGACTATGGATTACAGAACATACATTAAAGGGCTGTCATGTGTATCTTTTTGCCTCTATTTAATGCTCAGAGCTGAGAATTCTATCTAGGACATCAATACAAAAGCAAGTGTTCTACCACTGCGTTACATCTATGGCCCAAGATGATATTTACTCTTCATATAAAGTTATATATATTGTGTCAATAAAGGTTAGTACAAAATTAGTATACATTTACTCTTAATATATATATATATATATATATATATATATATATTCACTCCTATTGTGTCAATAAAGGTTAGTACAAAATGTCCTATTGTGTCAATAAAGGTTAGTACAAAATGTTTGAGGTCCTCTTCCTCAAACGTTTCTCAGGAAGACATAAATATAACTGCAGCTGAAATAAAAAAATTGTCAGAATGTTTAAAAAGAACTAGAGGTATATGTAAATATTTGCATGCAAATAGAGGGTATTTCAGTATTAGGATGACAGAACTATGGTACAACCTGAAGCACTTTATTTGCATGCCCATTACGGCAGGATCATTAATATACCACAGAAGTATTATGTACAGCTAAAGAAGTCCTGAGAGTCCCAAAGCCCACCGAGAATTAAAGATGGCTTTCAGAGTAGAAGCCTGCCTATCATCCCTGAGTCTGTGCGAGTTAGGGGAAAAGAACAGGCTTTTATTTCTCTTGAGCTGCAGTTGGAAGACTGTTAAAGCGTAAGTTGATGGTCTGATGCGTAGAAGCACCGCACATTTCAGTTACGTAGAAAGCAAGTGCATGGTTTTAAGGAATCAGAGCTTCCTCCTCTGAGACTAGAGGTGTTAGTCTTATGGCCTGGATAAATTCCAACTTAGGTAATTACATTCTGCTTACCTCACCCCCTAGCAATTTTTTCAAGTGAATCTAGTATTATTCTTCACTTCCTACCCTAACCTGCTGTGTAGTGTTGCAATGAGCTGTTAAACAGCTGCCATGCTTGACTCTACAACGGTGACTCTGCTTCACTGTATAATTTGTAACCATTCGCAGTGTGCTTTGGAATCTTTCAGGATGAAAGTGTTACCCTAGAATGCAAGATATCATCATCATTTTAAAGGCATACAGTACAACTGCTTATTTCAGTTAAATTCAGCATAACATATTTAGAAAATACCTTATTTCATGAAAAACCATAAAACTAGGTTAAAATACCCATGAAACATGCTACAAAGATTATATGAAGAGATATTTAAAGAAAGGAAACTATTTATCAACTATATGAATATTCTGCCAAAGAAAGAAGTAGTAGGAAGAACAAATGCTTAAGACATTTTTATTTGAAAATACATCTGCCTTCATCAGATGGTAAAATTCCCAATGTCACCCAAGAAAAACAGTGAAGAGAAAAACTGAGCGTTAAGTCAGTGGGAAATGGAGAAATGCCAACACTTACAGAGAAAGTGGTCAGGATAAATACATTAAAAAAAAACCATTTTCTTATTTCTCATCAGGACAGCCAAAAATTATACAAATTCATTATTATGAAGACATTGAATTTTTGCTCTGTATTGCCCACAGAGGGCTGGAGCAATAGTACTGCGGGTAGGCGTTTGTTCTGCATGTCGCTGACCTGGGTTCGATTTCCGGCATCCCATATGGACCCCATGCATCTCCAGGAGTAATTCCTGAGTGCAGACCCAGGAGTCCTTGAGCATTGCTGGGTGTGACCCAAAAATGTGAAAATTTCCCACAGATAACTGTATACTGCAACAAATATTTGGCAATTCTTAAAAAGTGTGTCTTGGTGCAAACACAAGAGGTTTTAACAGGTGCATGGGCCTTCCACCAATTTTATTTGGTGGAAGGCTTTGGGTTAATTGTTTTCAACTTTGGTGTACAGTGGAAAAACCTAGAAAATTAAAAAGCACCAACAACGTAAGTCACAATGTGTAGGAGAAGGGAGAAAGATAAAGAGATGAGAAAGAAAAGAGGGACAGAGAGAGAGAGAGAGAGAGAGAAAGAGAGAGAGAGAGAAGAGGAAAAGTGCCTGCTATAGAGGTATTTGGGGAAGGGGGAGGGGATCTAGGAACATTGGTGGTGGGAAATGGGCACTGGTGGAGGGATGGGTGCAGGAACACTGTATGACTAAAACAGCTTTGTAACTGTATCTCATGGTGATGTATAACATTTTAAATAACAATAATAAATTAAAAAAAAAAAAACAAAAAATATAACAAAAAAATTTGAAAAACACCAGCAACAAAACAGCAACCAATACTTGGATACCAAAACCAGAGATTCTGATTTAACTGATATGTATATCAAGATGTTTTTAAAGCTCTCCAGATCATTACAATATAGAGCCAACCTTGAAAACCATCACTTGAGACTATGCTATACCAACTTGGCAATAACTGTAAGTGGCCTGGAGCTTTAAGATGAAAACGCTCATTATTTGCAAATACTCATATTTCATTAACAGAGGCCACACAATCAGTTCCCAAATACACATTCCATGCAGTTCAAACTTCATCAACTAGAAAGGAAGTGACTGTACCACCTAAGGAATATGTTCATGAAGGCCACATTACAACGCAATTTTATTTTGCAATAACAAGAGTTTCTCCTGGAAACAATCATTAATGTAGCTACAAAATTTTGAATTGAAAGTTACCTCTGGATACATTATCAGTGCTATAGATTTATAATCAGAAAACTATATGATTTCATACTACTTTGTCCTGATATATCTGATGCATACTGTCTCTGTAAGAGACAAACAATACTCCATTATCATACTAATTATTACTTAAGTAACTTCAAATGGAAGTACTGCTTCTTCCTTCAACTCACCTAAATATTCTTAAAATGAAAAAGAAGTACTGGCAAGCAAAAACAGAAAGAGGGTTTCAAAGCTAAGTACCAGAAAATGCTTATAAGGATGTTAAGAGTTGACTCTTGCTAGAATGCAAGACCCACAGCTCCACAATCTTCCCCCCCCAGGGGAAGAGGGTTGGAAGTGGTCAGAGGTTATTCCTGACTCTGTGTGCAGGGATGACTTCTGGCAGAGCCCAGAGGACCAGATATGTTGCTAGAATAGAGCTGGGGGTGCCACTAGTAAGGCAAAAGCCTTATTCTCATGAATCCAGCCCGATTTCTGCTATTTTATTGATCAAAACAGCCTTCTATGGCAAAAAAACATATGAAAAAATGCTCATCATCACTAATCATCAGAGAGATGCAAATCAAAACAACAATGAGATACCACTTTACACCACAGAGACTGGCACATATTCAAAAGAACAAGAACAACAAGTGCTGGCGTGGATGTGGGGAAAAGGGGACACTCATCCATTGTTGGTGGGAATGCAGACTGGTACAGCCTTTCTGGAAAACAATATGGACTTTCCTCCAAAGACTAGAAATTGAACTCCCATTTGACCCAGCGATACCACTCCTGGGAATCTACTCTGGGAAGCCAAAAATACGCAGCGGAAACACCATCCCTACTTTTATGTTCATAGCAGTATTATTCACAATAGCCAGAATCTGGAAGCAACCAGAGTGCCCGAAAATCGATGACTGGATAAAAAAGCTTTGGTACATCTACACAATGGAATACTATGCAGCTGTTAGGAAAAAATGAAGTTATAAAATTTGCCTACAAATGGATGGGCATGGAGAAGATTATGTTGAGCGAAATTAGCCAGAAGGAGAGAGACAGATACAGAATGACTGCATTTATCTGCATAACATAAATATATAGGTACATAATATGATACCAATATCCAAGGTCAAGTGAAACATATATCAGGAAGTCCTGTCAAAGGTGGAAATTATCACAAACGTGTGGGATTCAGAGGCTAGGTAAGACAGAAATGGAACAGTGTGCTGACAATTGTTGAGGGTACTAATACCAACCTAGAACTGAACATTAAATAGAGGCAAAAAGATACACATGACAACCCTTTAATGTATGTTCTGTAATCCATAGTCTGGAGGGGAAGGAAAAGAGAAAGAGAGAGAAATGGAAAGAAATCAAGAACCTGCCATGGAGCAGGGCTGGGGAGGGGGAGGGAACCGGGGACGTTGGTGGTGGGAGATGGGCACTGGTGGCGGGATGGGTGCTGCAAACAATTCAGTATGATTTGTTGGCAAAGTGCTACACCGCTTTCAATGAAACAATGTATGTTTTAACTGAACTAAAATAAATACATGTTTAATCACTAAAAAAAAAAAAAAAAAAAAACAGCCTTCTACTTGGATCTGAAAAAATAGCTGCAAATTACAATATAATAAAGGCAGACAAAAGAAAAAATGCAAGTACACAAAACAAAGCAAAATAGAGGGCAGGTGTAAATTACAGATATATATATTTATACACACACAGCAGGAAAGGAAGTTGGGTATCTGAAGCAGTTTAAAGTAATAACTAAGAAAAAATAAAGTAATAGCTATCACTGTCACTGTCCTATCACTGTCCTCCCGTTGATCATCGATTTGCTCGAGCAGGCACCAGTACCATCTCCATGCGTTCTGTCGTGAGCTAGGGCATCTGCTCGCTCCAGGAACATGAAAAGCCTCAGACCATTCCTTCAGGTCATGGGAATAAGGTCTATAACTGTTACTGGGTTTGGCATATCAAATACGACATGGGTAGCTTGTCAGGCTCTGCCGAGAGTGAGCCTATATAGTGATTTTATACTATTGGGCTAAACCCCCCCCCTCCCCAAATCAAAGTAGTCAATGATTAGAAACTCAGGTAATTCAAATTTCCGTTCTTCTATACTCCAATCTAGAGTAGTCAGTAAGTGCAGGAAGTGGTGACAGTTTTTGGGGGTGACATAGAGGATGCTGTGGATCGAACTGGTGTCAGCCCTTTGTGGTAACACCGTGCCCGCTGTACTGTCCCTCTGGCCTAGGGAGGGTTTTAATCTTCAGGTGGTGGCAGGCTGTGTGGAATGCTTGGAGGTCTGGCATGTGAGGGTTCAGAGGGGAAAGTGCAGGGAGGAACAGGAAACAGTCTGGACTAAGGAAGTCTCGTCTTCTTCCTTTTGTTTCTGGGTCACATCCAGCAGTATTAGGGGAAGTGGGGCCACAAAGCAATGTGGTTCAGCTAGCTGGCCCTCACTCTTTTTTTTTTTTTTGCCTTTTTGGGTCACACCCTCAGGGTTTACTCCTGGCTCTTCGCTCAGGAATTACTCCTGGCAGTGCTCAAGGGACCATATGGGATGCCGGGGATCGATCCTGGGTCAGCTGCATGCAAGGCAAAAGCCCTACCGCTGTGCTATCACTCCAGTCCCTGGCTTTCACTTTTTAATGCTCGGGTCACTCTTGGTAGGGCACTTGTGTTAAAAATCTGGGCCCCCTACATGCAACAGCACATCTCCAGCCCATATCTCTCCCCCCGCCATGCAGAGAAACTGGAAAAGAGCGGACCAACTGGGCCTGCCCCCCCCCATCCATACATGGTCTCCTGAGCGCCCTTGGTGGCTCTGCAATAAACCTAGGAAGACGAGGGTCAGAGACAGCACACAGGGAAAGCACGTCCTTCTGTGTGTCTGACGCTGGCTGGAACGCTCGGCACCACACAATGTCCTGAGCACAGCTGCGTGGCCCCCAAACAAAAAAAAAAACCTAGACACAAAAAATACCCTGAACAAGAGTGGAGCGAGAGTGGATCTGGAGGGCTGAAGATACGCTTTGCAAGCGAGGGTCCAGACTCAATTCCGGGCACCACACAGCCTCCAGAGACCTCCAGGAGCATCCCCAGGCTGGGAGTAAGCTGCTTCCCATACCCCAGTTTCAGCTTTAGGAGAGGAGCAAGCTCTCGGCTGAGTGTGGAAAGAAAGAGTAGGGTTGGGGTGCCCAGGACACCGCTAAGACAAATCAAACAAAGGAAAGCTGAGGCAGGAGAGAGCAGACTGGAGAACTCTTACTTAAAAATAATTTTTTTCTCTTTTGGTCACACCCAACAATGCTCAGGGGTTACTCCTGGCTCTGCACTCAGGACTTACTCCTGGCAGTGCTTGGGGGACCATACAGGATCTCGAGGATCGAACCCAGGTCGATCAATACTTTAAGCTATTACTTAGTTTAAAGTAATAACTAATAAAAAATGAAGTAATAGCTAAGGACTTTGAATGGAAAAAAAGTATGAAAAATATATGAAATGCTCTCTGTTCTTTGTTACTTCAAATGTCTGATGTAATATTTAGGAAAATAAGGGTCAGAAAAGGGGCATTAAACAGAAAGTAGCTAAGTCAGAAACATGGGTATGTTATGTGAACACACTTCATTATACTATCTCTGCTACATGTTCTCCTGTGAAGCGTGGCACTACGCCGGCCTCACTCTCCAGCCATGTACACGCACATTGGTATCCTCTAAACAGAACCCCAACTCATCTTTAGCAATGCCATCCAGCTACACAGTCAGGACTCAAGGATACAGTGGGAATCAACCGAGAGCCTGGGGAAAGGCAAGGACAAGCTTAACATTGAAGCCATAGTTTAATGAAAATGTTGAATAGTCTAGAGAAAGACATAGGGGAAGGCTTAAGAAAAACAGCTAATCAAAAAGAAGGAGCAATTTCTAGAAAATGTACAAAAAGCAGGATGCAAATTTGAAATCTCTATTAAAATATTGGTTCACTCAAGCTTCGTGATATCAGGTACTAGAAAGAGTGATGATTAAATTATTTTCCAGTTCAAATTCTGGAAACCCCATTCCTCACTCCTAGAATAAGTTTCATATAAATAGCCCAGTGTTTACTGTAAGAGAAAAGTATGCTATAAGCAAATACAGTCAGCTGAGTCATATATATTTTCCTCTCAAAATGAGCTGTAGATCAGGGAGCTAGATATATTCAGAGAAAACAGCAACAAGTAGTGATGAACTGAAATATCTAAGGTTTTTCTAAGAAATTTCTGAACACCATCTATTCCAGATAAAATTAATCTTCTTTATCAGCGCTGATTGATTCTCTCCTACTAATTAATTCCCAATATAGTAAATAACCTTGGTGGCACATTATAAAAATCCTACACATCTTTTCACTGGCTTCAAAATTATGATTTTCCTGCTACTGTATTCTATAACCTCAGGTTAAGAAACCCTATCTGCACTAGTTTTGCCAGCTCTGAAAGAGAAAATAAAAATAATGTAACTTCTGAAATTTTCAGTTATGCAAAATTCTGATCTGAATCCTTAGAAAGAAAAAAACTGCCAAAACTTGAAAACAGCATATATTTATCTACAATAGAAATTTACTTGGCATTTGTCTTTTAATTTCCTATATTCACTACAATAATAATTTGAAAACTTACAAATTTTCTTTGCTTATCTCCTTCTTGTCTTCTATTCCCAACAAAACACATCACCTATTACTAAAGATTCCAATTTGCCATTGTTTCATGCTTGGGTTCTTTCAAATCCATTCTCATAGTCAGAGGCAGAAACCCTCTCTTCAATTAATTAAAAACAATTATGACATGTCCATTAAGTTTTGGTACTATGAAGTAAGTTTTATATTATATAAAACATGTGTTTGCTTTGAATAGTTTCTTTCACCAAAGAATCTCTTGGTTTTCACGAAGATACTGAACAGATTTGTACTGGTTTTGAAGGAGATGGTTTCCCTAAACAAAGACACCAGTTTATATATATATATATATATATATATATATATATGTATAAAATATATATATATGAATTTGAAATTGAATACCATATTCATGATTTGGGTGTTAGCTTATCGGAACAGAAATCACTGGAATGAAGATTGAGTTTCAAATAAGCATAGCTACTTCCAAGAATGCACAAAATATATCAGAATAGAAAAGCTAAAATACTATTTCTTCTCCTGGTGCCTGCTAATTACATGTAAATTTTTAATATGCATCCAAAGAGGAAATATAAACAATCTCTACCACTGTCATTTTATAGCTGCTCAAAGAGGAAATCAAGTTTTCATCTTACAAGAGCTAAACTGGAAGAGAGGCAAGTGTTTGTGCAACCAATGGCATCACCTTTAAAGAAATTGATTAAATCACTTGAATCCTTTCATTAAATTCTCACTACTAAGTTTGCTGAATCTTTAAAAATCTGTATTTAATGATACTAATACATTAAATAAGAATCCCCCAAACAAAAAAAGTAGTAATTGGGGCCTGAGAAGGCACAGGGCTGAGACAATACTGCGCATAGCTGAGCCCAGTTCAATTCCTCAACTGCATGGTTCCCTGAGCATAGCAGAGCACAGCTTTGGAGACCCCAACGATGGCCTAGTATTTCCCTAGCTCCACAGGATCCTTGCAGCTCCACATTCTCAGACCCACTCTTCAACCACTGACCCAGCAGGCCAAGAGATGCAGGGATGCCTAGAACCCAGGTTCTAAGATACTGCTTAGAAGTCTCCCCAAACGTAATCATTATTTAATTATAAGTTTCACGGGAATATCTGCTTACAAAAATAATTTATAAGAAACACTGAGTAAAATAGGAACAGAATCAATCAACTTAAGGAAAGTTTATGATATCCAAACACACACAAGACATAGTTTGAAGCATATCTGTCTGTAACTGGAAAGAATACTTTTTTAATATATTTTTTATTATACCACCATGTGATATACAATTACAAAGATGTTCATGTTTGGGTTTCAGTCATACAGTGTTCCAGAACCCATCCCTCCACCAGTGCCCATTTCCCACCACCAATGTCCCCAATTTCCTCCCCCCGACACCAGGCTGCCTCTATGCCAGGTTCTTTATCTCTTCTCTCTCTCTCTCTCTCTCTCTCTCTCTCTCTCTCTCTCTCTCTCTCTCTCCTCTACCCCCTTCTCTTACACATTGTGGATTGCAATAGATACATTTAGAGGTCATCATGTGTACCCTTCACCTATATTCAACGCTCAGTTCTAGGCTAGTATTATCATTTCATTTTCAACAATTATTAGCACACTGTTCCCTTCTCTGTCTTACCTAACCTCTGACTCCCACGCTTATGTGGTTCATTCCACCTATCAACAAGACCTCCTGGTCCATGTTTTGCCTGACCTTGGATACTGGTATCATACCATATATAACCTCTGGCTCTAGGCACATATCTTTGACTCCACTGTTCTCCCTGCATTAACATATGCCTCAGAGACCTGGGCCCTATGAAAGCAGGATGAGAATGCTATTCAGGTCTCCTAGAGAGGAATCAAAAGAGTTATGCTTGGAATATCACGCCTCACTCAAGTGAAAGAAAGAATCCGAGCTCAGACCTCCATCGCTGTTCCAGAGTCAGGGACGCTGTCTCATTTGCCAAGGCATAGAAAATCAGATGAGATGGACATGTAATGTGATTTGGAGATGACCTCTGGACCTAGAGCCGTAACCGACTGGATCCCACGGGACATCAAAAGATTACATTGCTGCCCACCTACAAGATGGTGATGCTTCTTCGTCAAGACCATGAGTGAACAGTTTGAGGCTCTTCATATTCCTGAAACAACCAGATGCCATTGGGCTACAATGGCACGTGATAGGGTCAAATGGAAATGTTACTGGTGCCTGCTCGAGGAAATCGATGAACAACAGGATGTCTAGTGACCTAGTGGTAAATATATATGTATATATATTTATATATAGTATATATACTATATATACTATATATAAATTTATATACTATATTTATATATTATTATATATAGTATATATACATATATATGTATATATGTGTGTATATGTATATATACATATATACATATATGTGTGTGTGTGTATATATATATATATATATATATATATATATATATATATATATATACACACACTCCCACTTCTGCAGCCTCCTGGGCTGAGTTCCAGCTCAGCAACATCCTAGGGACACACAGCTCCAGCCCGGTCCCAGCTTTCCCAGCCTATGGCAGGCAGGAATGGCTGACCTTCCCCACCGCCATCCTGTGGGCTCTGTGGGCTCTACTGTCTGCCTGACCCCCGCCCCACGCTCACCATCTGTTCCCTCTCCCTTCCCGTGGCCTGGCCCCTCCTCACAAAGCCACTGGAGAGCTTGGGGGATGCTTTAGCAGCACCTAGAGGTGTTGGGCGAGGGGGCCGGGTCTCCTGGTTGTGTTGGAGACTGGCCCTGGTTTGGGTGCTGGGTCGGGTCTCAACCCCAGATTGACCCCTCTCCCCAAACACCTGTCTGGACAGTGGTCCCAGCTCCCCGCCCACTGCTCCCCACTTGGCCTGGGAGACCCCCTGTCTTTGGTTGCAAAGTGGCCCCACACCCGGCCAGTGGATGAGCCCCATTCACCAACTGCCCATCTCTGGTCTGCAACTGGGCGGGGTGTGAGCACAGCTGGGAGCCCAGTACTTGTTTTCTTTAAAAAAAAAAGTCAATGCCCCGAAAGTGGTGAGTTGACTCAATAGAAAAATCAAAATTCTTTAATTTAAAAAAAGTAAAATTAAAAAAAATTTTTTAAATTTTAAATTAAATGTAAAATTTATAAATTATATTTTTTCGTTAAAATTAATGAAAGCATTAAAGTTACTTTGGACTTAAAAACTATGATAATGACCAAATTTTATTTTCAATAAAATGCCCACTATATACTTACAGTAAGTACTTCACATTATTCACAAAACAGACAAATGATATAGATGTTTTCCACTTACTTTATGCATAAGGGGAAAATTAGGTGGGAGAGGTCAAATAACTTTTTCAATATCTAACAAATGTTTAGCAAAGCAGTGTTACTGCAACATAACATCTATGAAACATCTAAGTCAGTGTTCTTATATGATGCAGCTGCTTATTCACCTGATGGGATTTGGTCACATGTCTCAAGCCAAAGGAACTGAAAGTGATTTAGTAATTGAACTCTGAGAAATTGAGGGGAAGAGTAATTTAAAAAATTCTTACACTTAACACAAAAATTTTTAAAGCTCTGATGTCTTATGAGAGTCTCACACATGGGGCAGAGCTGTTCCTTGCTCTCCCTGTGCACAGCCGTTCATGAGGCAGTGGAGAGGCATGGCGGGTTCTAGCCCTGGCCCACCACCTCGGCAGAGCCTCACAACAAGCCAGACCACCCCTCCTCACTCCACGGGGCGCCGCCATTTTCCACTTCTGGACTTCCCTCTCATCAGAACTCCACCCAGCCGACCAGCCCATCACAGCCCGGATCACCGACACCCACCCTGCAGCAGCTTTTTTCCTCAATCCGGCCCAGGTATGCTGGTCCAGAGACTCTCACACATGGGGCAGAGCTGTTCCTTGCTCTCCCTGTGCACAGCCGTTCATGAGGCAGTCGGGAGGCATGGCGGGTTCTAGCCCTGGCCCACCACCCACCACCTCGGCAGAGCCTCACAACAAGCCAGACCACCCCTCCTCACTCCACGGGCGCCGCCATTTTCCACTTCTGGACTTCCCTCTCGTCAGAACTCCACCCAGCAGACCAGCCCATCACAGCCCGGATCACCGACACCCACCCTGCAGCAGCTTTTTCATCAATAAATGCTTTATTTGGAGGTCTTTAAAAGAGTTTGCCTCCCGCTCGGCAAGCCTGGCAAGCTTCTCGTGTTGTATATGATATGCCAAATTCAGTAACAATTATATTAGGTCATTCCCATGACCTAATATAATGGTTTGAGGCTCTTTATGTTCCTGTAGCAAGCCGATGCCCCTGGCTCTACTGGCATGAGACAGGACATAGACAGGACATATGGAGATATTACTGGTGCCCGCTCTAGGAAATAGATGATCAACGGGAAGATCGTGATCGTGAAGATCGTGAAATCGATGTCTTATAAATTCTGCAATGAATCTTTGTAACAATGGCAAATGAAAGTAAATACAGGGGCGGAGTGATAGCACAGCGGGTAGGGCATTTGCCTTGCACGCGCCAACCCAGGTTCGATCCCCGGCATCCCATGTTGTCCCCTGAGCATTGCCAGGTGTAACCCCTCAGCGCCGCAGGGTGTGACCCAAAAAGGAATAAAAAAAAGTAAATACATATCTTGAATTCATTTAGAGCAAATAAATGTGAGCTGTATTAAAAATAAAACAGTCCAACCAAAACTGCTAGAATCACCAACAATATAACAAATGAAAGCAAGTTCTACATCATGACACTTGGATAAAGGCATACTTCCTGTTGATCAGTTTCACCTAAAAAAAAAAATTAAAACTCCCTGAACACATCATCTTCACAGAAGTGAGTTTATCTCTCACTGCTTATAAAATATTTTCCTGTTACTACAATGAAAACTTCAAGAGCGTCCCTCCGCACTGCTCCATCAAGCTCCACATACATTTTCCAAATCGATAACATGTAAGTAACTGTGAACGCGCTTCTTTTTATCCTCCCCCATTTCCAAGTGCAAGTCTCTGATAAACTATTCTACAAGATTTTTAGAAATACTGTAGGGGGTGAAGCACTTGCCTTGTACACTGTTATACATTCTAACCCCCCAGACACACATAATCCCCCATGCAGCAAGGGTGATCTCTGAGCTGAGAACAGCTGGACGTGCTCCACCCCATAAAAACAGACAGAAATTACTCTATCTCCTAGTTCCATCAAAATCTCTTTATCAACATAAAATCACCCATTTCTTAATCCAACGTATCCACAAATGACTGTAGGCTAATATCCAAATCCTCAACCTTAGTTCTTATATTCAGTCTTATGATTTCTCCATTGAATTGAACCAGAGTTAATTAGCCTGTTCTAGGGCCAATAATTATTCAAAGCCACAAATATGTATGCAACTATTCTCTCTCGATAATATACCCTCTTACTTACCCTAACTCACACACCCTCTTTCTCACACCTAGAAATAACATGACACTAATGGAAACAGTATATTGGAGCCAAACCATCTGGGCACCTTATAAAAATATTAGGAGGCATGCTTCACTTTTATAACTTGTATCACTTGTCTTCCCGTTGTTCATCAATTTGCTGGAGCAGGCACCAGTAACATCCCATACGTCCTGTCACGTGCTAGTGTAGCCCTAGGGCATCTGCTCACCCAGGAACATAAAGAGCCTCAAACCACTCCATCAGGTCATGGGAATGACGTCTATAATTGTTACTGGTATTTGGCATATCAAATATGACACAGGTAGCTTGCCAGACTCTGCCATAGGTATTCTTATCCTTCTGAATTTGACTTTTCTTATTACAAAATTAAGGGAATAACTTCATAGTTTGGTAAAGATTTGAAGAAATAGAGGCCAGAGCTGAATGCATATTTTGCATATTGAAGAACTGAGCTTAGGTCCCAGTACTTCCCTATTGCACTGCCAAGAGCAACCCCTTAGCACAGAGCCAGGAGTACTCCCTGAACACTGCCAGTATGGCACGCACACGCACACACATACACGCACACATGCACGCACACACAGGCACACACGCCGCACACACACACATACAAGCACACACGCATAAAGGCGATAGACATAAAACAATGCCCATACAGGAACATTGATGAATGAGTTATTGGTTGCTATTATTATTATTATTATCTTAACTTTATCTTTAATGCCAACCTCAAATTTCAGTTAAACTACCTTCTTTTTCCTCTATCCTATACTGAGAAGTAACATCTGAGTAATTATCCAAACTCTTAATTTTAAGAATTCCACTTCGCATATCTGTATATTCCAAATATCTATATTTATCACACAAATAGCAAGCTTTTAATAAATATTTGGCAGGCTAAGTCATGTAAAAGAGCTCAGAGAACTGAATTACTATTCAATATATCTCATTTCATCATCTAATTACTTAGAAGCATATTTTAAAACAATTTCCTATTAAAGAAAATCTTTTATTAGAACGTATTAGGGAATAATTCATTCGGACGAGGAATATTTCTGGGAGTTCCTTGGTGGATGAAACATTCTTTCTTCTTTTTTTTTTTAAGTAGAAAGCATTCTAAAACACTTCCCAGCACTTTTAAAAAAGAACACTGAAACACTTAAGTGACTTCTCTGGACCACCCCACGGCCACCCCTCACTCCAGAACCATGACAAATGATCCTGCATGACTGTTGCCAAGCAAATTTGGAAAATACCACGTGACTTTCCCTCTCCTGCACTCACTCTGCTAACTCACACTTCTTGACTGCTAGATACAGACAACAAGACTTGGGCAGTCCCCATCTTTATTTAAAGTGCTGGCAGACTTTAGATCCTTAGGTGTGCTACAGAGCAACGGGGACGTTCAGAATTTTGTTCTCCCTCATTTTTGAGGCTGGAGTCACTTTCCGCAATGAAGAAGCGGTGATGATGAGATGACTGGTAAAGTCGGAAACATTTTCTGGGCACTTAAATTGGCTGTAGACTCAACTGGAGCTAAGTCAGCACATTAAAATAATTATAACGATTCTCATAAACAGAGACAGGTCATTTTAATGATGAGAAAATAAAATCTCTGGGAAGTCTGTTCTAGAGTGAACTGGGGGTAATAGTGGTAAAATTCTAACTCAAAAGCCTGCCTGGGCAGGTACTGGGAATGATGGTAAAGCAGGCAGGGAGTTCGCTTTGTATGTAGCTGACCCAGTTGGTCTGATCCCGGCTGCGATATATCGCCCTCCAAACCGCACTAGGCCTGATGCCTGAGCTCACAGCTCTGGGTACCACTGGGTGTCACCCCAAAACACTCACACATAAAAATGAAAATCCTGCCAACATACTACTCATTCTCAGCTTTCATTCAGCATTACCAAACTTAGGAAGATCTGGAATAAGTGATTCTTAGCGACATAAGTGGCTTGTTAAATATCCAAACAACCTTCCTGTCGTCTTCCCAACGTGCACTGCTCATGTACACAGTCTGGGTGTGACACGACATAACTATTTTTTCTGCCTAAAGGCAGAAAACTGACCTTCCACTGAAGGTCAGTCATTGTACTAGACAGAGTTTGGGAGGCCACATTAAGTGCGAAAAGATGAGTAGCTATTTTGCTAAATTCTTTGACTAGGACTTGCGTTTGTCCAGTGACCTGAACTCCAATTTAGCGGCTTCACTCTGTGTATGTCTTTGGCTTACTTTGCAGTCTCTAAACACGCATATGCTCTGATTTTCAGGGATTTCGCTACCCGGTGGTCTGAGTTTTTGATTTCGCCAATATTTGTCAGAAAAAAAAAGTGTAGTCAAGCCGTGAATGCACAATCAGGTAAAACTTTATCTTTAATTGCAAAAAGGGGGAAGCAAAGTAAAAGGACAATGGCGACTGGCTCTGAACTGAATGTTTGGGAGTTTCAACATTTGGGACTTGAACCCCTTAGGATGGGAACATTATGGTGTTTGTGATGTCAATACTGCAAGAGTTGAAGAAACTAGCTTTTATACTCCAGCATTAACATGGATGCTAATTAAAAGAACACTCTGAGTAAGAATTTGATCTAGGTATCTGCAGGCTAACAGGGTATTATAGAAATACATGAAACCAAACTTTGTTCTTTAAAAGAATAGCAAGAGGACATCACTTATAATGCCGCATTAGATATGAAGATTTCTTGACAGTGAATGGTGTTAAGCATCGGAACGCTTATCAAAACCTTTTTTTTAGAACAGCAATTCTATAAAAACATTTTAATGACATTCAAAGGAAACACATTTTTGCATTCATTTAGAAGAGCCAAAATAATTGTTAGCAAATATGGATCTGTTTAATTTGTGAAAGCCAAACTTTTCTTCTACTTCGGTCCTAGATTAATATTCAAAAGACAGATCTCACTTCATTATTTCTTTGAGCACAGGCAATAGTTTTACTAATATGTCTAACATAATACTTTCTCAAATATCTCACAAATATGAAAATAAGACCACATGGGGTAAGAAGATTAAGGTGTTTTCTAGCATACCCGCATTCCTTAGAACAGCAGAACTCTTGATGGCAGAACACAAAGTTTTCAGTGGGGAGTCATGGGGGCTGCCTTCTGTCCTATCAATCTCCAAATTCTCAAATTACAGATCTGCTGTTGTTTGCGGGCACATCTGCTTTGCAATGTAAAATAGTGTTTTCTTTAATAAGAATTCTTCAAAAAGCCCTTAGGCTCCTTGCCTTTGTTTGCACAGCCTGAGAGTTTTCATTTAAAATTTTCACACTGTTTTTAAAATTCTCCATTTTTGTTTCTAAAATAGTCAGGCAAAGTCCATAACCCTCTGTTCTGGCTCCACATTTTAACTACACGGAAAGGGTAGAGAGAAATGTGCACACAAAGTTTTACAGTCTCAGTAAATGAAATAATTCCAAGTGACCAGCATTGCCGCCTTCTCTGCTCTGCTGCCAAAATTATAGGGAAAAAGAAATCCGAGATGCTTTGACATGATCTCTATTCCCAGGAAGTCAACCCCCTATGAAACTCACAGGTAAAAGCCACTCTCATTTGTTAGAAGGCAATTCTGACCACGTGATAATGGGGGAGCAGGAGGAGACAGGAAAATGATCACAGAGACAAAATGCTCTCTTAGAAAAGTTCATACTTGATCTGTGCTCAGAACTGGATCAATGTACACATTTCTCATCTACAGAGAGTGCATGCTTGAAATCCAAACTTGAACTCGAAGTATACAGTTGCATTTTTAAATTTATTTTTCCCCCTTTTGGGTCACACCAGTCAATGCCCAGGGGTTACTCTTGGCTCTGCACTCAGGAATTACTCCTGGCAGTGTTTGGGGGATCATATGGGATGACAGTGATTGAACCCAGGTCGGCTGTGTGCAAGGCAAACACCCTCCCCCACTGGACTACTGCTGTGGCCCTGAATTCAGTAGAATTTTTTCACTCATTAAAACGATGAGAGAGGGTTTTTTTTTAAATACCCCCCAATGAAAGCAGATATATTGGATGTTTTTACATCAATTATGTGTAGCCATTCTTCGGAAATTGAAGTGTCAAAATATAAGAGGACCTAGAGGGCAGACAAGAGAAAATACATACAAATATAGGACCATTGCAGCTGAACATTTATCCTGACCTTTACTCCAACTAAACGTTTTTGAAACAGAGGACGTTTCTTTGATACTCTTGACTCAAGATACCCTGATAGAATTCCTTGGGAAGAAATGATTTTTCTAAACAGATGGGTGATATTTTGTACCTCAGTGTATTTCAATTGCCTGGGATTAAATTTTGTTCAGAACAAGCACATCAAAATTATGCTATCTCTTAGACTCAAATCTTATAGGAAGGAGAGACAGTGGAGGTAGAAGTCTAATATAGTATATTCTGGTTTAGTAGCTAATAGGATGGATCAGGAAATGCACTGTTTAGGCTACAAGCATACAGAGGCAAAGAGCTTGCATAAAAGAGCAATAAGTAAAGTTGAGAACTGCACAAAAGTCTGAAAAACAAAATTCCTCAGATACACCAGATTCTCTTTATGACATTTACATGATATAGAGAGTAACATACTGACTTCTAACCAATATCTAGCTTAGAAGTCTACAGAATTGCTTCCCTTTTTTCCTCTTTCTATCAGATGCTCATCAGCAATGTGGAGCATCTAAAACATGCCTTCTTGAAATCTGCAGCACACTTTCCATAACTCTCAATCTAATGTATATCCTATTGCACAGAGCAGTCTTCTTTTGCAATATGTCTAAGTTGGAAGTCTCTGTCTTCTGATGTTACCAGATGAATGCTTGTGTTCTTTCAAAATTTATGTTTAGATCCTAATTATCAATATAATGATAGCATTTGGAGGAGAGACATTTGGGAATAAGGTTGCTCTTGAGTAAACAGCCTTTGTAAAAAGGATTCCGACAGCCTCTGTGAATCAGGAAGTGGGCTGTCACCAGATACCAAATCTACCAGACCTTGATATTGGTTAGGAGTCATCCTAGCCTCCAGAACTACAAAAGATAAAATTCTGTTGTTTATGCTATACCCTCTTTAATATTTTTGTTACATCAACTACAACAGGCAAAAAAGATAAGGAATAATATTGAGAAGTGTGTTTTTCTGACCCAGATGCCTTCGACATTGAAGGAGCTTAGTATAAATGCTCCAACAGAAAGAGAGTGGTCAACCGGGGATACCTGAGAAAGATTGCTTATTCAAATGTCATCTAGTCACAACTGATGAAAAGGGCTTTGCATGTTCATTGTTTTCCTTGAGGTGAATATGGTTCATGCATATCTTAGAGTAAGGCATGACAAGCATCTTCATTTACTGTCATCTAAACTTTCTGATCAAGATGGGTGATGCATTTTCCTACATTGTGAAACCAAATTTCCTGACTAGAATATAATCTATCAATTAATCAATTCCTTAATCAAATCAAAGTCATCCTTTTGATGTACAAGCTGTATTACCAAGGACAAAACATCTGCAGGGGTCCCGACTGTTTAGAGTCACATGCCCTGCCCAAGAAGGGCTTCAGTCTGCTAGGCTTTTTCACTTCTCATATATTTTTAATAGCTTATCTCTCCTCTCCCTTGTTGTCAAGCTGAGTGTCAGCTGTCATGTTTTACTGCTGTCAGTGAGCTGCCTCGCTAACACCCCCCCCAATTTGATGTTGCTAATCTGCTGTCAGCTGAAAAATCAGATAATCAAGACCTCTGAAATTGCATTCACAATAAATGGTGAGTGGAGCACTGGATGGAGCTTTGAGATATGAGTTCTGATTACTACTCTAGCTGTGTGCTTGCCAGAAAACACGCAACTTCTCTGGGTATCGGGACCCTTTGCTCAAAATGAGGAGACAAAAGGGACACAGGGAATTAGGGAGAGAGGGAAGAAGGAAAAGGGTGGTGGTGAGGGAAATGGGGATTGGGAGGTGACACAGGGAGAAATCTCATGTTCCATAATCCTTATACTATTTCTGCAGTCCAATAACTAGAGTATTTATGCATATAAGAAAGATGGGTTCTTCAAAGAAATGTTGCCTCAGATAGAAGCTAGATGAGGTCATCCATAGGAATGGGTGTAAAGATAGACTGTGTCCCCAGAAGCAGGTAGGTGTAAGGAAAATGGTGTCAAGATAGTCTCTTCTTCTTGCTTCTATTTTTCAGTTATATTTGAAACCGAAGAAGAAAGATTTAGCATTGCAAGTTTTGTAAAGAAGGGGATTTCATGATAAGTTATCCAAAAAAGAAGAAACGTGGTATTGTTGTCAGACAACTAAAACGCATCTGAAATTGAGTCATGTATTTAGAGTAAATTAATAAGAATGGCTAGAAGATTTTCTGTTTAAATGTAAAATAAATGATTGGAGGGGTTGAGAAAAGAGGCTAGAGATGTCTATCAGTGGGAGAGGGCATTGTAAGCTTGAGGCCCTGGGTTTAATGCCTTGTCCTACTGAACCAAAGAAATGTGTGCGTAATGCATGAAAGCAAAGAGCTAGCTTGATAAACAGACTAGGTAAGGCCAATTCTGAGACTTGATGACAAAGAAACCACATTATTAGACTCCAATTTTGGCAGAATAAATCTCTATTTTCAGAGAAAGAAAGAACATTCCTTTATATTCAAGTACAATACTATGCCAAGTTACATATAATAGAAGTGGGGAAATCAACATGAATTCATCTTTATCGAGAGTTGTTTATATGCCAATGAGATATAATCTATATAATCACAAGCATTAAATACACTTGCACAGGTCACAGAGGTGTGATCAGGACTCAAACACACATTCATGAAGTTGCATTGCTTAAGAGTTTTCCCATCCTGAAACACTTGTCATCATCTAATTTAATATTTTCAAAAGAATAATATTTCTTGCAACAGTTATTTCTGGTCTTTGAGGATGAGGCAAATTCAAGAAGGTGATAGCAAAAGGGCCGGAGGGATGACACAGGGGTTGAAACATTTGTCTTGCAAGTAGCAAGCCCAAATAAAGTCCATTGAACACCACAAGGAGTAAACCCTCAGTGAAGAGTCAGGAACAAGCCCTAACCACTGTGAGATGTGGCTGAAATAGCCTTCCCAAATAAAAATAAAATATAAACAGTCTGGAGAGATAATATAGTGGATAAGGCATATGCATTGCACACTGCCAACTCACGTTAAATTCCTGGCATGCCATATATTCATTGAGCCTTGACAGGAGTGATCCCTGAGTGCAAAGCCAGGAGTAAGCCTTGAGCACTGCCAAACGTAGCCCCAAAACAAAATTACTAAGTACTAAGAACAAGCCAAATATTAGTTAATTCTTATGTGACATTCACACTATTATTATTATTATTATTATTACTACTACTACTACTACTACTATTATTATTATTGACTTTTTATTTTTTGCTTTGGGACATACCCAGCGATGCTGGGGTTACATCTGGCTCTGTGCTCAGGAATCCCTCTTGGCAGAACCCAGGACAATGAGATGCCGAGGACTGAACCCAGGTCGGCCACGTGCAAGGCAAATGCAGTCCCCACTACACTATCGCTCAGGCCCCATCACACTTAGAATTCAGTAGTCAGCAACTTTATAACCCCTCACATATTTTGTTGAAATATAGCAATTTATCTTTTCTGATTAATACTTCTTATATCATTTAATATTGTCTGATGCTACATTAAATGTATCTTATACTGTTATCCTTAAATGATTTTTCTATGATCAAATGATATTTCTATAAGGCGAAAGACGATAAGCATTACAAAGCTATTTCTTAAGGCTACAGAATAGATTGTATGCCTTGCACATGGATGACCGGGGTTTGATCCTCAGCACCCTAGATGGTCCCCCCAGCACTCCAAGGATAATCCCTGAGTAAATCCTGAGCACTGCCAGGTGGGTCCAAAATCAGAACAAACAAACAAAGAAAATTTGTTTCCTTATTTCAAATCACATCTTCCAATTGTGTCTTTGGAATATTTTCAACATCACAAAAAACAATATATTTTTTAAGACTTCAGGCACTAGAATGATTGTCATTCATGCAAATAATCACTTACTTTATATGAGTTTGGGTTGGATAAAGCAAATTACCATTTGAAAATAATTCAAATAACACTCTGGGCTAAGACCTTGCATTTGAATGTTATCTTGGCTGCAATTTTTTTAACTATTCTGCATTTAAAGAGATCTTTTATGCTAATATAGTCCAAATTAATAAAGTATTCACTTTCCACAGGTATATTTAACATAAGATGTTGTAGTAATATATCAGCAAATAATGAACCCTAAATAAGCCATAATTGATTTGGCATTCTATCATAGGAGTATTTGAAATGTGTTATAGCCACTTAAAGATAAGAATGTTGTCTTTATGTTTTATTTTTTTAAAAAATGACCTAAGATACATATTCAGAGTTAAAGTTTATAGATTAATTTTATGTTTGAAGTTCAAACCTAGGTTTTAGCTAATTGTAGGTTTAAGTTCTGGGGCCAGAGCAATAGCACAGAGGGTAAGGCATTTGCCTTGCACAAGGCCAACCTGGGTTCGATTCCCTGGCATCCCATACGGTCCCTCAAATGCTGCCAGGAGTAAATCCTGAGTGCAGAGCCAGGAGTAACCCCTGAGAATTGCTAGGTATGACCCAAAAAGAAAAAAAAAAGGTTGTAGTTAATCTCTCATCACATGTAAGTAAATTGTGAACAATTTCTATTTTGTGTGTGTGTACCTGAAATCAATTGTGATCTTAGTGCTACTAAGATTTATTGCTTTAAGAGTACTACACAAAGCATTAGTTGATTCTAGCAAATAACCTAGAGTGAAAGGACTATTGGGAAGTAAACAAAACATTGAACCAAAAGGCATAGTCAATAGTTGAATCTGGTCTATGGCAACATTCAGAAGTGTGAGAAGAAATTAGTCTGTTTCTCTGGCTTCTGTCCTCTGTGCTGGCTTCTATGATGTAAGAAGACAGTAGTCTAATTAAATTCTGTAATTCATTAACCTGAAATGGCATTAGAATGATTTCAAGGTGCCAGGGGATAAAGCAGACTGGCATGGTGCCTGGCTTACATGTAAGAGACCCCAGATAGGTAACCTCAGCCAACATGTATGTGCATGCACACGTGCGCACACACACACACACACACACACAAAACACACCATGCTTTTAGGAATAAGGAGGAAGACAACTCTCCCAAAAATATCAATAAGTCATTAAGTCCAGAATATAGCGACTAATGCTGCCAAACTTCATGGCATGGATGAACACTAACTTGTTTGGAAGAAATATTCCTGGTGGTAGGATGTCGCGGGCAGCTGGTGTTGGAGGACATGTTTAGCTAATCTGGGAGTTTTGTTGTTTTGCTCACTCCCAGTTTAATCTTATTTAAGCCAATGTTCATTCTAATGAGATCTCTCTTCTATGTAAACACTTCTAGAGGGTGTGGCAGTTACAGAAGTCACCTTGATTGAATAACTTCTGACTTATACATCTACTAAGACTTCTATGTTTTTCTAGATTGGGCACAGCTCCTCTTTATACCCACTGCACCCAACGTGGGACAGTTAGAATTTACCAGGAGACTACCACCCTGGCTACGCTGAGACTAAAGGTAGACTATAGGAAGGATCATACTAGTTTGCTCTAAGCAGGCGAGTATGACCCTTTCAGTACATGAGAACAAGATACTCAGAATCACCCTGGTGCAGATAATAATAAGGGCCTTGTGGGTACCATCTAGATTACATGAAGCTCATGAAGTTAAGATGTATTACTTTATATCAGCCCCCTCTCTCTCCAGTGTTTTACATAAGAGATAATCTCGGGATTAGTCCTTGGTGTAACCTTTGTTTATACCTACAATAGGGTGTGTGGCACTACACTCTGTTTAGGGTTCTTTGTTGGAATGACAACCTCCCGATTGGATTACTTTGGTGTATATAAGGGGCTGACTTGAGGCCCCTTCACCTTTTTACCTTTTGCCTTTTGGTTCCTCAGCCTTCAGCTTTTGGCTCCCTAAGTGCTTTTGGCTTTTGGCTTTGGCCTTTTGCTCCTTCTGGGTAGGACTCAGCTCGGGTGACATCCTCTCTCTTTGGTGGGAGACTTAGGCTCTTTTGTATGGTCTAAGTTCGGACCAGAGCTAGAGTTTGTTCATTATATTGGATTGCTGTGGAAGAGCTTTTGTACTATTAAAAGCCATTTTTGGAACTGCACCGGACTCGTGAGTTTTCATCTTTCTCCCGGCATCCTTGGAGGTAGAAGACAACCTCCGTCCTGACACTGTCGGGGACCCGGCAACGTTCCCCGACATTTGGCGTCCCTGGGTGGGCATCTGGAGGTCCCACCAAGTTGCTGATAATTTTTCCTGAAGCTGGGAGGAGAACTTAAACCAAGTAGATTAAACAGCAAAGATCCTAAGCTAGCTAGGCCTCATCATCCAACAGTAGGAAAAAAAAGTTTTTTTTTCTAGATTTAATCAAAATTAAAAAGCAATTTTGACACACCTGTTGCTATTTCGGGTAAGGCAAGCAGCAACAGTAACCAAATAATGGACTTAGTAACTGAGCAAGGGAAATTGCAGTTAATGCATTTTCAACCCAATATAACTCCTTATTAAGAATATAAAAGTTGGGCCGGGCGATAGCCCAGCGGGTAGGGCGTTTGTCTTGCAGCGGCTGGCCCATGTCGGCCTAGGTTCGATCCCGGCATCCCCTATGGTTGCCCGAGCACAGCCAGGAGTAATTCCTGAGTGCAGAGCCAGGAGAAACCACCCCTGAGCATTGCTGGGTGTGGCCCAGAAAGCCAAAAAAAAAAAAAAATATATATATATATATATATATATATATATATATATAAAAGTCAAAAGTAAGGAAAGAAATCAAAAAATAGCATGAGAAGTGAAAATAGTTTAAGTAGTGAAATTTAATGTCCATTTACGTCGATGGTCACTATTATACATAAAATTAGACATAAAGTTAATGCCAAGGATGAGAAATATCCTCGATAACTTAATTAAACAAGAAGAAACAAAACTCAGAAGCACCTGATACGACCATGTCTAATTCTTTCCAATCACCTCCTGGAACTCTAATCATAAAGGTTCAATAAATAGCTGCACATTAAAAAAAAAAAAAGAGGAAAGCAAGCTGAAGTAGCTTTTGTGGAAAACAAAAAAGAGAAAAGAAAGGAAGGATTCCATGTGGGAACTAAGCATTCCAGGATATACTGAGCAAATGATCATTTAAAATCTTTGTCAATCACAGCAGGGCACACAGAGTTCAATTCAGTCATTTGCCATGCATATGCTGAAAAGTTACAGTTGGAAAAAGTTTACGGATCTAGATACGTTTAGAGAATGACTTATGATGCAATCATGAAAATCATGTTGAACAGACTGACCTGCTCACATCAGGGAACTTGATGGGATAGTAAACAACTTGGCACTTAGGTCTGATGAGACTTTCCAGATCTTTGGGTCTGTGATCAGGAATCAGCTTCATAAATTTTGCAATAGAAGTGAGAAATGACTCCATATTAAACACTGAGTTGAATATCACCACATCAGCCACCAGGCTATAAAGGAAAAAAGATAAATATAGATGATGAATCAAGTAAATATGTCTTGCTACTTTTAACAAGCCTAAGGTCTCTGTGTCACCTTAGGTTTGTAAAAACTTGCCTTTCTCAATGGTGTTTATCAAAATGTTATTAATATAGGCACATTATTTTCAATAGTACATATCATGAAAAAACTGTACTATTGCCACGGGGAAAGGAACAGGAGAAAAATGAAGTAATTTAATGGGATCTCATGAAACTCAAACCGAAGTATATGTTTTCAATGTCAGACACTTTTTATATTAACAATAATAATAGAAATAGCAGAAACTTTTTTTTTTTTGTGGTCCACTACCCATGTTGGTTTCTACATCAGAGAGGTATGTTATTTTACTCTGTATTACTGAAAAGAGAACATTTGTTAACTCCAGTGACACTAATTTATATATAGTTGTTTCATACTAGAAAACTTTCAAAAATGCTTATTTAAAACCTATTTTTTGTGTTAGCATTTGCTTCAAAAAAAACCTGTGCTTTTTTTTTTTAATTTCTGAGCCAACACAGGAAAATTACAGGGGACCTATACAATAACATATTTCACTAACTTTGGAATCAACAGAAAAGTTAAAGAATTGGTGGAAAGGATCAAGGATTCATATCTGTAGGTACTACAGTTATATAAAGAAACATATTGCAAAAGATTATGATATCATTTATTTTCATAATTGAAATAAAGTACCGCTTTAGTTTTAAATGAGATACTCTGTCTCCTAATATTCTTCTAAAAATAATCTAAAATTCACTGCTAGGGCCGGGCCATAGCCCAGCTGGTAGAGGCGTTTGCCTTACCTGCGGC
Organism: Cryptotis parvus; assembly: GCA_021461705.1. Lineage (NCBI taxonomy): Eukaryota > Metazoa > Chordata > Mammalia > Eulipotyphla > Soricidae > Cryptotis > Cryptotis parvus. Next base: position 342,074 of record JAJIBD010021023.1, read on the forward strand.
GGCTCATGCCGGCCCTGGTTCGATTCCCGGCATCCCATATGGTACCCGAGCACCGCCAGGAGGGAATTCCTGAGTGCAGAGCCAGGAGTAACCCTGAGCATTGCCGGGTGTGACCAAAAAAGCAAAAAAAAAATAATAATAAAATAAAATAAAATTCACTGCTATAAGGTACTATAAAAACAAAGTTATGTATCATAGATATTAGCAGTGTTAAGAATTGCCCTAATATATTCTTTGAAACTAATGAACACTGGTGGCCCAAAGAAAACTTGAACATATAGTATGAAATGTATCATGCTCCCTTTATGAGTCAAAGACTTATTAACTAAATCATTGCTTTGACTTTCATAAAAAGCTCTTCTGCTTCAGGTATAATCTGGCACCCGAATGTGAGATCTCAATTAAATAGATCTCAATGAAATGGATACGTATATAAACTTAGAAGATTAAATAAGCCAAGCACCTTGATGCTACCCTAAAAATGTTAGATCAACAAAAGTGAAAAGAAGAAATGTGCATCTATAAGAACTACAAATGAATAAACAGAATTTACAGAACAGGAATGCCATAACAAATCTTCAGTTTTATTTAATTGACATTTACTGAGGTAGCGAAAGCTATTAATATATTCTAGAATGAAAACCCACAAAAGGAATGTTGACCTGCCACCCTTTAGCCTTCCTTGCAAAATTGCTTTTCCACACAAGTATTTTTTTTTTAGTTGCAATCTAGAGCAAATTTGGGGTTAGGGGTGATTACAACATGGATAATACAAAGAATGTCACCAAAGTGCTGACACAACACCAAGCAATAAGGAAACCAATCTAATAATACACCAAAAGTTGAAGGATGTTTTACAGCTAGTCTGTTTTCACCATATGTCACGTATTGTAATAGCTGAGCCACAGGTCATAATATATGGTTACGACATGTGTTCATAAGTCAGAGGGGCTAGTGAAACCTCTATTTAAGGTGAGTGCTAATGTCAATCATATCTTAAGTCCTTAACTGCAACAGTCAAGAAAGAAATCTGACAATGCCAACAAAAGCAGAAGTCAGCAAAAACAAAGCATAAAAAAAACTAAGGAAACATTGGTGAAAGCAAGAGTCATACTTCTCCAAGAGTATCTGAACAAGCCTGCTCTCTGACACTCTTATTTTTCTTTTGGACAACTGTCTTCTCTCTCTTCTCTTTTCCCTTTATCTCTTTCCACCCTCTTCCTCTTCCTCTCTGTCATTAGGAAGTCAGTCCATTGTACTTCTCCAAGTCTGTCTATCATTTTATCCTTTTAATAATAATAATACTGAGGAAATCATGTACATTCTATTACAGTAACAGAATCATGTAAATTCTATTACAGTCTCATTTTTTTAAATTTTTTATTATACTACCCTGAGACATACAATTACAAAAGTGTTAATAATTGGCTCTTGGTAATACAGTATTACAGCACCCATCCCTCCACCAGTGCCCCATTTCCACCACCAATGTACCCCACCCCCTCCCGCCCACCCCCAGGCTGCCTCAATAGCAGGTACCCCAGTTTCCTCTCTTTCTCTCTCTGTCTCTCTCTCTGTCTGTCTCTGCATCTCTCTCCCTCTTATTTTACACATTGTGGCTAGCCCTGCAGATATTTAGAGTTTATTACTTAAGTCTCTTTGTGTATATTCAATGGTGAGTTTTAATCTGCCATTACCATTTCCCACATTTAGTAAAACACTGGTATCTATTTATATTCTATTAATGAATGCAGTCATTCTATATCTGTCCTTTTCCTTCTGACTAATTTCACTCAGCATGATAGTCTCCATGCCCATCCATTTGCAGGTAAATTTCATAATTCTGTCTTTTCTGACAGCTGCATAGTATTCCATAGTGTAGATGAGCGACAGTTTCTTTAGCCAGTCCTCTGTTCTCGGGCATTTAGGTTGTTTCCCAGATTCTAGCTATAGTGAACAGCGCAGAGATGAACAAAGAAGTACAGATAGTGTTTCTTGAGAGCTTGTTTGAAGGTTCTAGCAGGAGCGCAGCTTGCTACCCTCAACCGAAGACCGGTCCGTCTCTATTCGGGAAGGCCGTCCTCTTCGACCGAGCACGCAGCTCGGGAGGGGACGCACAAGGAGCAGGAGGGGAAGAAGGGGACACCCGCCTAGCCAGCCAGATCAGCCGAATCAACCCTGGCGATCAATGGGGTGACAGATGTCACAGCCAGATCGCCCTCACATCCAGTACAGATAGTGTTTCTGCTATGTGTTTTTCGGTCTCTCGGGTATATTCCCAGGAGTGCTATTGCTGGATCAAATGGGAGCTCAATATCTAGTTTTCGGAGAAATGCCCATATTGTTTTCCAAAAGGGCTGGTTCAGTCTCATTTTCTATGAACAAAAACAATATTTAAAGAGAAAGATGAAAGGCAATGAGATGTATGGGAAGTTATCTGTCCTATAGTTGGCATGCAACCCAACTACTTACTCATTTTTTAAAAAGGTTTGTTGACCCACACCCAGCAGTGTTCAGAAGTTACTTCTGAATCACTCCTGGAATAGCTAGTATGACCATATGGGAAGCTGAGGCTCCAACCAAGGTCAGCGGTGTATAAGGCAAGTGCCATACTTGCTATTCTATCACTCCGCCCATAACTACTTGTTCTTAAAAAATCCACTCTGCTAATTAAAGATCTAAGATTGTTTACAAAAGTATTCTTCTTTTTTGTTAATTCCATCCCTAATGTTAGTTCATTAGAGATGGAATAAAGTTCATTAATTTTAAAGCCACCCAAAAAAGGAAAAATAGACTTAATTCCCCCAGTTATTTCTCAGGGGTAATAAATTAACTATTGTGAAGAAAAAAAAATAAACGATGCAAACTCAAGAAATCAAAATACTGCAGATGTTTTCCATATTTATAAAGAAAAGACGTCATTTTTTTTTGTTTATAAATATATATTCCCTTCTCTACTTGACATGGAATAAAGTATTTTAGTCATGTTAAGAAATTTTGAAATGGCTATTTTTTAAATATTTTATTATACCACTGTGAGATATACAATTACAAAGATATACAATTACAAAGTTCATATTGGGTTTTGGTCATACAGTGTTCCAGCACCCATCCCTCCACCAGTTCCCATCTCCCACCACCAACATCCCGGTTCCCTCCCCTTCCCCCAGCCTGCCTTCATGGCAGGTTCTTTATTTCTTTCCCTTTCTCTCTCTTTCTCTTTTCCTTCCCTTCCAGAGTGTGGATTACAGAACATACATTAAAGGGTTGTCAAGTGTATCTTTTGCCTGCATTTAATGCTCAGTTCTAGGTTGGTATTAGTACCCTCGACAATTGTTAGCAAACTGTTCCATTTTCTGTCTTACCTAGCCTCTGACTCCCACACCTTTGTGATAATTTCCACCTTTGACAAGACCTCCTGTTACAAGGCCATGTTTCACTTGACCTTCGATATTGGTATCATAATATGTACATATATATTTATGTCATGCAAATAAATGCAGTCATTCTGTGCCTGTCTCTCTCCTTCTGGCTAATTTCGCTCAACATAATCTTCTCCATGTCCATCCATTTATAGGCAAATTTTATAACTTCATTTTTCCTAACAGCTGCATAGTATTCCATTGTGTGGATGTACCAAAGCTTCTTTATTCAGTCATCGATTCTCGGGCACTCTGGTTGCTTCCAGATTCTGGCTATTGTGAATAATGCTGCTATGAACATAAAAGTAGGGATGGTGTTTCCGCTGCGTATTTTTGGCTTTCCAGAGTAGATTCCCAGGAGTGGTATGGCTGGGTCAAATGGGAGTTCAATTTCTAGTCTTTGGAGGAAAGTCCATATTGTTTTCCAGAAAGGCTGTACCAGCCGGCATTCCCACCAACAATGGATGAGTGTCCCATTTTCCCCACATCCACGAGAAATGGCTAATTTTTTGATGAGACATTTGACAGAGATCCATTCCATCCACTTTGATTGTTTGATAGCTCAGTGACTTCAAAATTGAAGCAGCCTGTACAAATGACTACATGGAAGCATTTACAAAATACTCAATACACCGACATATTACACACGGCTCTTTTTCTATGTCAACTATCTATGGAATATACTTATTATAGTTTGGAATGTGCTTAAAGATAACATCAATCCCAGTTAATAAGAAATATTGAAAAAAATCTAAGTAAGAATGCACCAAATTACTACCAGAGTCCATTCAACTGTTACAGCTCATGAATAGGATGGCAGCAAAGCCAATTCAGAGATGCTAACCTTCCGTTAACCAAACTTCAGGAGACAAACTTTGTTAAAGGAGCAATAGAAAAAGACCCTTAGTTTGAAATGCCATCCTACTTTAAAGTTATTTTATTTCAGAAGATTTAGTAAAAAAGGGAGTAGGGTAGGGGGAGAAAGCAATCACCTAAAGATTCAATTTCCATACTCTTCTCTCTTTCAGTCAAAAAGAGGGTGGGTGGGAGGAAATTCTTTTGCTCCATTATGTTTTAATTTTTTGTTCACTCCTCTGTAAATTTCAATTTTTATTTCAGCTGGAAATTATGAAATTGGTCTGTAAACATGAGTTAACTATATGTCTTTTTTCAACAAGTTTGCTTTCAGAGAATTAAGAGAGTCCCAGTCAAACCCTTGGCTCTCTTTTGACTGTCACTAGAATAAAAAAAATCAGTTCAACATATAATTAGATTGTCACAGCTATGTATTTTATGAAAGGATTATCTGTTATCTTATTCAGATACTGTAGAAGCAGAAACAATTGCTCCCATGGAAGGTATGCTTAAATATTTGCACCCCTTTATGGTGTTGTTAAAGTAAGTGTACAGTACGCCTCTAGATAGAAAAAGCTAATCATTTCTAAAGAAAAATGGTGGCACACTGTTGCAGGACTCCTAAGGGCCGCTGCATCTGCTCTGGAGTGCCTCCCGCAAAATCACTCCGTAGATAAGGGGGTAGTCTAAATGTGGCAGTTTATCCGACCATGTATGCTGTACTAGCTGGTATAAATATTCTCCCATGCTACCACAATCATCGTGGGACTAGCTAGATCTTACCAGCATATTAGCCTGGCCACGCTGGACCCCTAAGTAATTAGACCAGCGAGAAATGCTGTTTGCTTCCAAGCAAACAAGCATGGCTCCCTGATATACTCAAAGGCAACTAAAATATAAAACTACAATGAAGTAGAAGAGACTTGTGAAGGCTTGGAGAAATATTTAACAGGCATTAGTATTAGTCTTTGGTACAGAGACATGCCATCTCAGAAACCCCCTTCTCTACACTACAAAGGCATTCCCAGGCAGATTTCGGCTCAAAACATTAGCATACTAAAGGCCCTAGGTGAGGTGCAGGGAAGGATTACCTAAGGGCATTGGACCCTCCCTGCTTTCCATAACAGTGGGAGGAAGGTCTGAGTTACAGGGATATAAACTAGCCGGTTCCCGCTCTCCAGGCCTTCTTCTTTGTGTGATCTCTCCTTGTGGCGCTCATTCCCCTTGCAAGCTTTTCTCCTTTACACGTGGTGGTCGCCATCTTGGCCTACACATGGCTGGGGTTCTAGCCTGGAATCCTAAGCACTGGGCTTTTCCTTTTGCTGATTTGTATGCCTGAACCTGTGATAAGTAAAGCCTTTTAAAACTGCATCGGATTCCTGAGTTTTCATCCGCTCCTCGCCGGCTCCGGAGGTAGAAGGGAACTTCGCTTCGGCACTGTTGGGGACGCGCGGGGCGCCCGGCATTGACTAATATAATGATACAGTCTATACCTACCATGAGAGAATTTGGTTGTATCCATATTGAAAATCCCTCTCCTGACATTTCTTGACAGGATATATCAATTGGTTCTCGTGGAAGTACAGGATCTTTTTCAATTTCCCAAGGTCAGGCCGAAGAGCAGCCAGTTCAGTCAGGTTAAGCACTGAGCTTGCAAAGAGGATCCTAGGAAATAAGAAAAGTCAGGTTTACTGTTCTGAGCAAGCGAGAAGGGGTCAGTACTTCTTTCCTCTTTCCTCATCCTAACTCCAAGACAAACATATCCCCTATTGAGATAAATCAATAGTTAGGCCTTAAAACTATGTAGCAGTATTCTAAGTTTTGATCTCTTAAAAACGGCTGCTAAAAACTACAAAAGCCCTGAATCTCACTGGTCTTCTCAGCTCTGTTACTGAGAGATGCAAAAAGCAGAATAAAAAAAATAAAACTGAATGGATTTTTATTGAAAAAGGCAAAAAGCTCTATCTGAAGGACAAATGGAACAAGATAAGGCTGGCTGGGGAATACTTTGCTTGCCAGTTTCATTACACTTCACTTCTTTATGCAGTCAACTACTGAAACTCAATATATGAGCATGAATGGCACATGTTCATGTTATGACATACGCCTCTTTGATTTATGCAATAGACTTATCAAGTATGGTCTTTTCCTTGGCTTGCTTTCCTCACTGTCCCTCCTCCTCCTTTTGAACTATTACGCAATGTTTCTTGATGGTGGAGGGGGCATTGGCTTTCTTTTCCATTACTGAGCAGTTAATGGATGTACAATCTGCAAAATCACTTATATAAAACATAAAATATAAAACAACAACAATAAAAGCAGGCGGACTCCTTGTCTTTGTGAAAATAAAAGAATGCATACATGTTTATATATGAATACTTACTCATTCATTTCCTCCAAATTTGGACTAGGGAATTATTATATGTAAGTGTCTCTGCAGAAAAAACAAAAGAGAAAAATGGGAAAGAAAAGAGGGATGTTTGCTACTGTAATAGTGGCATGCACCAAATATTAGAGGAACATACAGAAAAGAAAAATCACTGAATAGAACAATATATGCCACTGTATGTGAACACAAAAAAAGGGGAGAAATTAATCTCTGAACAGCTGAGGACATTTAGATGGAACAATTTTGATGAGATGTCACCTTTATAACATAATGTAGCATAATTTGACCCTTACAGTTTAAATTCCCATTCAGAACAACTGAATGAGGGTTCAAGGTTAAGGGTTTTCTGTAGAATCACAGTGGTAAGAAGTAGCAAAGCAGGGATTTCTGGTCTTCTAAGATCAAAGTGATTTCCACCACACCACAGATATAAATTGGTTGTGAATCACGTGCGGTACAAATGCATTTTCTGTACTTAATAAATATAAAATAGCATTCTTGTTATCACCATGATTACAAATACTATATATTCTCCTTGGCTGACAAGCCAAATGCCTAACTTCAGAATTCTATATGATCTGTAGCACTAGCCTTTCACATTGGAAGAGTGGTTGCATAATATGTGTGTGAGTCTGTGTGTATGTGTGTGAGTGTGTGTTTGTGTCTAATAGGAATTCAAGGGTTTTTTTGTTGGCAAAACAAGGTCTCCAAAGACCAACAGTCAGCTAGCTGTCTTGATCCCCACATTACTGTATTTCTGTCATGCCTTACACTTTAAAATGAAATTATCTTAGTGAGTAGATATATCAATTTTTAAATTGTCTATTTGTACACAAATAAAAGAAAAATTATGATCAGAACATGCTCTATTGCATCAAAAATATCCTCATTACCACAACCAAATATAAGCCTTTCAAAGACTTTGATGAAAAATTCTGAATACGAAGTTATTTGCATATCTGAAAATCCGGTCCTTAGCAGAGATGAAAAACAGTCAAATCAAATAATCAATATAAACCTTAAAGGAAAGCACAGGTGACTTACTGAGTCTAGTAATCGAACCATGTTCCCTTCTCTCAACCTATCCTATTTCTCACCCGCTGCACACACACTGTTGCAAGCAATGACTCATTCTTTTCTTTTTTTTTTAATGTACAATGGTTTACAATGTGTTAAAGGCAAGGTTACATGCACAACACACTGGCTCAGTGTAATCATTAAACCCTAAGAAAGCACGTTTTTCAGATAGAAAGCGGGGGGGGATCAGTATAGTACTTACTAATTACAAACAAAAATGGTTCATATACAATGTAAAATTTTGGTTGGTATCAACTTACATGATCAAACTTAGTATGATCAATAATGGGACCAAGTCATATCATATATATCCCAATGTGATACACTGTGAAAGATACAAATCACCAATGCAGTATTTCTGCCCTAAAATACCTGATCAAAATCTTGACATAAGGAAATAACAAGACATCTATTCTGAATAAAATAATCAAGCTAGATTTCCAAAAAATGTTAATGTAAAAGAAAAAATATTTAGAAAAGAAAAATGAAGAGATGGCAAAACAAAGGCAATGTGCATTCGATTGGATACCAGGTGACACATGGGTTAAAGGACATTATAAGAACAATGGGGAACATTAATATGGGTAGAATATAAGAGCATACATCTTTATAAATACTAAACTCTTATAGATATAGTCATTTTATCTTATGAATGACAGTATCATATTTTAAGAGTATATGTTGACTTATTTTTTTCTGAGATTTCAGGAATGCTTCAATTTATTTTTATATGACTAATTCAAATGATTACTAGCAATAATACATGTTCATCTGTGTGTTTTTACAAATTTCAAAATGTGAAAAATGTTAACTATTGAATTCATTCTAATTTCTAAATCTCATAGTGTTGACTTTAAGTTATGTATTCTTTTTCCTTTTTTTTTTTTTGGTTTTTGGGTCACACCCAGAAATGCATAAGGGTTGCATTTCTGTGCTTTCCCTGGCACTGCTCAGAGGACCATATGGGATGCTGGAGATTGAACCCGAGTCAGCCATGTGCAAGGCAAACACCCTACCTGCTGGACTATCGCTCTGGCCCAAGTTATGTATTTCTAAAACTACAGAACACAGGGGGAATGTATATTAAATGGCATTGGGTGAAAGGGGAATGATGCTAGTTTACGTATTTTTTTTCTGGTCATAATTCAATTCTTAACTTCCTCAGTGAGGATGATCCACAGGGTAGACCATCTGTAACAAACATTTAACCAAGGACAGCCCTTCACTCGCCTCCCACCACACTCCTCCTCCTCCCTCCGCAAACAGCTGATCTGCAATCAGGACTCCAAATCTAACGTGCATTCAAACTAAGAACTCCCAAGTGAGAGAATGCAATACATTCTGAAGTGAAATGGCACTGACTTTCATAATATTAAAACATTTGGACTGCCCACACCAACACTTCCTTCAGTTTGTCCAATAATTAACGGAAATTTATTTTATTTTTATAACTAATCTTGAAATAGCTCTCATTATATCCAAATTGTGCAAATGATTTCCATCATTCCTAAAGCATTTCTCTTTGCATTTTTGCAAAATGGTAATTAAATTGGACAATAAGCAACACCTCCAATATTCAGCTTAATGACATCCCAAAAAGAAGCAATGCTTAAAAAAAGGAATGCAAGTTTGACAGACAGGGAAATTTTAATCTGCCCCTTCAATCAATTTTTAAAATTTATAACGATGCAATGAATGGCATCACTCAATCAGCAGTTAATCCATAAGCTCGATGTTCATCTTGCCTCAGGTACTATTTAAGCAATAAATCCTAACAAGGTGAGCTCTATCACCACACACTGAGTCTCTGGCAGGAAAGGGCACAAGGTGACAGCAAAAACCACTAGGAACAAGATAATTCCTGACAGCTGCTGCTTGAGCACAAGTTAAATTGAACAGTTTATCTCAGCATGAAGATGTTATAAGGTTTTACGTTTAATATTTTTAAATTAACATAAAACCCAGAGCAAGCAGTTGGGCAATTTTTCACAAACATGGCATACTACAATCACTGTATAAGCTGGATTAGTACTTATTACCGTGCTACTACAGAATTAAGCTGTTTTTAGACCACCAAAGAGCTTTAAATTGCAACTTTTGTCTCGGTAACAGAAACCTATATTTAAAATGTCTGTGAATTCAAATTAGCGGCTACATCATTAGCTTACCATCTCACCAAAAGTATAAGTAAGCTTCTATTATAATCGTCTAACCAAAACGGCTCTGTGCTGTAAACATATTAACACCATGCTCTGTATTTGAGACTGTGTCCATCTACATGTTTCAATTGTTTTCAATGCACATTAATCTACAATCTGAGTTTTAAGGAGTTTAAGAAACACAAAATAATTAAACAGAATAAAATCCAAGACTAGAGATTTTGTTCTTTTTCTGACTCACTTTTAATATGCTAATTGTTTGATTTGTGCCCTGATCTAGTAATATATAAAACAAATTGCTGGAACACACCTAGGCATTGCAGAGAGACCATTAATATGAGATCATACTTCTACATGTTAAATAGTATGGAAGAGTGATGAAATGAGAAACAACATCAGGCAATTTTCACTGAGAACAGGAAAAATTCATTAAGAAGTGGCTAAGGGAATATTCATTCTTTTGCAAAACATGAATAATTTTTAAGCATAAAAATTTTTGGTCTATAGCAACAGCAATGGAAAGAACCTAAATGATTTTACAGATAAAATAACAACATTATAGGTGTGTTTACTTTTATTCATTTTACTTTGAAATATGCATACATTATTACAGGTTTACTTTGTTGCTCTTACACCTACTATGTTAATGTCTAACATAATTAAACATAACATAGTATGTTATTTCTGAAACATTTTCTATAGTGTTCATGAGAGGATATGCCAAATCTGTTCAACCAGGAAACAATTCTCACATTTCTGTCTCTATTGAGCTTTAAATTTTTCTGTGTATACTCTCTGTACTTACATTTACTTACGTATTCCCATTTGAGCTTGTAACTACTTCTAGTCAATAACAACAGCAACCAAAAAAACCTCCAAGCACTGAATGGGAAATACTACGGAAAGATCTAAGGAATAGAACTGAATATCCTGAAACACACTCTCAAATATACAATCATTTAATCTTTGAAAAGGAGCAAAAAATATTAAGTGAAGCAAAGAATGCCTCTTCAACAAATGGTGCTGGGAAAACTGGGCATCAACGAGTAAAATTATGAAATTAGACCTCCTTCTAATGCCATGAACAAAAGCCAGATTAAAATGGATTAAAATCTCAACATCAGACATGAATCTATAAGATACATCGAAGAAAATATAGGAAAAATGCTCTATGACATAAAAATGAAAGACATCTTCAAAGACGAAACACCGCTGACAAAGCAAATGCAAGCAAAGATAAACAAATGGGATTATACAAAACTGAAAGGCTTCCGTACCTCAAAAGACATGGTGACCAAGATACAGAGACAGTCCACAGACTGGGAAAGAATATTCCACCAAAGCCCATCTGATAAGGGGTTAATATCCATGCTATATCAGGCACTGGTTGAAATTTACAAGAAGAAGACTACCAACCCCATTTAAAAAATGGGGAGAAGAAATGAACAAAAACTTCCAAGAAGAGGAAACTCGAATGGCCAACAAAAGCATATGAAAAAGTACCCTTCATCACGAATCACCAGGGAGAGGCAAATCAAAACAACAATGAGGTATCATCTCACACCACAGAGGTTGGCACACATCCAAAAGAACAAGAACCACCAGTGCTGGTGTGGATGCGGGGAGAAAGGGACTCTCATCCACTGTTGGTGAGAGTGCCAACTGGACCAGCCCTTTTGGAAAAAAAATATGAACATTCCTTCAAAAACTAGATATTGAGCTCCCATTCGACCCAGCAATACCACCCTGGGAATATACCCTGAGAGTCAAAAAACACACTGTAGAAATACTATCTGCACTTCTATATTCATCACAGCTCTATTCACGATAGCCAGAGTCTGGAACAAACCTAAATGCCTGAGAACAGAAGACTGGCTGAAGAAACTATGGTACATCTACACAATGGAATACTACACAGCTGTCAGAAAAGATAAAATAATAAAATTTACTTGCAAATGGATGGACATGGAGACTATCATGCTGAGTGAAATTAGTCAGAAGGAAAAGGACAGATATAGAATGACTGCATTTATTAATGGCATATAAATTTATACCAATATTCTACTAATTGTGGGAAATGCTAACGCCAGGCTAGAACTGAATATTGAGTGTACACAAAGGGATTTACATGAAAATACCTAAATGTCTGTATGAAAGCCACAATGTGTAAGAGGGAAGAGGGAGGGAGAGACAGAGAGAGAGAGAGAGAGAGAGAAAGAGAGAGAGAGAAGAAAAAGAAAAAGTGTCTACTATAAAGGCAGGCTGGGGGAGAAGAGAGGGAATGTGGGGCCACTGGTGGTGGGAATAAGGCACTGGTGGAGGGGTGGAAGCTATAACAATGTATGAATGAAACCCAATCATGAATGTATTTGTAATTGTGTATCACATGGTAGTATAATAAAAAATTTAAATAAAAATAAAAAGTTACCAGTCTTCACAAAGCTGTACCTTGGTATAACAGCAGTAAACTAGGCTGTCTTGCTTTTTTTCCCCAGTGTGTAATGTTCTTTTCCTCTGCTTATTGTGCTCTATGATGTACTGGAAAGCACTGGGTAAAGCACAGTTGTCCAGAAAGCTGGCAATCAAGGTCTGGAGACAAGTAATCACTGAGTGATATCTCCACTGCTTCATTAAGAGCTTATCCATTCTAATAACTCCAGTATTCTGACCGGCTTTATGGAAACTTAAGGAGACAAATTATGTAGTGTCGGTTATTTTTTTTTTTAAGTTCAAGGTACTATTTAAATTCAGATGTCTCAAATTACTCCAACAACTCTTCAAGTCTTAATTCTTGGAATCTGGCATGATGCCAAATACATTAATGCCACTCCATAATTATGTCGGGAAGAGAAAAAAAGACTAGGAAGGGAAGGTGGGCTTAGTATTAAAAATATTCATAAATACTCTGAAATCTTTACTGTATACACAAACACGTTTGATGTATTTGGGGATATTTACCCATGACTATTAAGAGTACTCTTATAAATCACCAAGTAATAAGAATCATTTAGAACATTTGTATAAATTTGTAGAACATTTATAACTGCCTTAGGCTTTATCAATATGTCAAGAAAACAATATTAAGTCTCTTGACAAGCTACAATATACAGATATTCCCTGTTTCAAAAGAGTGGACAATATAATTGGTTACACAACCTATCAATACAGGAAACATTAAATAACAACAAAAACAAAACATACTAGTAGCTCCAGGTACAAGTAATGTTACAAAACAATGGGAGACTGTGAGTAAAGCAAACAACTAACTACATGCTCTGTCAAGTAGAGGATAACAGGAAACCAAGAACAGGGAGAAAATCAGGAATATTTGAGATCTTGGTTAAAGAAAGATCAAAGAGACTGAGAAAATCAAATGACTTTTTTTTTTTTATAAAACTGTAAGGTCATAACTTTGCTCCATTACGAAATAAGTTTGCATCGGCTAACTTAAGTGGCAGCGGACGTAAAAATCACATGCAAGGCCCTGGCCGTCATTCCTGGCTTCTCGAGAAGAGAAGCATCACTGAGGGCAAGCACTAAGCCACTGTGTGAAAACTGAAGGGCTAACAATGTGTAAAATAAGAGGGAGAGAGATGCAGAGACAGAGAAGAAACTGGGGTACCTGCTGTTAAGGCAGCATGGGGGTGGGCGGGAGGGGGTGGGGTACATTGGTGGTGGAAATGGGGCACTGGCGGAAGGATGGGTGCTGGTATACTGTATTACCAAGAACCAATTATGAACACCTTTGTAATTGTAAAAAAAAAATAATAAAAAATAAAAAAAAATAAAATAAGGGAATACTAAAAAAAAATAAATTAAAAAATAATAAAAATTTAAAAAAAAGACTGAAGGGCTAGAGTATCCAGGGTTGACCTCTCTGCATCATTCCCATGCACCTACCAAGCATATCTGGGGCTGGGCCCTCTAAAACAAAAGTTAAAAAAAAGGAGATAAGGGCCAGAGCGATAGCCCAGCGGGTAGGGCGTTTGCCTTCCCGGCATCCCATATGGTCCCCTGAGCACCACCAGGAGTAATTCCTGAGCAAAGAGCCACGAGTAACCCCTGAGTGTTGCCAGGTGTGACCCAAAAAAGAAAAGAAAAAAAAAAGGAGATGGGAAAAACTCACATACTTATCTCTAGCATTGAATACAATTCTACGAAATGCCAGTTGGCGTCATTTTTGAGAGTGCACATTACTTTATCCTCAGGTCCTTTAACATGTCTATGTCTATTCTGCTTCACAATCTTTACTGTACTCAAGATGTGATCAAAAGCAAAGGAACTTTTAGGGAAAGGTGGGTGTTGACCCAGTATAAAAAATAGGAATATACAATATCAATAATAAGTTTGAGTATCTTCAGGGATTCATGGCCATCAGCCTTGAAGAAGTCAATTAGCATGCAAAGTGCATCCAACTTGAGTGTGCTGGGAACACTTGAACACTTCATACCGTGTTTTATCTCCATAAACTACTATAATTAGTATTTGAAATATTTATAATTCACCTCATGACTAATCTATCTTAGAAGATGATTCCTTAATAGCAGTATATCATTTTATATTAGAATGTTCTCTATCCTTTAGTTCATGCCACTCATAAGTCCCTGGAGATAATTACTAGTTATTATAAAGTTGGAAGAGCAAAGACCAAGGTAAGGGATATAAGTTCTATTGTCATTTCAACTCAATCCTACGATTCCATGCATTTAAGAAAATACTAAATAATTATCAGGTGATGGCTAACAAATATGGAAAGTTCAATTCAGGTACAAGTGGGGCGGGCGATAGCCCAGCGGGTAGGGCGTTTGCCTTGCACGCAGCCCGGCCCGTGCTGACCAAGGTTCAATCCCGGCATCCCATATGGTCCCCCGAGCACCGCCAGGAGTAATTCCTGAGTGCAGAGCCAGGAGTAACCCCTGAGCATCGCCGGGTGTGACCCAAAACGCAAAAAAAAAAAAAAATTCAGGTACAAGTCTGGGAAACAGACTTTGGGCAAGCAGGATAGCTTTCAGATTTATCATCATTCATACTTAACATAAAAATACAAAGCTAGTTAAAATGATCAATAATTAGTCATTAAAATAATCAACAATTACAGCCTCATAGTTGATCAACTATTTCTGACAATCATGGAAAAATTATTTTGTACCCAAATAACAAATAAGTAAACATTAAATGATAACTCGCTATTTTTACTGTCATACTGCTAAAAATAAATGCCTCTTAAATATGTAGTCTTTCTATAATCTATAATAAGACCTAAATTTTGAGGTACTCATGAGTATTCATTTTAATTTTGCTTACCAGAATCCTGCATTCTATGGAGTTGTTGTAGCATTTGATTGTTACATTCTGTTATGCTTCTCATAACAATTAGTACTGTGTTTTGATTATTTCTCCTATGTTTGTTTTGGCAGTCCAAGACAGTTCTTGAAACAGTCCCTGAATTTGGTGCTTAATATGCCTTTTGGAGAAATAACCAACCCACAAAAAAGTATTGAGTATCCCAAATGTTTTGCTGTTTTACATATCACTTTAATTATAATGGGGAAAACTAGATAATTAATTACAAAACTTAAAGTCAGTAGAGTGAAGAATACACAGTAGGCCTTCAAAAAAGTGCTTGAAAGAGAAAAATGTTAAACAATATAGTATGTCTGCAGTAGAAAAAACTGGAAAGTGTATAACAAAATATAATGAGAAAACAGTCAAAATTCTGTGTGTGTTAATATCCGAACATCTACAATTCAGCACCAATGATGACTAGAAAGACAACCCATTGAGTGGAAGAAAAAAATTTCTTCACCAGACATTTGACAAGAACAAAATGCTTATATAGTACTTAATCTCCCCATAAAAAATTATAAAACTTACCTCCCCAAAATTTAAAAATGGGAGAGGAACTGAAAACACACTTCTTCAAAAAGACATACAAAAGTCCTATAGCTCCTCATTCCTATAATCTAGGAAACGCAAATAAAAATGACCAGATATCCTCTCACAACAGTGAGAGTGGCACACACCTATTTAAAGCAAACAAACAAACAAAAAAAAAAAAACCCTTGTGCTGCTAAAGGTGTGCTGAAAAAGGAACCTTTCATTCGTTGTTGGTGGAATTGTTGTCAGGTCCAACCTCTATAGATAACAGTATGAAAATGCCTTTGTAAAATAAATGACTGAATTTCCATTGGACCCAGATATACCCAATTCTTGATATTGACTCTTGTCAAGATACCCAATTCTTAACATTGACTCTGAGAGCACAAAAAAATGTGAAATTAAAAAAATATTTGCACTACTATGTCTGCTGGAGCATTAATCATAGTAGTCAAGATCTGGGATCAACCCAAGTGGCCAAGAAGTAATGAGCAAAGAAACTGTAGTATATTTACAGTGGAATGTTATTCAGCTATGAGAAAAGATAAAACCCAGCAGTTTGCTGCAACTTGAATGGTACTGGAGGATTCCAAGCTTAGCAAAAGGTAGCACAGGGCCATCTGCCCCTCGAGGTGTTGCAGGTGTGGCTGAGGTGCTCAGCTGCATTGGCAGGTGGCAGACAGGAGATAGGCTTATCTACACTTCCAGGGCTTTGCCCTGAGGGCCCTGGATGGTGGATGGTCTGACACAGGAAAAGACTGGGCTCCCTGGGATGAACCTAGAGCGATGGGAGAGTCTGACAAGCTACCTGTGGTATATTCAATATGCCAAAAACAGTAACAAGAGAGATAAACTGGACAAGGGACAGACCAGATGCACAGATGCACTGCCCGCTCATGTGGAGCAGCCCATGGAGTCTTTGAGGAATCAGCTAGTCCCTGGCCGAGACCAAGGTAGCTACTAAGGTAAAGCAGTCATGTGGGGGAGCCACGCTGGCGGAATTGGAGCAGGGATTTGGTCTCCTACCTCTCCATGACAGTGGGCGCGGCTGCGGTCTCACAGCCGCCCAACCACATGAACCAGACAAGGGGCAGACCAGACACACAGCTGTGACAGTGCACAGCCACACAAGAGGCTTAGATAACAACGTAGGCTAGGACCAGGTCCTTCCCAGGATCTTTCACATCTGTACACCATAATGATCACTGTAGTTGTAACAAACTGGGGAGGTTGATGGGGAATGAGGAACTATAATGTCACACTAGAACTCACTACTGAATATAAACATAGATAATTACATCATAAACCGTAAGGCAAGTCACAAGGTGTAGGAGAAGAGAAATACAGAAACAGAAATATAGATAGAAATATGAGACTCAAATGCATGGGAAGAGCTGCCATCCAGCTCTCCCCTAGCTCAGCTGACCATGAGGCTCCCAGGAGGCAAGATGGGTTTTGGGAGTGGGTCCATCACTTCTGTAGGGCCTCGGAAGCAGCTGGATGAGACTCACTCACCATAATAGCTGCCATTATCATGGTCAGGCCCCCACAGCTCATCAGAACCCACGCAAGAGAGATGCTGATCTCAAGACCAGTTCAGAGCAGCCAATTTCGAGCCCACATAGGTGGCTCCTCGGAGGCGAAGTCACCGGGTGTTCCTGAGATGGAGCTGGTGTCCCCATTCCCCCCTCTCTGACTGGTCCCAGAGGCCTGGTAGCCCCACCCACGAACTTCCTCAGGGCTCTCACCATGATGCAGTGACTCAGAAGCACAGGGTAGAGCTGCCATTCGGCCCTCCCCTACCTCAGCTGACCATGAGACTCCCAGGAGGCAAGACAGGTTTTGCGAGTGGGCCCATCACCTCTGTAGGGCCTTGAAAGCAGCCAGATGAAACTTGCTCAGCATAATAGCTGCCATTTTCATGGTCTGGACCCGGTACATCAAACTAGTGGAACCAATTATGTTCTAGAATATATTACAATTTACAATGTGTAAGAAAGGGAAGTAAGAAGGAGAGAGAGAGAGAGAGAGAGAGAGAGAGAGAGAGAGAGAGAAAGGAGATATAGACCCTGCCATGGAAGCAGTCTGGGATAAGGGGGAGGAAGGTGGGGACATTGGTGATGGGAGAATGGCAGGGGTGGAGGGATGGGTGTTGAACACTGTAGAACCAAAATTCAAACATGAGCATCTTGTAATTGTATATCTAAAGGTGGCATAATAAAATATTTTTAAAAGGTAGCACAAATACTCAATGTGGAACATAAATATTAAAATTGAGAGAATAAACAGTAGCTAATGAGAGACCCTGAGTGCCTAAGGAACTGAATTTTTTAAGTAGAATTGGGATTGGGATTGGGAGGAGAGAGTGGATCTGTAGACAGCAACAGAGGCATAATGACACTCTTGGGGTGGATGAGGTGAGGTGGAGCAGCACAGGATTTCTAAGATATTAATATTAACAACACTATAAATCACAATATCTATTTTATTTTGCCACCATAAGATATACAACTACACAGTACGTGTTTAGGTTTCAGTCACACAGTGTTCCAGCACCCATCCCTCCACCAGTGCCCATTTCCTACCACCAATGTCCCCTGATTCCCTCCCCCCTCCCCAGCCTACCTCTATGCCAGGTTCTTTATTTCTTTATCTCTTCTCTCTCTCTCTCTCTCTCTCTCTCTCTCTCTCTCTCTCTCTCTCTCTCTCTCTCTCTCTCTCTCTTCTCTTCCACATTGTGGATTGCAATACATACATTTAGAGGTTATCATGTGTATCCCTTTGCCTATATCCAATGCTCAGTTCTAGGCTGGTATTATAACTTTCAACAATTATTAGCACACTGTTCCCTTCTCTGTCTTACCTAAATTCTGACTCCCACATGTTTGCGGTAGATTCCACCTATTGACAAGACCTCCTGGTCCATGTTTTGCCTGACCTTGGATATTGGTATCATACTATATATATTTATAGTTATAGCATGCAAGGTCAGGCACAATACCAATTTTTAAATACCAAGTAAATATTAAAGAAAAAATAAATTCAGTTTGGCTGGACAACAGTACAGTGCATAAAGCATTGGCCTTGCATGTGGTTGGATAACCCAGGTTCGATCTCCAGCATCCCATATGGTTTCCCCAAGTATCGCCAGAGAACCACCAGGTATAATTTCCGAGTGCAGAGCCAGGAGTAACACTGAGCAGCGCTGGTGTGATTCCCCTTCACCCCCATAAGAAGTAACTAAGTTGGGTTTTTATTGAGACATAAATCATTTCAATTTATGAAACAAAAATTGTTGAAAAATAAATTACACAAATATGTTAATTTTTTTTGATGGTGAGGATTCTATAACTGTTCTTATTCCATAAATGTCCTGATGTTTTTATTTTAAGAATGAAACATTTTAACAAATATTTATTTGCTAATCCTATATTCTTTTCATCAAGCCAACAATGTAAAAATTCTATTATGTTTCCTAGTTTATATCACAGGGGAAAGAGTTGAAATTTGTTTATGAAAGTACAAAACTTTTGATTTTTATAAAGTGAATATTTAAAAATCCTCTTCCTGGGGCCAGAGCGGCAGTACAGTGGGTAGGGTGTTTGCCTTGTCACGGCTGACCCGGTTTGATTCCCGGCATCCTTTATGGTCCCCAAGCACGGCCAGGAGTAATTTCTGAGTGCTGAGCTAGAAACAACCCCTGAGCATTGTTGGGTATGACCCCAAAGAGCGATAGATAGATAGATGGATGGATGGATGGATGGATGGATGGATGGATGGATGGATGGATGGATGGATGGATGGATGGATGGATGGATGGATGGATGGATGGATGGATGGATGGATGGATGGATGGATGGATGGATGGATGGATGGATGGATGGATGGATGGATGGATGGATGGATGGATGGATGGATGGATGGATAGATAGATAGATAGATAGATAGATAGATAGATAGATAGATAGATAGATAGATAGATAGATAGATAGATAGATAGATAGATAGATAGATAGATAGATAGATAGATCCTCTTCCTGGTTGTCTGTTTCACAAGAGCGATAGCCCAGCAGGTAGGGCGCCTTGCACGCGGCGCCGGTCCCGGGTTCGATCCCCCGCATCCCATATGGTCCCCTGAGCACTGCCAGGAGTAATTCCTGAGTGCAAAGCCAGGAGTAAGCCCTGAGCGTTGCCGGGTGTGACGCAAAAAAAAAAAAAAAAAAAACAGGTAAGTGTATCAAATGCTATATAAATTTGGGATTTGTACAAATGAAGTATGAAGTCATTTAGCACACTCTAGAAGGATGCTGTTAATTTGCGAGACAAATTTCTATCTCATCTATCATACCTCATTGTATGAAGGTCTCATCAAATTATACAGCAAGAAGGAACCTAAATTTCTTAGGTTACACGTCTTTGCCAGTTGTCTGAGAAGCACAAAATAAGTTCTGCCCTAAGTTAACAATTTAGAAGCCAAGTTGGAATCAGAATACTTAGTAAAAGCTCAAAAGTAAGGCTCATGCTTTATATATCGAAGATCCTGGGTTTGATCTCTGGCACCAATTAAAAAACAATCAACCGATTAACTATATAAATAAATAGGGTAGTAGCCCATTCACTGAGCCAAAAAAAAAAAGAAAAACACTCTTTTATTTTTACCATGTTTCGTTTTTTCTTTCGACAGAATTTTTACAAAAGGACATGAACATGAGTATAAATATGCACTGGAAACTCCAGCGCAGTGATCTCTCTCCATCCCAGTGTTATTTGCATATTTCATTACCTCCATCTGAGAGTCACATACTATAGGTCACAGAAATGTTGTCATAACTATCTGCCAAGTAAGACAATTACACATAAATCACAGTGTGAAATATTCATCTTGCCTTTCTTCCCTTTTCTCTATTTATGCATAAGAGTGATCCAGAATGTCAGGAAATACAATGTCAAGAGGCAAGCAGTGTACCATAGCCTGGGTTCAGGAAAGTCAGAAAGGCTTTAAAGGAGAGGGGAAGAATTCTTAAGACAGACATTAAAAGTTGGCAAGATCTTCCAGCTGATCAAGTGTTACTGGCAGGGCTCAAAAAATGGGGAGATTACATGATTGTATTAATTTGTAGAGAAAAAAAGCAAGTGCCTGGAACTAGAGATATCCATATTCTATATCAGTATGCAAATATTTAGCATATTATACTAGACTCAGTCTATGTAGATGTATATGAGATTTAGAAAATTAAATTAGTTTTATCTTTCAAATCTGTTATTCTTCCTCTTTTCACTGTGGCTATTAAGATGTAAAGAAAGAAAGGAAGTTGTACAACACCTAACATTTGAGGTTTCAAATAACTTTAAGTTCCCCATATTCATATAATCTATAAGTGGGGTAATACCATCTCATTGAAAATCAATCTCATGATAAACTTCCCATTTACTAAATCCTCAAAATTAAATATATATATGGCAATTTTAAACTTTTTTTAGTAACTTTATCTTGAAAAACACTTTCAAAGAAATGTTAGTATGTTACCACTCCATAGGAATCAATAACAAGGCGAGATTCTCCCAAGAATATTCCAACAGTCCTTGAAAAACTAAGACTGTCACAAAACCTGAGCATCTGGCAACTCTGCCTCCATTAAGGATCCATATGGAAGAGACCAAAATGTGTCAAAGTACCCAAAACGATCCGGGATAGTGTAGAAGATAGAATAAATAATTCAGTATCGTCAACACTTTCAACAGCAGGTAGTGGATATGCTACCTGCTTCTATAATGTGCCAGAAAGTAACATAAGTGTGAGGCTGTGTGTGCGTGCATGTGAGGGAAAGGCAGAGAGAATATGAGCCTACATGAGGATAAAACTATTTTTATATAAGAATATTCCTTAGGTAGTTGTCTTCAGAAGCATATCAGGTCTTTATAAGCTTCAGCTTCAAGATATGTAGGAGGAAAACAGAATGAATGAAAACTTATTTTTAAGAAAAACATGGCAACAAATACATTACTTCAGACTCAATAAAAAACTGCATTAACTTAAAATTATGGTTGAAATTGTATGTACAAAAAAGTCAAAAAATCAAAATTATGGTCCCTCAGTAACCATAACTACGCCCTCATGCATACACGAGTATTTTGCATTATTGTAATGATGATACATTTCAGTCTTAATATCAGTTTATGCAGTGTGACTGAATTAAGATTCTTTGGGGAACCGTGAACTTTGAATTTCTGGACTTTTGTGAATGTAAAATCTTAACAATAAAATTACATTAATATTTGGTGGGGTTGTTGCCTTTATTTTCTGGCATTTAAAAAACAATAAAGAGTGAATGTTTGAGAACGCAAAAAGTAATAAAATACTGGTTTATTTGTGATAATCGAAAATGGATTTGATAAGTTGCCTAATTTCTTAAAAAAAACAGAAATGCAAAACTAAATAAACCAGAAATGTCTTTCTGAAAATTCATCAAAATAAGAACAGGCAAGATGTCATTCCAGAAGTAAGTAAACTTACTTTTTCTGTAAAATGTTAGTGATACGGGCCAGAGCGATAGCCCAGCGGGTAGGGCGTTTGCCTTGCACGCGGCCGGCCCCTGCCAGCCAGGGTTCGATCCCCGGCATCCCATATGGTCCCCAAGCACCTCCAGGAGTAATTCCTGAGTGCAGAGCCAGGAGAAACCCCCTGAGCATTGCTGAGTGTGACCCAAAAATAATTTTTTAAAAAATGTTAGTGATACTAGAGGGTATTATTATTCAACAAAAATAAAAAACATGGGTGCTTGGCACAATCCTCTCAACATATTACAATGGAAAACACACTATTTAAATGGCCTCTAGGTTTTCCAGGTAAAGGCTGAGGAGGAGTCACATCTCCTTATACATATAAGAAGGCAGGACATAATACAGGAACTGAAACTATATATTAGTGTCATCATTGAATTTTCCCTGTTCCTTGGGCCATGCTTGGTGGTGCTCAGGGGTTACTTTCAGCTCAGTGCTTGGGAGTCACTCCCTGTGGTACTGGGACAGGGAGGATTATAAGAGCCACGACTGAACATAGCCTCCTGCATGCAAAGCAAGATTGTGGGCCCCAGCAATCACCTTTCTCTATCATAAGGCTGGTGTTGCTTGAAATGTAATTCACAAAGAAACGTGCAATAAACGTGTTAAGCTGAGAACATTAAACTATATCTGATGCAATTTGGGGGGTAACGGTTGTTGGGAATGAAGTTAAGTGATATATCAGATTCAAAAGAGAAGACGCACAACCATATTTAAGGAATAATTACACATGTTCATGGAGGAAGCAGTTTTAACCGGCCTCACACAACCAGTGGCCTTTAACATAGTGAAGATAGCTTGAAAAAGTATAGAAAATCCTGAGAAAGATCCAAAACTCAATATGATAAATACTTTTGTAAAGGGAACAAAGAATTTGGCTGAAAGAATGGAGGTTTAAGAAAGACTTACAAAAAAAAAAGGTATGTGTGTTTGTGTGTGTGTTGTGTGCAGGCACACAACACACACACATACATATATGAACAGTAAACTGACAAGCAGCTGCATACATAAATAGGGAGGGTATGTGAAGTTTAATGAGTAAAGTATCAATCCCTTCTAGGAGGAAAAAACAAGAAGGAAAAATAATCAAAACGAAATGCAAAAGAACAAACAAAAATCCCACTACAGTTGAATTAAAGACTTAGTAAGAATCTAAACAAATGATGGGAGCCTGTCTATGAGATTATAACTATAATTAAGAAAAAAAAAGCAATGAAGGTCTGAGGATAACACTAACGCCGAGAAGGAGGGGGAAAGGGATTAAACTGTGTTTTCAAAATATTGGGGTACAGGGACTGTTGGGACGATTGTGTCAGTAATAAAAATATATTATCTGGACTGGGCGATAGTGCAGTGCTTAGCATACATGCCCAGTATCATCCCCAGAGCATGCTCAGGTGTATCCTTAGACGCCCCTTAACCACCACTGTAGTGGCCTAAGTAATGTCGGCAACAGAGACCTGAGCTGCACCAAAATCCCAGCCCTTCCATTGAAGTTCTAGCCTAGGCAATACAAGATAACCTGAAGGGCCACCCCAGACCTCCTATGCTGCTTAGAAGACTCTAATTAACTAATGAATTAACTAATACACTTAAGGATGGTGTATTTTGTAGAGAAAAAATGCATGACTGGTTGCTCTATCACAAATCTTAAATTTAAGGTATCGTGTTCTATAAATAAGTTCTTCCTGCAGGAAAAACATCACAAAAATTTTAAATACGGTCTTAATGATAGTGATTAAGTCAAGAGAAAGAAAACTGTTCTTTATGCCCATGTAATTTACAAACCCATTCCTTCACTTTCATTTTATTTTTATATGGCTGGAATGGCAATGGCATCAGTATATATAAGAAAGCTATCTACACAAGGATAACTTCCCAAATCACCCCTAGGTATGAAGTGGCAAAGTCAGGCTGAACAAAAAGATTTCAGAATCTTTGGTAGAGAAGTTAGTTTGAAATCAAAGGTATGATCCAGAGAACATCTTCACTAGTGTGGAAAATAATTGAGCCACACAAAAAGTTTAAGGAAAGAGAGCTGTGGCCAATGAATGGTTAGGATGCCTAGTAAAGTATCACAGAACACTCACCTACAAAGCAAATATATCAACAGCTGAAGAGTTTACAGCACTAAATAGGGCTTTGCATCTATAGGAAAGGAAGTTCCCCAAATTTTGTTAAACAAACATTTGCTGTAAAGGAATTATTACACAGTTTTGATATATAAAATGCCTGAAAATACTAGAGTGAAAGTAGTGTCATTTGAACACCATCTCTGCATATACAGAATTCCCCTAACACAAATCCACACAACCCAGAGACAAGACAGAAATTCGTAAAGACAATGTAACTTGGGAGCTCTGCGTATGACATGGAAGAAACTGGGAACACACTGTCTGAGAGTACTTTTGGACTAAATCCTAAATGAGACTACATTTCCAAGTTCTTCCATGAGCTGTGATCCTTTATCATTTATTTCATGGGTTTCCCTATAACCCATCTTAGATTTCCTAGATGCCAAGCTGAATGATCAGATTCCTTGGACACTATGATATTCCATGAAAACAGCACCTTTTAATTGATTCAACTGCTTGTTCAAAAGGTCTGTTGCAGAATCTCACTGCACTGCCACATGATTACACATTAAAGTCAGAGCGACAGAAAACGGTTTGACGTCAGGAGGAATTCTGAAGGCCCAAATCGGAGGATTCCTAAAGGAGATGTATAAGCAACTGCCTTGTCAAAATGGTCAGTAACATCATGACAAGGAAGGATCTAAATGTCCTAGAACTGAAAATGAAGTAACTATTGAGAACTTTTTGATAGTAGATTGTACATCGTTCCATTTCATTATAAATGAAAAATTCTGTTCAAATGATAAGTAAAAAGTTATAATTATGAAAAATAACCTAGAAGTAAAAAAGTAATGACTGTAAGATTTGAATTGTAGCCAGTACCATCTCAAAACTATGAAGTAATATATAAAGAAAATCACTAACTTATTTTTGGATAATTGATTTAAAAATTAGGTTATAAAAATTCATAAATAAGTGGGGGAAAATCAGGCAATCAAAGACAGATTACTATACATTTTATCCTTTTGTTTTGCTTTTGATCATTTATTTTGTTAATTTTACCCGGTTGCCCTTGCTAGTCTGTTCTTATGTGCCCTGTTGGTTTGGTTTGTTTTTGGACTTTCCAAGGAGTCTCAGGGCACCCCGAGCCCTCCTAGCTTAACTAGTACTCCAAGAGGTAATGTGCTGCTAAGGCCTGAGGTTCTGGGGTCACCAGAATCACTTCCAGTGGTGTCCCAGGACTAGCTGGACCATATACCCACTGATGTTAGAGGCCATGTAGCCCTGTTCCTAGGGAACACACTCAGAATCTTTTATGCCAGGCATAAAAGTGCCAGGCATGTCGTCAGTCTTTTGAGCTACCTCCCTGGAAAATGAACAAAGTAATGAACAAAAGTTCATATGAATGTACTATTTTTTTAAAAAATGATAAAAGAGTTGAAGCACCATCAAGAGTGATCCCTGAGCACTGCCAAAATTCCTCCAACAATTGCTACAAGAGTCCAACATTGCTCCAAGGGTTGCTCACACATGCAGGGAAGGGGCCATGCTGGCCAGACTTGGAGTGGAGATTTGGGCTCCCTCCGCCCTTTCCTCCACCTCCATGCCAGCTACCCCAGAAGAGAGACCCACACCAGACCCACAGCTCCGTAGGAATGAGGCCACTCTGCAGCCACGCGACATTCTTAGTACTGATTTTAGGATAAGGTCCTTCCCAGGATCTTTCATATTTATATACTGTATACAGTATACCTCTCATCCCAATAAGCCTAGCAAGAAGCCAGAGCAACCCAGACATGAAGTCAGTCATTCTCAACATCCAGACTCCATAGTTCCTCAGAGCTCCACCAAAGAGAAAACCTGATCTTTCCCCTTTAAGTTTCATCGGTAAATGCTCGAGATGAGAGCCTTCTACTGAGAGTATACCACCTACATGGCAGAGCCTGGCAAGCTACCCGTGTTTTATTTGATATGCCAACACCTAGTAACAATTATGGACCTCAATTCCATGACCTGAAGAATGGTTTGAGGCTCTTCCTGTCCCTGGAGCAAGCAGATGCCCTTAGGTTACACTTGCTTATGACAAGATGTATGGAGATGTTACTGGTGCCCGCTCGAGCAAATCGATGAACAATGGGAAGACAGTGATACAGTTTTGCTTTTTTGTTTTGGAACTATACCCAGCAGAGTTCAGGGTTTACTCTTGTGTCTGAGCTCAGGGATCACTGCTGTGGGGCTCAGGGGATAATATGGGGTGCTGGGAATCAAACCTGTCAGCCACATACAAAACAAAAGCCCTATCTGCTATGCTTTTTCTCTGACCCACCTGTACATTCTATTTACATAACACAATATTAATTTATACAGTACTGATGAATTCTTTCATTTTGTGTATTATAGCCATATTACACGTAGAAAAAACACGCATTGCATCTAGATCCAATACAATACACAGATGACTGAATGTGACAGTCACTCTTTTTTCTCTGAGTGTGAATAACAAGTCCTACATGAAGATACATATAAGAAAAAACACAGTAAATTTTAATAGCAGCCTGATGCATAAAACTTTTACTTTTAATCTCTTGATTTTCACACAGTTGTTTGTTTTGAGGAGAAACCGACTGATGTTGTCCTGACATCTGAAAAAGTGAAGAAAGAAAAGAGAGATAAGCAGGGCCCAGACTAGTGAAGAAGACAACGAAAAGAAAGACAGCCCCCTGAACAAGTCATGAGAGAAGATAGATTACTATTTAAAGGGACTGGGCCCAGGGGTCGGAGCGATAGCCCAGCGGGTAGGGCGTTTGCCTTGCACGCTGCCAGCCCATGCCGGCCCGGGTTCGATCCCCGGCATCCCATATGGTCCCCGAGCACTGCCAGGAGTAATTCCTGAGTGCAGAGCCAGGAGAAACCCCTGAGCACTGCCGGGTGTGACCCAAAAAGCAAAAAAAAAAAAAAAGGGACTGGGCCCAAAATGCATAAACTTGCTAAGTGGTAGGAAGAATCAGTGAGAAAAGAACAAAATAAAGGTTCCAAGATGTCTCATTCAGGATTTAGAAGGTGATTCCGGTAAATTTGGGTTACAGGCATCAAATACTAAGGAGGTTGGGAGAGAGAGAGAGAGAGAGAAAGAGTGAAAGAGAGCGAGGGAGAGAGTGAGAGAGTGAGAGAGAGTGAGAGCAAGGGAGAGAGAGAGAGAGAGGTGGCAGGTAGTGAGAGGCAGTGGAGAGTCGGCTAGAAAGCAAGATTCGTGGTCTGCAATAAATAAACCTAACTTCAAGTGGCAGCAGCTGTTGGGTCTATAGTCAAAGACATGCACAGACACAAGTGAGATGTTTAGGTACTGTGCGGGGCTGATCTTACATGTAGGGCATCAGAGAACCTATCTGTGCACTGAGGAGGCCAAGATTCAGCAGTGAGATAAGGATGAAGAGACCAAAGTAAACAGAAGAATGCAAAATGTTTCTAGGATATAATATACAAAACAAGCCTATAATATAAAAATGTAAGTCGAAACAAAGACAAATTAGTATTCTATGTACCGTTGCAGAAAAGAACCTTCAATAACATTATATATAAATTTAGAACTGAAGTAGAAAATTTTAGATGCTAATAATACAATAAGATAAAACTAGTTAAAAAGGAAAACACTACAGAAGTAAGACTATGAGGTATAACTCCTACTGAGCTTATGGATTTTTATATTTTGTCTCCCAGTTTTCTACAGCATGGTTATACATTACTTTTATAATTCTAAAAATGTATTGAATAGTTTAGTAGCAAGCACATCTAGTACCTGTAGAATCACTTGATTAAAAATAATTTCCACTGCCGGAGCAATAGCCCAGCGGGTAGGGCGTTTGCCTTGCACGGCTGGCCTGTGCCGGCCCGGGTTCGATCCCGGCATTCCATATGGTCCCCCAAGCACCGCCAGGAGTAATTCCTGAGTGCAGAGCCAGGAGTAACCCCTGAGCATCCGCCGGTGTGACCCAAAAAGCAAAAAAAAAAAAAAATAATAATAAATAAAATAATTTCCACTTAAAATATACTGATTCGGTAAGTAGAAAAGCCAGACAACGTGTCATTTTTACATACCAATGTCTTTAGAGAAATCGAAACTTAGTAACTGATACAAAAAATTTTATCCATTACTATGAGGTTCAGTATCCAAAGAAAATCATTTGAAGTTTTCATTTTTGAAATGCCTTTATTTTTAAATACGTAAGAATACATGGAGCTAAAGGGATAGCTCATTGGACTGACATGCATGTTTTACATGGAGGGGGCCTGGGTTAAATCCCTGGAATCACATGGAGCGTCCCTCAACACCACAGGGGAAACCCCCAAGCACAGAGCCTAGGGAAAGCCCTGCCAAGTGCAGTCAAAAAAAAAAAAAAACTCAAAAAAGAAAAAAATGTAGAATATATGCTAGCATCATTGCTACAGAGCACTGGGGAAAAAGAAATAAAAAGAACCCTTGTCGGTGTTTGGCAAAGCATATCACATGGGAAATGGTGAAAAGTGTAATAAAAGATTATTCATGTCATCTTTATATTTTGTGAAACAAAACAGAGTATGTATGCTGTCTGTCTACCTATTGCATTTGCTACATTCAATAGTAATCGCACCTATGAGCATGAATTCTGAATACTGATCAGCAGAGTAAACTACTGACTCCGGCAGTTAAGCCAGGTCCATTACAAAATCTGAGGACAAACTCCCTTGTTTGATGCTAGCCTTCCTGTTAGACATCCTGCAACTACCAGGGTCTGTGAGAGCAGAACGCCTGCACCACCAGCTACCAACTATGATGATGGGACAAATTTTCCCTTTGATTTCCTCAGTTTCTTTAGGTGATAAATGAGTCTGACAATACACTTCTTGAACAATATGGTATGAAGACATTAGAGTGTTGAGAACAGTCCTTGGCACATTATAAGTACTATATTAGCATAGCATATCATGTACAATGAATGATTACTGATCAATTTTGCTTTGGGAATAAAATTCCAATGATAAATCAAAGCAAAAAATACAATGATATTGGTGAGTTTCTCTATTCATCATTCTATAGTATCTACTATTATTTTTGCTTTCATCATACAAGATGTCATCAACCAAAATTATTATTGGAAAAATATCCTAGCAATGCATTAAACATTAGACTTAATTACTCGATCTTTAAGCAATAACCATTTTTCAGAGTCACTGCAGTTCAGTTAATATATCATTTCCGAGAATCTACTAAAAAGAACATTTTGTTAGTCTTCCTTCTCCAACTTAGTTAAATTGTGGAGTATTGGCAATTATAAGTTCATCTGGGAGTAATCTTCCTCTCTATAGGACTAGTTCTTTGAGCTTAGAAAGAAATTATTAAATTCTTTTTTATTGCCAAAATCATTATATGGACTGTCTTTAAAGTTTTGTTCTTTTGTTTTTGTTTGCAATGAATATAATGTTCCAGACACATTAGCCAATTCTAAGAATTACAAAAAAATTGTATTGTAAATGGTTTTCATTTAAATTAAAAATCATTCCACTTAAATGATATTTTGATATGCTACTTTGGGTGTGAAGATTGAAGTTTAAAATTACATGTTGCTTAAAAGACTAGTCAGGATCATACATCAGTTTTTTTTCTTTGTTATTAAGCAGGTTTCAGGCACAACCCTATCATGAACAGTTTTGTAATGATTCACCTCATAGTGAGCCAATAATAAATAAATAAATAATTATGCTTCAGTCCACTGGGAATTAGGCAAACTAGACAAAGTAGAGTTCGAATTTTTGTCTTTGAGACAAATTTGTCAATATATTGATATTACAATATACACTTACTAATATTACAATATATATATTTACCATACACATGGTGGTAAATACAGTATTTATCACATTGACCTTAGAGGCGATGGTGATACCCCAGAAATCATCAACTTTTAAGTTTTAAGTGTTATTTATAGGCCACTGGATTCCTCAATTGGGTTGCAAACCTAGAATTCTAACAACATGAAAATATTAAATTGGAATAGGAATTCTTAATGTCTTGAATGAGGCATATTAAATTTAAAAGGCAAAACCTAGAATTAACCAACTAATATAATATAATACATATATTATTTGGCTATATTTATTACTGTGGCTAAAGGGACAAACCATTTATTTGGGAGAAATCCCTAACTTAATGCCTCATTAAATTTCCCTAAGTACCCTATGTATTCCCCACGTATTCCTATTTCTCCAATTTATCAGTTGTCAACTTATTATTCCCTTTACCCTAGTGACTCTGCTCCTCGAAGTGTTGCAGGTGTGGCTGCAGTGCCCGGCTACATTGGCAGGTGGCAGAACGGAGACAGGCTTGTCTACACCCGGGGGCTCTGCCCCGTGGGCCCTGAATGGTTGATGGTCTGACATAGAAAAAGACTGGGCCCCCTGGGATGAACCCAGAGCCATGACAGAGCCTGGCAAGTTGCCCATGGTGTATTCAAAATACCAAAAACAGTAACAATAATGGACCTCATTCTCAACGAATGGAGATGCTACTGGTGCCCGCTCAAGCAAATTGATGAACAATGGGAATACAAGTGACAAGTGACCCCAGTGACACCTAGCTTGCTGAAAAATACTCCTAACTTAGCCTCTATTCCAAGTTTGTCTTCCTACAAGAATCCCACACAACTATGAGAGATCATGCACTGAAAATTCTGATCTAGAGATGAAGAGAGAATACAGCAGGAAGGGCACCGTCTTTCCACACAGCTGAACCAGACTGGGTCCACGTGCCCCACCAGAAGTGATTCCTGAGCACAGAGTTAGGAGTCATGTCTGAGCATCGCCAGAGGTGACCCAAAAACAAAACAGTAAAGGAAGAAAAGGAAAGGAAGGGAGGGAGGGAGGGAGGGAGGGAGGGAGGGAGGGAGGGAGGGAGGGAGGGAGGAAGGAAGGAAGGAAGGAAGGAAGGAAGGAAGGAAGGAAGGAAGGAAGGAAGGAAGGAAAAAATGAAGGCGGGAGGGATGGACGGAGGGGAGGGAAGGAAGAAAGAAAAGAAGTAGTGAAGAAAGGGGAGGAGGAGGGAAGGTGATGAGAGAAGGAAGGGCTGATCCAGTTAGTTTATCCAACAAATACACTAAAGTAAACTCTCATGATATATTAATATAATATTTTTTCCTTAACTTTGGTCACATTATCTTATGTCAAATTTATAGCACAGGAAAGAAAAGATAATCAAGTGAACAGACAGCACTCCGTTATGGTCTGCACTGCCCTGCCCTCTGTCTGCCGCACAGACTCCTCAAAGTGCCCGAAACACAGCTGTCCCACCCTGCACAGCTGCAGGGATAACCGCTGTTCTCTTGGAAAACACTCCCGTGCCTTCGGGCCTCATGCACTAGGCACTTGGAGTCATTCTGCCAAGATCTGTCCTAACTAAATCTTTGTGTGTATCTATCTGCAGCACCCATTTCTTTCACGGCAAAATGCGCCTCCCAGATTGTGTAGCGGGCAGCTTTCTCTTTTCTACAAAAAATGTGTGACACAGGTGTTTGGAAAAGATGGACTTCACGTATTCTAAATGAACTTATCCCTGCTCCTGTTGCAATCCATTGGAACTGCTGAAAGAATCTGCCTTTTAATCGCATGCCTCCCTACAAATATTCTCTAGAAAACCTCAACTTAGAGCTTCTTATATGATCTAATTTGGTATTTTAATATGGAACTACTTGGCCTTTTTTCTTCCCTACATTTCTGTCACCTTCACTCATTCGCCAAGAGTACAGTATTATGCCTGGGGTTCAGCTAAAAGCATACGTGATTATTCCCTCACTTTTAAGTCCTGTAACAAGGTAGCACCAAACGGTGCCATTTTTACAAACAAATAGTTTTGCCACTTCTCCCACCTGCCATCACTGGGTTTTTATCACCTCAACATTTTCTAACATATTGTCTCCATGTTAATTTTACTGAAACACTATGACTAACTCAATCTGTCAACCCCCTTGGAAAACTACCTGGCTCTAAACAAAATCAGAACAAGAAAGTAATTTAGGTTATTTTAAAGCAAAACATCAGCACTCGAATTTTTGAAATGAACACCTGTGTAATGGGTAGAACTCTAGCTTCTTTGGATTGTAAGTATCAAATGTGTTTCATCACTTAATACCAACAGCGTGACGTTATGATGGACTTAGCCCTAGCGATCCTTCTGCAGCTCAAGGACATAAGCCAGATTTGTACTCATAATAGAGCACTGGCGCTGGCAAGTACAGAATTCAAAGCGATAGCATATGGATTTCCATTCAGTCAGGCCTCGACTATCAATATCACAGATGCACGCTAATGACCGGAAGATTATTCACTCCCACTTCACGCTAAATTACAGATAAGTAAGATAATATGATAATAAATATCATCCAGCATGGGTAACGGGAAGTGGGAGAGGGTGACAGATGAAATAAGATTGCTCACAGGTTAACAATTACAGAAGCTTGAGTGTCTGGTACAGAAAGACTTAGACTGGGGCCAGAGCAGTAGTACAGTAGATAGGGCATTTGCCTTGTGCGCAGCCAGCCCAGGTTTGATTCCCAGCACCCCATATGGACAACAAAGCTCTCCAAGATAGATCCCTATGCACAGAGCCAGGAGTAAATCCTAAGCACCACCAAGTGTGGCCCAAACAACAACAACAACAAACAAGAAGACTTAGACCCTGTTCTCCCATGAACACATAATCTCTCGGTTTGCTTTTTCCACTCTGGAGAAGCTCGTGTATAAATTGTCAATAGAAAGTTAATGTGAATGTGGAATCAAATGATGCAAACACTGTATTGACCAGGGATAATGTAGTAATAGCTAATTATTTCTTTTCTTTATCTAAATGTTTTAGTTCCTAAAGGTAATAAGACTTAAGAAAATTGTAAAATGCAAATTTGTTTTTTCAATTCTTTTTTTTACTTTTTATTGTGCCACCATGAAATATACAATTACAAAGACATGTATGTTTGCATTTTAGTCATTCAGTGTTCCAGTACTGATTCCTCTACCAGTGACCATTTCCCACCACCCATGATCCCAGATTCCCTCCCTCTCCCCCCAGCCTGCATCTATGGCAGGTACTTTTGCCTCTTCTCTCTCTCTCTCTCTCTCTCTCTCTCTCTCTCTCTCTCTCTCTCTCTCTCTCTCTCTCTCTCTCTCTCTCTCTCTCTCTCTCTCTCTCTCTCTCTCTCTCTCTCTCTCTCTCTCTCTCTCTCTCTCTCTCTCTCTCTCTCTCTCTCTCTCTCTCTCTCTCTCTCTCTCTCTCTCCCCCCTCCATCTCTTACACATTGTGGCTTGCAATGCATACACTTAGGGGTCATCATGTATATGACTTTGCCTACATTCAAAGCTCAGTTCTAGGCTATAATTACCATTTCTAACAATTATTAGTATCACTGTATCACTGTCTTCCTGTTGTTCATCGATTTGCTCGAGCGGGCACCAGTAACATCTCCAAATGTCCTGTCCCAAGCAAGTGTAACTCAAGGGCATCTGCTTGCTCCAGGGACAGGAAGAGCCTCAAACCATATTTCAGGTCATGGAATTGAGGTCCATAATTGTTACAGATTTGGCATAACAAATAAAACACGGGTAGCTTGCCAGGCTTTGCCATGTAGATGGTATACTCTCAGTAGAAGGCTCTCATCTCGAGCATTTACTGATGAAACTTAAAGGGGAAAGATCAGGCTTTCTCTTGGATGGAGCTCTGAGGAACTATGGAGTCTGAATGTTGAGAATGACTGACCGCATGATGTGTGGGTTGCTCTGGCTTCCCACTAGGCTAATGGGATGATGGGCATCAGTTAGAACCTGTCTAGAACTGTATACAGTGTATAAATGTGAAAGCTCCTGGGAAGGACCTTATCCTAAAATCAGTATTATCTAAGAATGTCATGTGGCGCAGCGGCCACACCACAAGGAGCTGTATGTCTGGCGTGGGTGTGCCTATCTTCCGGGAAGCTGACATGGAGGTGGAGGAAAGGGCAGAGCCCAAATCTCCGCTCCCAGTTTGGCCAGTGTAGCCCCCTCCCCCGCGCGTGTGAGCGAACCATTGGAGCAATGATGGACACGGCCAGGGGCTGGCCAAGCCCCTTACTGGGAGGTCAGCTCCATGGATTGCTTCCACGTGGGGCCGGCCAAGCAGCACAGCTGTAGATCTGGAGTGGATGGGTCTGGAACCAGTATACTAACAATTATTAGTACACTGTTCCTTTTTTCTGTCTTACCTAACCTCTGACTCAAACACACTTACAGTAGATTTCACCCACTGATAAGATCTCCTGATCCATGTTTTGCCTGACCTTGGATATTGGTATCATACTATTTTATTTTTATATGCCGAAAATAAATGCAGTCATTCTATATCTGTCCTTTTCCCTCTGGCTAATTTCACTCAGCATGATCCTCTCCATGTCCATCCATTTATATGAAAATTTCAGAACTTTGTTTTTACTGACAGCTGCATACTATTCCATTGTGTAGATGTACCACAGTTTATTTATCCAGTCGCCTGGTCTCAGACACTCTGATTATTTCCAGATTCTGGTTATTGTCAACAGTGCTGCTATGAACATAAAAGTGCAGATAGTGTTTCTGCTGTGTGTTTTTGGCTTCCCAGGGTATATTACCATGAGTGGTATGGCTGAGTCAAATTGGAGCTCAATTTCTAGTTTTTGAAGGAGCATTTGTATTGTTTCCCATCTGTTGGTCTTTATAATTCAAATTTAAAATAAAAAAAGTCCAAAAAGAGGTTGGTGTACAGGAGGTAAGGTAATTACCTTGCGTTCTAACCACATCAGTTCAATTCCTGGCACCACATAAGTCCCACTTAGCACTTTCAGGAGTGATCCCTGAACACAGAGCCAGGATAATAAATACTTAAACTAAATTTATAACTTAAACGATTATAAATTAACCGAAAGATTTAAATATTTTTGATTGAATATAAACTCCT
Organism: Cryptotis parvus; assembly: GCA_021461705.1. Lineage (NCBI taxonomy): Eukaryota > Metazoa > Chordata > Mammalia > Eulipotyphla > Soricidae > Cryptotis > Cryptotis parvus. The sequence continues at coordinate 377,473 of JAJIBD010021023.1, forward strand.
CCAGATGCTTTTTGGTAATGGGTATTTTCAAAACTTGTGCCAGAGAGAGAAGAAAGGGATGCAGGTTTGTTCCAGAACACTGTATATAATCTCCTGAGCATTTCCAGGAGTAATTCCTGAGCATAGAATTAAGATTAAGTTCTGGGTGTGGCTCAAAAAATAAAACAAACAAAAAGTCCAATTTAGAAGGTTATCTACCTTTAAAGAAGTTATTCACTGTCTTCCCGTTCATCATCGATTTGCTTGAGCGGGCCCCAGTAACATCTCCATATGTCCTGTCTCATGCTAGTGGAGCCCAAGGCATCTGCTTGCTCCAGGAACATAAAGAGCCTCAATCCATTCCAGAATGAGGTCTATAATTGTTACTGGTATTTGGCATATATATCAAATACCACGAGTAGCTTGCCAGGCTCTGCCGTGCAGGTAGCATACTCTTGTAGGCATCTCTAAGTCCAGCATTTATTGATGAGCCGTGCGCGCATAGCGGCAGCGTGAACCGGCGCTGATAGGCTGGTCTGCTGGGTGGAGGTCTGATGAGAGAGAAGTCGGATGTGGAAAATGGAGGCCCTCATGGAGTGGGGGGTTGTCTGGCTTGTTGTGAGGCTCTGCTGGGATGGTGGGCCAGGGCTAGAACCCACCATCCCTCCCGGGCGCCTCGTGAGCGGCTGGTCACAGGGAGAGCCAGTAGCAGCTCTGCCCCATGTCTGCGAGAAAAAATATTACTTGGTCTAATTGTTTCTCTTGGGAATTTGGAAATAATTTAGGTAAACTGGACAATCCTACTTAAAATTACAAAAAAAAAAACCTTAAGAATAAACTCAACCAAGTATATGAAACACTGTACATCAAAATAACCCTATTCTTCGTTCAAAGAAACAGGATACAGAAGACAGTTTGTGTGTCCATGAACCGGAAGAACCAATAGGGTTAAAGTATTCTGCATTATACATATTCAATATAATCCCCATCAAACTCCATTGGCATTCTTCAAGGTGAATTAGTTCCTGGTGCAAAGAGAAATGATATAATGTTCTAAGATCCACCATACAAAAATCACCTACAAAACTCAGAGGCGTGGTTAGTTGTTCATTTTCCAAATTTATTGCTTTGAATATATACATTTTACAGCAAAGTTTTGGTAGTTGTTTCTGTAACATGCACACAGGTTTCTACAAGGATTAAACTCCTCAAAAGGATTTTGTATTTAAGTTTCCAGTGAAGGGGTCTTTACTTCCCATTAATCCTTAAGAACAATTTTAAAGAAAGAAAAGAATGATATGCAGTTTTGTAACGCTTTGTGATAAAGTTGGGTTCGTTTCTTCAGAAAATCTATTAATTATATAGTTCTCATTAACTAGAAATTAAGGTGTTCCTATTTTCTGAGTAGAGAAGCATAAAGTTCAAATATTGTTCAGTTGGTTTACTCCTGTGAACATGAAAACAAACAATGGAGAAAGAAAAAAAAAAGAAATCTTAAGGTCACAGATAACTGACCAAATCTAAGTCAGAATTCCTCTGGGAAGCCAAAAATGCATTGGAAGCTAAATGTTTGTTTCTCCTTCCTTTATTTATTTCTCCCCCCTCTTAAGTTAGAAGATATGCAATACGATTGATGATATTTTTTTCCACATTGGTGACATTTTAAATGGAAACCAAGATTTTTTGGGGGTGGTTGCAAGAGCTTGATGAAATCTTAAACATGTGCCAAAATGTTTTATTAATGTAAGGCAGCCAAATCCTCTTGCCTTAAACAAATATTTCTTTAAAAAAATGTTTTCTGAATTTTAAAAAAAAAAATTCAGAGTACCAGAGTTTAGCTGCATATATGAGTTAAAATAACAGTTCTTGTACCTGTATTTACTCAAAGCAAATGGTAAAGATGAGATTTTGATAAAGTTAGAGGAAGGCAACGTTCTTGAATATTCGATTGTCAAGTAATTACTATCTTAAAATTCAGATGGCTATCAGTAATCTGGGATTCAACCAAGCTGTGGTGTTTCTCATTCAAAACACCAGCTGTCCTTGTGAACAGTTAAGTTAAAACCTCCTTTGTATATATGGCATGATGGCCAATGACCATTATGCATTCTATTCCATTTTGCACATTGGTTATTTTTATTTAACAGGGATATTTTAAGATTTATTAACTATAAAAATGTGGTATTCCAAAAAAGGTAACCTTTCAGTCAATAAATATTATGTTCTTATCATCGAAGCAGAAAAGTATAATGACGCTCTGAAGGTAAAAACTAGTGGAATCTTAACTAAATTATAGAGAAATTTCCATAAAAGATTCACTAGTAATGCTTATTTAATAATGATTTCCTGCCACGAACTATATTTATCAAGTATCACCTCTCTGACATGACATTGTTTTTAGTGTTTTTTGAGAGCCATGTTTTAATCAGATTAAATTTAAGGAAACTGATAGGTATCTGTTTGGCTCTTAGTTTTAGCTTCTGTTTCTTATTTAGACACAAGACTATTATTGCTGGAATCTTTATAAACACATTTTCTGGGATTGCCGCAAGAGTGTAGCTTATGTTGTGAGGTCAGAAAAATGTGTGCCAGTGGTTTTCATGATCTATGTAGAGTACATTACAGAATTGTTTAATAAATTAAAGACAACTAATGCAAAAAATGTGTTATTTTCCCTCATGGGATTAAGCATCTAAAAAATACAATTTATTTTTAGCTTCAAAAAATAGTTTCTTAGGAACTAAGTAACCAAGAAGAATGTTCAAAGAATAGTTGGTGCCATATTATTCAAATATATTTACATAAAGCTAAAATCTCCAGTAACAAACTTAAAATTATTCTTAAAACTAATTTACTGAATAAGTAACAATAGCTTAAATAATCTATATTATATATAATATATATCTGTTATATGTGTAATATAACAGCTATAACATAACTTAAGTTGAAACATTTCAGTATTTTCAGTGAGTATATAGAGTTGAATACACTGAAAGAACTCTGAAGGGCAAATTTCTCCTCCTTCAAATTAAAAATCTGAAAAAGTGCTCCCTTATTTAAGATTTCCCATGGAAGATAATCTGATAAAAAATCCAAACTGCCCACCTGAGCTTTACTTAAAGATTAAGTCACATATCAATATGAGAGTAATGTTGAAGAGGAATTGAACAAAGACTTATAAAGGAGAATTAAGGAATACTGACTTAGCACTAAAAGCCATATCACGTGAGAAATGTTCTTATACCTAAACAGTTGCATAGTGAATGCAACATGCAAAACCATTATATCTATGATACCTTAGTTTTATCCATAAGTTGTATGCCCTTTTTATCATAAATTATACAATATTTTCCTCAGTGTGTAAGGACCCGGATTGAATCTTCAGCACCATGAAAATTAAGGAAAATAATAATTATTATTATTTTCTAAATACCTGTCTCTTTAAAACTTTCAAATTAGAATATCTTTAAATTTCTGGAGGTGGTGTACAACAGTGAATTGGAGGAAACTAAGAACAACTGAATAATACTTGCAACATGTTACCAGGTATATCTATGTGATGCATTTAGTATCTAGGAAAAAGGGGAAAAAATTTTTCATTGCCTCTATACAAAAAGAAGACTGTTTCAAGACTCATAAATGGTTAACAGGATTTATACTGAAGTTTTTATTTTAGGCATACTTGAATGTAAAAAGTCTAAGAAAAGCACAAAATCAAACTCAATTATATTAATAAGATTTTCTAAATATCACCAGGGTTATATATAGTATATCTATATTCTTTTTGCTTAATATTGATAAAATAGTTCATGAATAATTTACAGGTTAAGTTTCAGGTGAACAGAATAATCATGCACTATTAATAAGCACAAGATACACTTTTAAACTAAGTTTTAAAATTTCACTAAATTTTCAACATTTGTTTGAAATCCTTACAAGATATTCATCTATTTGTAGCATCATATAGGTCTGTCTCCCCATCTGTCTCTGTTTTTCATGAAGACTAGTATCTGGTACATGATTTTTTTCCCCTTCCCCACTTTACTAACTATTCATTGGCCCATTACTATGCCATTTCTTTAATAGCTGTCCGACAGCTTTTGTCGATCATTTTTAAAATAAAACAAATGTTTTCTTGAACAGCACAGGGAAGAAGTAATCAATGTATTTATTTTTGCTAAATTTAAATCTTCATGATTCAAAAATTAATGCCATCAAAATCTAGCATTTTTAAAATAAATAATTATACTGGTAGCATGATGTAATACTAATACCTTCAAAGACTGAAATGTCCTAAATAACTTAGAGACATTTTACAGCACGGTACTTAAACCCTATGTCCCCAAGAATATCCTTCTTATATTACACGGCCAGATTTGTTAGGAACTTCACATCTTGAATGTATGGACATCTTGAAGAATACTTTTTTAACAGGATCTTCTCACAGCACCGCCCCATTCCTAACTTGGTAGCCTGACACCAGTGCAAGCTCATCTGGTTTGACTAAAATCATTGCACTATTTGGCAGTGGTTTCTTCATACGTGGTGCTTAGAGCTCATTGAAGCTCAAACAGTACAGGAAATGCAAATCATACAAACCACCCTCATGATGGCGATGTACAGTGGCGTGATTGAACAGCAATACACACGGCTCGTGGGTTGACCACATGAAAGAAGCCATTTAAAGACCAGATGAGCTAAAGCTGGGATAAGTTAGAGAGTATGTGTGAGCTTCAAAGCCGGCAGAACAGCATCCTTATTTAAAATAGAAAGGATTTTTATTATTATTACTTTTTATTAATAACACCTGCCCAAGTTTTTCATACTGAAGAAAGTAAATGGAGGTGAGATAGGAAATATGCACCATATTGTGTATAAGTGAGTCAAACTTTCTTTCTCAAACCCCAGGTATGGAAGAAGAGTGGACTTCTTTCCATCAATCTTTCACAAGATTTTCTGCAAATGTTAACAGTTACTGGAATCGTTTTCTTTCTGTGAGCTAAAAAAAGAAAGAAAGAGATGATCTTCTGATGCTTTATATTATTTGCTATACTTCCTAACTTGTTGGTTTAATTGCCACACATTAATAAAATTGTTCAACAAGATTGAAGAGCTATAAGGCTTAGAAATTTTTTCTGCGAAAGCTTTAAGAGCAATACAAAATTTTCTATTAAAGAACATGTAAATGGGGCTAAATCTGTAATATAGAGCACAAAAAGACTAGAATTTATTCTGTCCTTTTATGAAAATGATTGTTTTATTTTACATTTCAATTTACTACATTTTAAAAAATGAGTCTTAATAAAATAAATGTAGTAACTTCAAACAAATAAAAGAGGGCCAGAGCAATAGTACATTGGGTAGGGCGTCGGCCATGCTAGCAGTTGACCCAGGTTCAATCTTTGGCACCCCAAATGGTTCCCACAGCACCATCCGGAGTGACCCCTGTGTACAGAGCAAGGAGTAAGCCCTGAATAACACTACAAGTTACCCCCAAATTAATAAATATTAGCTAAACATTTCACTTTATATTTGTTTAGCATTCCAAATTATTTTCCAAAGCCCTGGGTAATGTTATTTCTTCCAATTACAGACTTGATAGCATCAGAATTTCCACTCAAGCCACCTCTGATAACCCTTTATAACTAGAAGCTTAAATGAGTAAATGAGGAAACTTGAAGTTTCAATAAAGGGGGGAAAGAATAATATTTCCAGTCTAGGATTCTTAAAACCTAATTATCAATAGACTAATCATTCTCTAGAATTAGCTTGCTAGCTTATAAAAAAGAAATCATACCATGAATCCTGACTATTTTATAGTTTTATTTAGAAAATCAAAAGGAGGATACAATATATAAGAAAATTATAATGTGATATATATAATTTGATATATCAATATATATAAAGAATATATATATAAAGAAATACTTTACTATCTATGAGACACATTGTACCAGGGATGACGATAGGCTTACATATATTATCTCATTGGACTTATTTTCATCTTTACTCTAAACACTATAAAATTGCAGTATTATTGATACTACAGAGACCAAAATCAGAGATTCAGAAAAGTTATTTCCCTACAGAGTCTTTACTGAGGGTATAAAGGTAATAGCTGGGTCTGGACTGATGTATTTAATAATCATCCTTGCTACTGAGTTCTGCGGGGTGGAGAGAAAGTCTTCCATGCTTAGATGACTCTGAGATAACTCCTGTGATACCCAACTAGTAGGGCAAGTTAATTCAACATTCAAGCCAGAGAACATGGCGCTGCCCTGTTAGGAAAAAATGAAGTTATGAAATTTTCATATAAATGGATGGACATGGAAAGGATCATGTTGAGTGAAATTAGACAGAAGGAAAGAGAGAGACATAGAATGACTGCATTTATTTGCATGACATAAATATATCAGGTGGTCTTACCAAAAGTGGAAATTACCACAAATGTGTGGGAGTCAGAGTTTAGGTAAGATACAGAAGGGAACATGTGTGAATAAATGTCAAAAGGGCTGATAACAACATAGAACTGAGCATTAAATACAGGCAAAAAAATGTACATGATGGCTTCTAAGTGTATGTAGTGCAACCCATAATGTGTAAGAGAAGGAAGAGAGAGAGAGAGAGAGAGAAAAGAGATAAAGAACCTGCCATTTAGACAGGCTATGGGAGGGGGAGGGAATTGGGGACATTGGTGGTGGGAAATGGGCACTGGTGGAGGGCGGGTGCTGGAACACTATGTGACCAAAACCTCCAAACATGAACAAGGTTGTAATTGTATATCTCACGGTGGTATAATAAAATGTTTAATTAAAAAAAGAACATGGCGCTGCCCAGGCCTGGTGCTCGGGGGCACCACCACAGCCATTCCAGGGGTGCCTGGGGGCTCCAGTAGTGTTTAGGGAACCATGAGATTCCATGAGGGCCAAAGAGTGTATAACTCACTATAAAGCCATCTCTTGCAGCCTCGTTGGTTGCCCTCTCAAAGAGTAATTCTGAGCTAATTCTACACAGCAGAATTAAGGAGTACAGTAGTTCTTTTGTATCAAATACACTGACCCTTGAGGTGTTGCAGGTGTGGCCGCGGTGCCTGGCTGCATCGGCAGGTGGCAAAGAGGAGACAGGTGTGTTTATACCCAGGCCTGGATGGTTGATGGTCTAACACAGAAAAAGACTGCATCCCCTGGGATGAACCCAGAGCTACGGCAGAACCCAGCAAGCTACCCATGGTGTATTCGTTATGCCAAAACCAGTAACAATAGTGGACCTCATTCCCAATGAATGGAGATGTTACTGGTGCCCACTTGAGCAAATTGATGAACAAAGGGAAGACAAGTGATACAAGAGATAAACCGGCAAGAAAATTTAGATACTAGGTATTATGAATTGGCCCATGGAATCCATCAAGTCCACTTCTTTAGTAACTTGTCCTAAACATAGGCAATTGCTTCCCTGTTAAATAGCAAATATGAGTGCTAATAACCATAACTTGCCCTGGACTCCCCTAGAGTTCTGGTGTTAAGAATCTCTGACTGGATGCAAAAGGAAGGCACTTTTAAAAAGTGTTGTCACCTGGTTTTCATTTCAAGCTAAGGAAAACTACTTGTACATATAGCCATTAGCAAAAAAAAGGCTTTGTTGACAATTTTTCTGATTTTAGACAGAAAGCAAATCAGTGAGAATAAAAGTTAGATTATTTTAAATTTAAAAAAAACTGTGAGCATACAATTACTTATATTTGTCAAAAGAGGTTATTAATATAAGACAGTTTACAGAAAATAACATATAGTTAGCATATAGTTAAAGACAAATAAGTAGATAGATGGAATACTTTTGTCAACAACCAATAAATGAAGTATAACTGATCATAAAATATGCTCCATAGGAAATATTGATATTAGTTGAGGTATGATGTTTATTCACAAGTAAAGAAATCCATTAACTAGACCATGCCATGACAAAACCCAAAACAGGCTGGGTCAAAAAATTTCTAAGATTTCTGAATTACTCCTGTTCTCTTCCATTGGAAGGTATCGAGAATTCTACTGGAGACACAAAACCTTGAGTAAGGAACTCTGATGCCCAGCTATTAATGCACTAATGTGAAGGTCAGTGATTTGAAAACTGCCATTTACATCATGTCCTGTTCTACAGGAAACAAATAAAAAACCAAGCACTCAAGGGTTACAGGTTCAAGGATTTCAGAAACTTATTGAAGCTGTGAAACTCTCTCCTTGAAAAAAAAATTTTAAGTTGTATTCAGAGTGCAAAATATTGACATGGACTTTGCCAAGAGTAGAATACAAATATAAGAGAATTTCAAATTTTTAAGAAAAACCCAGCTAAATAGTTCTGTCGGTTTCTGTTTTTGTTTGTTGTAAAGAAGTATAGTATAATTCATTTATTCTCAAATTCCCTAGACAATTCTCAACAAATGCAGTATTGGACTTCTCAGATGTTTTAACCTATTTTTCTCCATTTGTCTTCAGTGACACAAGAAAACATTATTGATTAAATTAAATCAACCTTTTCTTTACCTTTAAATCCCATTTTTTCAGTTTTTGCCTTAAAACCTATTATGTATTTGTATTAAGGTCCTTTGAAGTCCTATGTCAAATTTGTCAAGTCATATTCACAATATAGAATTCAATACTAGAGCTTAAGGACACATTCAAAAATGTTATCTCCTACCTTTGGCTTTAAATGACTGAGTTAATATTTCTAAAGCTCTGTTTCATTAGCTGTGAAGTGGCAGCCATTTGATTAGGAAAGTTCTTGCATCCTATATTAATATCCATTACATCGCAATGGCAGGTAGTAATAGCTAAATACACTAACTAAGAAGGGAAAACATGGTATCACAGAAGAATTTAGGAGGCAAACAATTAACTTTTATTTTGGCTTTTTTGGGCCACACCCAGTGATGCCCAGGGTTACTCCTGGGCACTAAGGAATTACTCCTGGTAGTACACGGGAGACCATATGGGATGCCGGAGATGGAACCCTAGTTGGCCACGTGCAAGGCAAACACCCTCCCTGCTGGTCTATTGCTCTGGCCCCATACTACTAATGTTTTTGTCCATATCATCTTGTCAACAACTCTCTATGTAATTAAAGTAACGACAGAGCCATTTTTGTTTCTTAGGTGATTAAAGTGAAGATAAAACACCACACTTTTACAGGAAATAACTGGCTATCTCATCTCTTCCCTCTTATTCTAGTTTGCAGAACTAAGGACAAAATTATATATGATATATCCAGTCTTATTCTCATATGCGATGACACCTGGACATTCTTTATTGGACAAAATTTAAAGAAGTACTAGAAGGTATTAGGTGCTGTATACACTGAATTCAAGGTACAGTGAATTCAAGGATGATGATGGACCAGTTTAGATTATATTCTCAATAAAAGCAAATCAAGTCCTCTACCCTGGTATTTGTAAATGTGACTTTATATAGAAGCACAGTTCTTCACAAATATAAGCAATTTCACTGTGGTTATATAGCTTAGTACAGAGTCGATACCCAAGGATATCTGTCCATATTAAAGAGAGAGGACACAGAGACACAAAAGGAAGAAGGTCACATAGCAAAAGAGGAAGAGATGAAAGAGACAGGTCCTTGGTGAAGAAACACCGAGGTTTATAGGAAATCCTGAAAAGTTAGGTAAGGAGACATAAACCTCTTCCCCTGGACTAACACTCTAGGAAGCATCACCACACTCACACCAGATTTTGGACCTCTAGCTCCCAGAACTGAGACACTAAAATCTGCTGTTGCATATGCCTAATTTTCTAAGATTAATAGAAGTAGTCAACTAGGTCCAAGACATCCAGGCAATTAAAACTTTGCTAAAATAATTATGAGATACATATTATTAGATTGATAGCACACCTGGTCGGGTGCTTGCCGTAGGGTGCCTGCCTTGCATGTGATGACCTAGTTTCTGTCCTTGGCACCTCATATAGTCCCTGAACACCAGGAACAATCCCTGAGTGCAGAGGCAGGAGCAAGCCTTGAGCACCACCTGTGTGGGTCTAAAACAAAAACAAACAAAAAAGGAAGTATATTTTTTGCAGTGAAATTAGAAGACAAGAATACATTTACTGTAAGCAGTCATAATATGAAAAAGTGGTGTTTTTAGACAAGATAAACAACTGGCTGCTATCTTAACCAACTCTACTCCTAATTTACTTTTTGAAAATAAGCAAACAATTTTATTTTTTAGTTTGTCAGCTTCTTTTCCTAAAAAGTGTGATGAACATACTGATCTATCATGCGAGAGTGCCAAGAACATGAACGAGTTAGGCTGGATCCTTTTTCAAAAATTAAATATAAAAACCACATATAGATATAGATATAGATATAGATATAGATATAGATATAGATATAGATATAGATATAGATATAGATAAATATATATATACATATATACACTGAGAAATGATAAAGACATAAGAGGACAGACAAAAGAGGGTTAGCAGCAGGTAAGTTATGAATGTGTACTGAGAATTATAAACTCTATGACACTTCAAGGAATTATTTATCCTCAGTTTGGCCCATCTATAGACAAAGGCTAATCAACTAGTCAAAAATATTACCTAAATATTATGACTCGAGTAATGAAAAGAAATATATAACCGAGGATTTTTTAAAAAGACGTTTATGCTACTAAAAAATAATTAAAATTACTAATACAAAACAACTCGCTGTCCAATTAATATTTAATTACCAAGAATATTTACCTTTGCAATCAGCTTTTATGTGGACAGAATCATTTATATTACTATAACTATTCCTTAAAAATAACATAAAAATAAAGAAAAATGCCAGCAAGTGAAACAAAGCAAACAGAATTACTGAGTGGCTAGATGGACAGTACAGGGGGGTAGGACAGCCGCTTTGATGCAACCAAATCAGCTTTAATTCCCACATACAGTCCCCCAGTCCCCACCAGGACTGATCCCTGAATGCAGAGCCAGGAGTCTGCCCTGAGCATTGCTGGGTGTGGCCCAAAAAAAAGGGAATAAACAAAACTAGAACTACTGAGTTATATTTATCTCATAATCTAGAACTGGGGATAGTAAGGTATCATAAATAATATTACAGTTAGTATTAACCCAAAGAGTAGTTTTGGACAATGTCCTTACCCCTGTGGACCAATGTTCCACAGTAAAACACTTTGCAGGATATTTACATATGAGCAGATCTTGGTGTCCTGAGGTCACTCAGAAGTAGAGCAGCTCCCTATGTCAGCCCAAATCAGCTCTGCAGAAGTCCAGAGGGCACTTTTATACAAACAATGCCAGCTAAAACATATACGAATAAAAACTAAATACAAGGCATTATAGAAATTGAGTAAACCGCTAGACCAAATCAGTTAATCATTTCTCGTAGAAGAAGCATCATACATCAGTTGTGTGAAAACGCTGGCTGAGTTACCATGTCACATAGCCAGTAGAAACATACTCTGAAACTTTAGAGTTCACCTTGTCTCTTCCTTATTATATTATAGGCATTATAAGGTTCTGTTTTATAATAAATATGGATTTTTTTTTTTTGCTTTTTAGGTCACACCCGGCAATGCTCAGGGGTTACTCCCAGCTCTTCTCTCAGGAATTACTCATAGTGGTGCTAAGGGGGACCATATGGGATGCCAAGAATCGAACCCAGATTGGTCGGGTGCAAGGCAAATGCCCTCCCCGCTGTGCTATAGCTCCAGCCCCTAAATATGGATTTTTAAGCCTTATCCTTAAGTCCTTAAAAATATGGATTTTTAAGGTTATCAGTATTTAATGAATCCAGGTGATATTATAGTTACATTTTATCTTTAAGAGATAAGATCTTTTAGATAGACCTACACAGTGCATATATGAAAGGAAAAATGAAAGCTGCTGGGACTTGCTTCAGTAAAATCTAGCACAGGAACAAGACAGAGTTTAGAATTAGTAAGAAAGGCTGTACAGTTTTGTTTGTTTGTTTGTTTGTTTGCTTTTTTGGGTCACACCCAGAGATGCTCAGGGGGTTGCTCCTGGCTCTGCATTCAGGAATTACTCCTGGCGGTGCTCGGGGGACCATATGGGATGCCGGGGATCGAACCCGGGCTGGCATGGGGTGGCCGAGTGCAAGGCAAACGCCCTACCCGCTGGGCTATCGCTCCGGCCCAAGGCTGTACAGTTTAACATTAAAGGGTCCAAGAACTTTATTGTCTTGTTTGTCTACATTCATCTATACTTAAATTGTTCCATAATATGGTCACTCATTCAAATGAAGAATAAAAAAATCCAATGTATTAACTCAAAGCAAATTATAGTAACCAGAATAGAGAACTTATCTTAAGATAGAGAAAAACCACATCAAGGGGGAAAAAAGTTGATCATTCTTTAGCCAGATGCTAAATACACAGATGAATTTGTGGGGAAAAAAAATGACTGGCAGTCACTGAAATCTTTTTTTACATTACAATAAAACGATAGCAAGAAGGTATTACTCATAAAAATTGATGGGGAAATTACTTATGAAAAGGAAAGAAGGAAATACCTTCTGTAACAAAACAAACACAATGTGGAAAAAATCATTTCCAGAAAGTAAACCTCCTAGGGACATTTTCCTAGCTGGAATAATATAAGGTACTAATAATTCTGGAGTCATTAATAAGAATTAGGTCAAGTTCTCAGAGAATGAGTCAACTTGTAAACCAATCGAGGACCGAAAACTTACTTTTAAGAAAAATTAGAAGTGGGAGTGATGGTACAGCAAGTAAGGACGTGCCTTGCATGGAGTTACCGGGTTTGGCCCTAGTACCCCATATTACTCTGCCAGGAGTAATTCCTAAGTGAAGAATCAGAAATAACCTCTGAGCATCACCGGGTATATGACGCAATAAAAAAAAAAACAAAAAAGAAAAATTAGAAAGCACTCCTCACCCAACAGCTAAGTACATGTCTCTCTATCCAAAACTGGTGCTAATAATGTTTATAGGTATGCAGCAGACAGATAGGGATCTGCAGTAGGCTCAACACTACACAAAAGAAAGAAATCAAAGTGCAAGCCGGGTATGTGGGCTATCCCCCATCTAGCACCGTGGGGTTCCTTTGCTAGACCGGCACATTTCTAGGAACCGATTGGTCAGTTCTTCAAGAGCTCATTAATCTCTATGAGAATTTTTTTTCTTTCAACATTCTATTGCATGTTCAAAAAGTACGTGAATGCCCTGGTCCATTAAAGAATCTGGACACAGTAACTTATTTTCTAGCAACCAAACTCATGGTTTAAGAAATTACTTTTGGGGGCCAGAGTAATAGCACAGCAGGTAGGGCTACTGCCTTGCACAGGGCCAACCAAGGTTCAACCCCTGGCATCCCAAATGGTCCCCTAAACATGTCCAAGAGTAATTCCTATGTGCAGAGCCAGGAGTAACCCCTGAGCATTGCCAGTCATGACCAATTAAGCAATAAATAAATAGATAGACAGACAGACAGAGATAGACAGACAGACAGACAGACAGACAGACAGACAGATAGATAGATAGAGCTAGATAGATTAGATAGAGCTAGATAGACAGACAGACAGACAGATAGATAGATGAGAGATAGAGAGATGAGAGATAGATAGATAGATAGATAGATAGATAGATAGATAGATAGATAGATAGACAGATAGATAGATGAGAGATAGAGAGATGAGAGATGAGAGATAGATAGATAGATAGATAGATAGATAGACAGACAGACAGACAGACAGACAGACAGACAGACAGACAGACAGACAGACAGACAGACAGACAGACAGACAGACAGACAGATAGATAGATAGATAGATAGATAAGCACCTTTTCTGCTTGGAATCATGGGAATAAGTATAATGCTTTGTTTTTTGTTTTGTTGCTTTAACTTCTGTCTTACATCCCAGAGAGAACAGCAAACCACTCTGCCCTCCCAAGGACAGAGAACGGTGTTTAATTCCTCCAGTTCTAATCACGCCCTTCAGACTTTCAGAGTGGCAACTCTGAAACATGATGAATCATTGCTGGGGCCCCATTAAAAGTACAGTAGCCTGAGGTTTCAGCCCTTGTGCAGGCAGGGTCTACAGTTCTGCTGTCAGCAGGAAGAAGCTCCAGAAGACGGATCTTCACCTACTTTTCACCCTTAACGATTTAAGGCAGTGAAATCTGAAGCAGGCAAGTAGGTAGATAGGGAAGTGCTAACCATGGCAATGAATTCCTGGGAAGTAATAAAACCAATAGCCCTAAGGTTGCAATAACACACCTCAAAGAGAAGAGGAACTAAGACCTAATAAGACCTTTACCTGGAGCCAGCACAGACCCAGAGAAGGCAGGACTCCCCACCCACAATCCACCACCTCTGTGAACAGCAGCACCAGCAGGAACAAAGGCCAGGAGAATAATATCAAAGATCATCAACTACTTCCAGATCTACTCCCTCGGCAACCACCCTCACAAAGGAGTCTTACCTAGAAAGCTGCACTTGGAGATGCCTGGGAGAAACCCTATAAGAGCCATCTTGCAGAAAGGAAGTACGGGTATATGTGGCCAAAGCTCGTGTGCTGCCGTTGGCCGCGTGCTGCTGCCAAGAGCATGTGGCACTCAAGCACATGGGTCACTGCATCTCCTCTCGATTTGTGGACTTTCATACTAACTCTGAGAAGTGCACTGTGCTCCCTCTCCACTCTGAAGAAGCCCACCTCTCGCGCGATCACCTCCCTCCTCCCTCCTTTCCCCATCTTCTTCAGAACTTTCAACTTAAATCTGTTATAATAGAAATGAAGGAAGGAGGGAGGGAGGGAGGGAGGGAGGGAGGGAGGGAGGGTGGGAGGGAGGGGAGGAGGGAGGGAGGAAGGAAGGAAGGAAGGAAGGAAGGAAGGAAGGAAGGAAGGAAGGAAGGAAGGAAGAAGGAAGGAAGGAAGGGAAGGAGAGGGGAGGGAGGGAGGGAGGGAGGAAAGAAGGAAGGAAGGAAGGAAAAGAAAGGAAGGAAGGAAGGAAGGAAGGAAGGAAGGAAGGAAGGAAGGAAGGAAGGAAAAAGGAAGAAGGAAGGAAGGAAAGAAGAAGGAAGAAGGAAGGAAGGAAGGAAGGAAGGAAGGAAGGAAAGGAAGGAAGGAAGGAAGGAAGGAAGGAAGGAAGGAAGGAAGGAGAGGAGGGAGGGAGGGAGGGAGGAGGAAAGAAGGAAGGAAGGAAGGAAGGAAGGAAGGAAGGAAGGAAGGAAGGAAGGAAGGAAGGAAGGAAGGAGGGAGGGAGGGAGGGAGGGAGGGAGGGAGGGAGGAAGGGAGGAAGGAAGGAACGAAGGAAGGAAGGGAGGGCGGGAGGGAGGGAGGAAGGAAAGAAGGAAAGAAGGAAGGAAGGAAGGAAGGAAGGAAGGAAGGAAGGAAGGGAGGGAGGGAGGGAGGGAGGGAGGAGGGAGGAAAGAAGGAAGGAAGGAAAGAAGGAGGGAAGGAAAGGAAGGAAGGAAGGAAGGAAGGAAGGAAGGAAGGAAGGAAGGAAGGAGGGAGGGAGGGAGGAGGGAGGGAGGGAGGGAGGGAGGAAGGGAGGAAGGAAGGAAGGAAGGAACGAAGGAAGGAAGGGAGGGGGAGGGAGGGAGGAAGGAAAGAAGGAAAGAAGGAAGGAAGGAAGGAAGGAAGGAAGGAAGGAAGGAAGGAAGGAAGGAAGGAAGGAAGGAAGGAACGAAGGAAGGAAGGGAGGGAGGGAGGGAGGGAGGGAGGGAAGGAAGGAAGGAAGGAAGGAAGGAAGGAAGGAAGGAAGGAAGGAAGGAAGGAAGGAAGGAAGGAAGGAAGGAAGGAAGGAAGGAAGGAAGGGAGGGAGGGAGGGAGGGAGGGAGGGAGGGAGGAAGGGAGGAAGGAAGGAAGGAAGGAACGAAGGAAGGAAGGGAGGGCGGAGGAGGGAGGGAGGAAGGAAAGAAGGAAAGAAGGAAGGAAGGAAGGAAGGAAGGAAGGAAGGAAGGAAGGAAGGAAGGAAGGAAGGAAGGAAGGAAGGAAGGAAGGAAGGAAGGAAGGAAGGAAGGAAGGAAGGAAGGGAGAGGGAGGGAGGGAGGGAGGGAGGGAGGGAGGGAGGGAGGGAGGCAGAGAGGGAGGGAGGGAGAATTAGGTTAATTTCTTTGAATCATGAAAACAATGCACACATTTCAAACAAAATGAAATTTCTCATGAGGCCTAAGACAGGAACTGAAAGTCGAGGCACCATGTTGTTCTCTCCATTTCATCCTCACACCGGGCACATGGTGTCTTTCTTCTAGCATCATAGCTCCCTGTGGACCTTCTTCCTTTCCTCTAATCTACTTCTATATATGAAAGTTTCTGTTCTCTCATGACTTCAGTTGGCCTGTGACCTATTCTGGCCTTCCTGGGTCTAGCCTTAGGGGCCTCAGATAACAGGTACTGTCACTAATTGTCGAGTTTACCTAAATTATTCCCCAAATTCCCAAGAAAAACAATTAGACCAAGTAATATTTTTCTCGTACCTTAGAAATTCCTTACATACCTGTTCTGTGACTTGGGCCATGTATAAACATGGCTCATGGCTCCCGTGGCCTTCCACTTTAATGGCCAGAAAAGAGGAAGTACAGGACTTATATCTCAATCCAAGTGATGGCAGAGAGATAAAGAAAGTGAAAGTGGTCTCAGGCGGGAACAATTTCAAAGGAAAGAAAGAGTGAAATAGAACAGTGGCCCCAGATAAAAATCTAATATTTCAGAGGAAATAATGTTAGGGTCGGAGTTGCAAGTTCTTAGGAATCACAAAGAAACCAGCCAGCAATGCAAAAGGCAAGCAGAGTTTATTAAGCCAGCTGGCTGGGGTCAAGCTCTTAGGCACGCAGGCCAAGGCAAGACCCCGACTAAGGGGAAGCTTTAGATTATATAGCCACTATTCACGTCATAACCTGCGCAAACTTAAAGAACATGATTCAAATATTGACATTGCTCAAGTTGCACAGACAACTAACTTGTATTGTTATGTCCCTGGATGTTCTAAACACCAGTATGCCCTGCGTGCACCCGAGCGGTTTCTAGATAACAGGAGGGGCAGTGAAACTTACTTTTCCAGGCTGCTGGGCTGAGCCTGCCTTCCCAAGGCCGGATGGTGTGTGTGTGTGTGTGTGTGTGTGTGTGTGTGTGTGTGTGTGTGTGTGTGTGTGTGTGTGTGTGTGTGTGTGTGTGTGTGTGTGTGTGTGATGACAAGCCCTCGGTGACTTTTCACAGCAACATGGGGCCTTTTGGCTCATTGAACCTGCCTGCTGTTTTCTCCCCTAACATTCCCCCTTTTCTGTTTTTAAACTGAGGAATCCTCCTCAGGTCCTGTCATATGAATTTGTTCATACTGTTGTCATAGTATAAAGAGCTGGACAATGTTAAGGCGTTCTTTGACAAATTCAACTAGCTCGTTTAAAATGAGGGGACCAAAAGCAAGGATCAGAACTAGGATAAATAAGGGGCCAATTAGAGTGGACAGAAGCGTAGCTAACCATGGGGACTGATCAAACTGGATATTGGGGAACCAAGTACCGTAAGGGTGAATCCCAGGCTAACAGTTGGGCCGTTTCCTCCCACACAGGCTAAGTTCCCAGGTTAGATTTAGGGCTGATGCCCAGTGTCCAGTCCTTGTGCCAGCCTGCCGAAGATGGTTATCACGAGTCCAAGGAAGGCTGCTTCCAGAGCGTGCATGAGTTTGTGGGATGGCAGCATGTTGTCCAGTTGCAGATTTCTGCTTCCGCGAGAATGAAAAGGTATCCCATAATATCCTGCCCTACCTGACAACATATGTACTACAGAAGAGAATAATTCATATTAATACATACAACTAATAGCCTAAGGATATACTGAAAAGAGGGCGATGGTTCTTAAATCTTAGGGAAAAGCAGCAAAGTTACCAATAAGAGAGATTGAGGAAAACTGATAGTGAGTAAAAATTATGGGTTTGGAGTTAAAGACGCTTAGACTGCACCCCCACTACCATCACTTTGTTGCGCTATGATGTTTCGCAAGTAAGTAAATCCCTTTGTCTCATTTTCTTTATTAACTATATGATAGTGTTAACGGAACTGGGGTGGAAGGTAGGTTGAAAGGACCCTTTCACAAGTGGTCTGTGGTGCCACAAGTGGTCTGTGGTGAAAGGACATTAGCATTCTGGTGGCAAACATGGTATGGCAACATTTTACCTCCAAATATCAAAAATTATATATATATATATGTGCATATATTATATCATATATTCTATATTCTGTAAACCCATGTTACCTCAAAAAATTAATAAATAAGTGGTTAGATAAGTATAGCTTAAAGGACTTTATTAAAGTTTAAGTGAAGTAAACATTTTAGAGTGCTTACAGAATCTGATGCAAATCAAAGACCTATGATTATGTAGCTCACATTCCACTTTTCTTAAAAGTTTAATAGCCCAGTTAAAGGAGTACACAATAAATGCAGGACAGTGTTGTAATTTAAAGCAGTGGGGCAGAGAAATTCAAAGGATGAATTAACAGCTATGATGATCTAAAAGAGATCGACTATATGTTTGCCCTTTGAGTTGATCCCAAAACTAACATCACAATAAAGAATGGTATAAAGAAAGGGTTGAGAGAATTAACTGTCGAATTTGGCACCAAAACGACACCAATGATATTCTAATACAGTGCAGTTAAGTAGTAAATAAATGTCTGTAAGAGAAAGAAAGTGAAAACATGTACACACATGCATGCACATGCACACACACACACACACACACACTATATTAGATACACTGATTGAAATCAAAGATAGTAGGGCTTTGACAAGAGAATGGTCACTAATGAAAATTAAGGTTTCAGTGCTATTAAGGAGTATGTAAATAATTAATAATTAGAATACAAAGGAGAAGAATTATCAGAATATCTTCCTATGGGACATTTGGATGTGCTTAATAGAGCTACAAGTCAAATAATACCACCAAAATAGCAATGCTGCAAGACTTCTGCAAAGAAGAGTGTACAAACTGAAACTGCTACCAAGTACACAGATACACCCAAGATTATAAACTATTCCATTCCCTCTATTCTTGTCTTTTATATTTCTCTATAGGTCCCAAGTTTCAACACACCTCAGATGAAATTCATATATAATAACATTTTTTCATTGCATTTGCATTTCCTAAAGTTTTTATGCCAATAAACTAACTAGAAAATATTTGGTGAATATATATTATTTTGCCAATGTGTCATAGAAAAAGGATTCAGACTAATCACAGCCTTGTATTTTGTCACTTGAAAAGGAGTCCAGAGAAATGTGAAACTAGTCATGTAATCTCTTTCTACTGTTCTAAATATGCAAAAATATAATAATCCAAAAGCTTTTCTATTAAAATAAAGTACAACATTTACACATATTTTAGAAGTATTCAGCAACAATTATATAGAAAGCATTTCAATGGTCAGGAAAAAAGTCAAAAAGAAAATAGAATTGTATAACAGTATAAAATATATATCAAATGTTAAATAATAAGCAATAGTGAAAATCAACCATCGCTATTTCCAATGTGTCTCATTGTTGGATGACAGGCCTAGCTAGCTTGGGAACTTTGCTGTTCTATCCCTTCACAGCTTAATCTATTTACATGTTCTTAAGCCAGGGTTCATATGAATGAGATCTCTCTTCTATGTAAACACTGATGGAGGGTGTGGCAGTTACAGAAGTCACATTGACTCTGAATGAGTAACTTTTGACTTATTATGCATCTACTAAGACTTCTATGTTTTCTGGATTGGGCACAGCTCCTGTTTATACCCACTGGACTCAGTGTGGGACAATTAGAATTTACCAGGAGGCTACCTCCCTGGCTGCCTTGAAACTATCATTTAAGATTATAGTTTGTCCTCAAGCAGGCGAGCGTGACCCTTTCAATATACAGAGAACAAGATACTCAGAATTACCCTGGTGCAGATAATAAATAAGAAGGACCTTGTGGATACCATCTAGAGTATAAGAAGCCCATGATCGGCATCTCTTGGGTGGAGCTCTGACAAGCTGTGGAGTCTGGATATTGAAAATGGTGGCCCTCTTAATGTGGGGGGTTCCTCTGGCTTCTGCAAGGCTCTATTGGGATGGTGGGCCAGGACTAGAACCTGTCATCCCACCTAGATGCCTCATGATCTGCTGAGCACAGGGAGAGCTGATAGCAGCTCTGCCCCATTTATCTGTGTCTCTGATTCAAGCATACCTGGGCTTGAAATAGGCTTCACTATAGGGTGGGACTCTGATGAACAGGGCTTGAGATTGGCTTATCTCTTGGGTGGAGCTCTGGCAGTTGTGGAGTCGAGATGTTGGAAATGGCAACCCTCCAGGTGTGGGGGGTTCCTCTTCCATCCCAATAGAGCTACTACGAGGCTCTACTGGGATGGCAGGCCAGGGCTAGAATTCATCTTCCCTCCCAGACACCTCATGATCAGCTTAGAAATAATGTATAAGATAAATAAAATATTTCCTAAGAAAACATTTTATGATTATCTTTACTTATAAAATTACTTATAAATTTTTTAAGAAGGGGCTGCCAGCACGGCAGAGCCTGGCAAGGACTCGTATCGTATTTGATATGCCAAATACCAGTATCAAATATAGACCTCTTTCCCATGACCTGATGGAATGGTTTGAGGCTCTTTATGTTCCTGGAGCAAGCAGATAACCTTGGGCTACACTAGCATGTGACACGACTTATGGAGACATTACTGATGCGCTCGAGCAAATAGATGATCAACTGGAAGACAAGTGACAAGTGATAAATTTTAAGAACAATATTAAATACCATAATACACAAAATGACCCTAAAGTATGCTCCAGATATTTGATTTGCAATTTAAGTTGCTCATAAATGCATAAATTACTATTTTCTTTGGGCCTCATTCATTCAGAGACTGACCACCTTCTAGTCCCTATTAAAACCTGTGTGTGTGTGTGTATATATATATAATAAGTTATTTCACTTAACAATGAAAACTATTATTGATAACTATTAAGAATTTTTTGTTAACTATTATCCCCTTGATGAACTATTAGAAATAAAGGGGAAAATTAAATGGAAGATAGAGATTTAGAATGATCAGGAAGGGATGCAATAGCAGTTTGAACTGGATTTACATTAGTTTAACTCTTTTCAGGTATCAAAAACTTTCAATACAATTTCAAACAACAAGGAGGTTAAATGACCAGGTTAGACAGCATTCCTGCAAAAAGCTGATAAAAATTGGGACTCGAGTGATAGTACAGCAGCTAGGCCTTGCTTTGGACAAAGTCAATCCATGTTCAATCCCTGGTACCCCATCTGATCCCTAAAGCCTACCAGGAGTGATCCCTGGGTGCAAAGCCAGGAGTAAGTATGAGAACATCCCAGTATGGCCCCCAAAAAAATGGGAATTAAAAAAAAAGTTTCTCTATTGAAGCATACTATAGTCTTAGTAAAAGTAAAAATATATTCAGACATTACTGAAATAAGAAGAAAAGCCAATTTCTAGGGGGAAAACGATATAAAAGTAATAGGCATGCATATGGTCCTTCAAAAAATTTGTACCTACTAATTTAATGTTTTCAGCATATTTATAATAAAATGTAAAGATATATTCCAACTAAATAGCATGTACTAATGTATTGACCAGTGACACGGCAACCTGAAATGGACATTGTACTATAAACACAGAAAAAATAAGCCATGCTTTTATTATGCTTACTAAAATTCATAACCACTTCAAGAAAATATATTATTAGAACATTTATTTCCATTTACCCAATATTTTTGGCAGTTATAATGCTCAGCTGTTATTCTTTTATTAAAGTTAATATGAGAAATTTCTGCATATTCAGACATTCACATTATTCTTTTCCTTGGGGTTTACACAGAGGTGAAGTTATATATGTGAAACAAGTTCTCTGTTAGAAAGCTCCATCATTTTCTCACTAGTACAATATGATATTTTTTCTTTAAATGGCAACAGCCACAGTTAATTCTTCAGACCTCTATGATAACTGCACACCTTTGCTCTCTGTTAAGAATATTATTGTCTTTATAAGGCCAATAAGGGTGCAATTCAACCACTTTTCAAAGCTGACGGTTTTCACAAACAGCATTCTTTCTCACATTCAAATCCAGCATGAAGCAGGTTTCCGAATAAAGTTCAGAGGGCCAGAACATCTATATTAGATGCAGAAGGCCCAAGCTGGGTCCTTCATACTGCAAGAACCTTGAACTCTGCCCCAACCTGTTAGTGTGGCATAAAAAAAAACAGAAAAATAAACAAAAACACCAATTATGTACCTAGTAAAATAGCTTACAAAGTAGATATCATGCCAGGTGTTAAATTAATATAAGATGCTACATATATTTTATTTATGATTATCCACAAAGGATTTTAATGTTGCTATTTTGTTGTCATTCACATTTGATTTAAAAAAAAACTAAAACAGAGATCAAATAGATACAAACAATATCCCTATTATTTATTTGGCTCCATCACTATAAAACATCTATACTAAAAACAAATGCACCAGCATATTATGGTTTTAAACAAAACACTCTTTGAATATTGCTTTTATTAAAGTTGTAATCCTATCATTTCTTCTACTTACAATTTAAAATAGAGAAGCTAAAGGCTAGAGATAAGTTACTGAAAAAAAAAAGAGTAAGAGCAACAGAGTTCCACAACCAGACAGTACAAAGTCTACTTGCACAACAAGACATTACTCTTCAGTTTACACCATTCTGCAATATCATTATTACACTTGTTCTCACAGAACAACACTGAAGATAAGTAGAAAGGAAGCAACCCATGTAGCTGACCTCCCGGTAAGGGGAGTCCAACATTGCTCCAAGGGTTTGCTCTCAAGAGCGGGGGAAGAGACCATGCTGGCCTGACTCGGAGTGGAGTTTTGGGCCCTGCCCTTTCCTCCGCCTCCATGCCAGTTGCCCCGGAAGAGAGAGACCCACCCACGCCAGACCCACAGGTCCCTTGGCACGTGGCCGCAAAGCGGCTGCGCAATATTTTTGTAGGATACTGAATTTTTTTTCACATTTATACATAGTAAACAGTTATAGACATGTTTTTTATTTTTTTTTAATTTTTTATTTTTACAATAACAAAGATATACAATTAAAAAGTTCATATTTGGGTTTTGGTCATACAGTGTTCCAGCACCCATCCCGTCACCAGTGCCCATCTCCCACCATCAACGTCCCGGTTCCCTCCCCCTCCCTCCTCCATGGCAGGTTCTTTATTTCTTTCCCTTCCTCTCTCTTTCTCTTTTCCTTTCCTTCCAGACTATAGATTACAGAACATACATTAAAGGGTTGTCATGTGTATCTTTTTGCTCTATTAAATGCTCAGTTCTAGGTTGGCATTAGTACCCTCGACAATTGTTAGCACACTGTTCCATTTCCTGTCTTACCTAGCCTCTGACTCCCACACGTTTGTGATAATTTCCACCTTTGACAAAACCTCCTGATATATGTGTCACTTGACCTTGGATATTGGTATCATAATATGTACATATACGTTTATGTTATGCAAATAAATGCAGTCATTCTGTATCTGTCTCTCTCCTTCTGGCTAATTTTGCTCAACATAAACTTCTCCATGGTTATAGACATGTTTTAACTGATACCAGTAAGCCTGGCAAAAAGCCAGAAAAAACCACACATCATGCACTTTAGTCATTCTCAACATCCAGACTCCATAGTTCCTCAGAGCTCCATCCAAGAGAAAACCTGATCTTCCCCCTTTAAGTTTCATCAGTAAATGCTCGGGTTGAGAGCCTTCTACTGAGACTATACCACCTACACGGTAAAGCCTGGCAAGCTACCATGTTTTATTTACTTTTTATGCCAAAGACTAGTAACTATTATGGACCTCAGTTCCATAACCTGAAGAATGGTTTTGGGCTCCTCCTGTCCTTGTAGCAAGTAGATGCCCTTGGGTTGCACTTGCTTGTGACAGGACTAATGGAGATGTTACTAGTGCCCACTCGAGCAAATCGATGAACAATGGGAAGACAGTGATTCTGTTTTATTTTCATCATGCTTTTTTTTCAGATGAAGATACAGAACGAGAATGACTTGTCCTTTTAGAAGTGGGTAGCTGAATTTGATCTTAAACTCAGTCCCTAAGACTTTTAGGCAGTGTTCTTTTCTGTGTCAAGAGAACTACTATATAATAATACATCTAACATTTGTAAGAGTGAAAGTAAAAACCGAACAAAAATTCCCAGAAATACCCAAAAGTTGAAAGAATTTACATTACGTGGACTAATATTTGTAACTCATAATTAACAATATGAGTATGTAATTAATCTCAGTGTGAATAAATATCACATTAGAGGAAAGAGTAAGCAAATTAAGTGAGAAAACAATCGACACTCCATGTCTGAAAAAATGCATTAATTCCTAGAGAGATGTGTGTGTTTGGAGGGGGTGGAGAAATAGGAGTTAAAGCACATGCCTTGTATGTGACCAACTTTTTGTCTCAGAGAAAAAATAGGAGTTAACGCACATGCCAGGCATGTGATAACCAGTTTGACCTGGCACCACATGGTTTCCCAAGCATAACGCGCTGCAGCCCTGAAGATCACAATCACTGCCGCTGATGACCTAAAGTTCCCGAGAATGCTGGGGTGGCCCGGTAATCCCGGCACCACAGGGCCTGGGTAGCTCCTCATCCTCAGCTTCTCACATTCAACCACCAGCTATGGGGCTGGTATTCACTGGGACATCCCTACCCTCACCCCCAGCACCAGGGAAGAAACACTCTCCTCAAAAAAGAAATCACTACAGAGAAGATGGATCGGCCGAGAAGAAATTGTAAGAGAAACTTAAAAAAGGAAACAGAAATGTCAATGTTGATGCCTACAAACTGAATATTCTCAACTGAAATGTGGAAATACTGATTCACACTGCAACATTTCAAGATCATTTATTAAAAAAAAAACTTTAGGTGAGTCAGAGATAAATTTGGAGAGCAGGGATTTCCCCCACAATCCCTACACTTTATAATGTAAGACAAAAATACTAATAAGCAAAATGAAATTGCAATATTTTACTTTAAAGATGTCCTACAACTTTTTAAAAAATCTAAGACATAACAAATTATAACTACTTATTCCCATGTAAAGGCTAAGTCCTTAATTAAATATGTAATGTATTTTTCTAATTTTTGGTTGTAATTTAAAGCAGCACAGTACAGAATGTAAATTTTCTCATTTTACATTTAATATACTCAATATCTTAAGGGCTTATCATCAAATTGATAATCTCCAGTAGAAATCCTGTAACATAATAGCTAAGAAACACTAATGATACATATTTCTACATTTTTGAAGCCAGAGAGAAGTCTGAAAGATGCAAAACCAAAATAAATCCAGTTCATCAAAACTTTCCTCTACAGGGGCCGGGGGCAATAGTCCAGTGGGTAGGGTGTTCGCCTTGCATGCGGCTGGCCTATGCTGGCTCGGGTTCAATCCCCAGCATCCAATATGGTCCCCTGAGCACCGCCAGGAGTGATTCCTG
This sequence comes from Cryptotis parvus, assembly GCA_021461705.1. NCBI lineage: Eukaryota > Metazoa > Chordata > Mammalia > Eulipotyphla > Soricidae > Cryptotis > Cryptotis parvus. The sequence goes on from JAJIBD010021023.1 coordinate 402,976, forward strand.
AGTGCAGAGCCAGGAGTAGCCCCTGAGCATTGCCAGGTGTGATCCAAAAAGAAAAAAAAAAAACAAAAACAAAACCTTTACAATAGTTTTGAGATTGGTATTCACCACAACTCCTCTTAGATGCAGACATATAATTAATTATGAATTAGATTGTAATATTCAGATATTCTAATATTCAGATATTGTAATATTCAGATATGTAGTATTCATACCCTACTCCATGGGGCCCGCCATTTTCCACATCCGGACTTCCACATCCGGACTTCCCTCTTCTGGGTCACAACTCCACCCAGAAGACCACACTATCACATCCCGGATCATCGACACCCACCCTGCAACAGTTTTTTTTTCAATCCGGCCCAGGTATGCTGAACCAGAGACTCAGACATGGGGCAGAGCTGATACTTGCTCTCCCTGTACCCAGCTGTTCATGAGGTGCCGGGAGGCATGGAGGGTTCTAGCCCTGGCCTGCCACCTGGCAGAGCCTCACAACAAGCCAGACCACCCTCCCCTACTCCATGGGGACTGCCACACACACAGGGCGGAGCTGCTACTTGCTCACGAGGTGTCTGGGATGGATGGTGGGCTCTAGCCCTGGTCCCCCTACCCCAGCAGAGCCTCACAAGAATCCAGAGGAACCCCCACACCATGATGGCCACCATTTTCCACATCCAGACTCCCTGTTCCTCAGAGCTCCACCCAGCAGAAGAGCTGATCACAGTCCGGCTCACGCGGCTGCATGGTTCATCAATAAATGCTAGAGTTTTGAGGTGACTACAAGAGAATCCCACCCGCACGGCAGAGCCTGGCAAGCTACCCATGTAGTATTTGACATGCCAAATACCAGTAATAATTATGGACCTCATTCCCATGACTTGATGGAATAGTTTGAGGCTCTTTATGTTCCTGGAGCAGGCAGATGCCCTTGGGCTATCTTGCATGTGACAGGACCTATTGAGATGTTATTGGTGCCTGCTTGAGCAAATTGATGATGTACAGAAAGACAGTGATACACTGATTGTAATATTACTTAATATACATAAAACCTATGCATGCTCAACACATTAAAAAAAAAGTTTTCTAGGGTTTTCTTTGCATGGGGCAAAAATAAAGGAAAATTCAACACTCCTAAAGTGGATCACTACTATCTGCCCATACTTTATTTAAAAGAAAGCAATTGGGGGCCAGAGTGATAGCCCAGTGGGTAGGGCATTTGCCTTGCACGCGGCGGGCCCATGACGGCTCGGGTTCGATCCCCAGCTTCCCATATGGTCCCCCAAGCACCGCCAGAAGTAATTCCTGAGTGCAGAGCCAGGAGAAACCCCTGAGCATTGCTGGGTGTGATCCAAAAAAAAAAAAAAAAAAAAACTTTCAAAAATTCAAAAAATAGAAAGCAATTGAAAGAAGATTGATATTACGATCATGTTTCCAAAATCTGGATGAGTTCCCAGTAGTTCAATTCAAAAATTGCCACCATCTCTACTTTCAAGGTGTATGTGCTTATAGTGGATCCTCTTTTTCTACCTAATGCTAAAATAAAAAAAAGTTACTTGCATAAACTCATATTAACAATAACAATAATCAAGTTTCATAGCAAACAAAATCTTAATTTTCAGCCTTGGCTTCTCTTACATTTTTCAAAAATTACCAAAAATATGAAAAATATGAAGATCATTAAATATCGCTTCAAGACTACTGCTGCAATTAAAAAAATCACTGCATAGATCTACTCTTTATGGACTCCTGAGTTATAATTTCTTCATTTCTATAATTGATAATGAACCAAGGAATCTTGGCACCTGGGCATAGCTGAGTTGGTATAGTGTAGAGTTCCTGCCTTGCAGACATATGGTCTACAGTCTGTTCCCATCCTGGCCCTGGGACTAAGCACAGTCCAGGAAGTCCTAATTTGGGGGATTCTCAATGTCACAACAGTGTTTTTACCTGCCACGACACACAACCAAGCATGTACAAGCTTGAAAACGCCTCATGAGTAACACAACTAGGGTAAAGGACAACCCTACTCAACCAAGGGTGAAACACACAGCCTGGCCCCCTTCCCTCCCATGATCACAGTATCAATAAAGAAAAGCTGAATGTGAGGGTGAGAGCGGAAAGGCAAGGATTCCTAAACCCCTGTAGGGAGAGCACTAAGCTATTGTAGGTTTCCTGGCAGCAATCTTGCCATGTGTTAGGCAAGCACTTTCCTGCTGCACTGGCTCTCCAATACCTACACAAGTCTCTTTTGATAGCAAAAATATATGAATCAAACTTTATATTTAATTCAGGAATTATTTACCAGTTAGTATTCTGAGAAGCCAGAGGAACCCCCACATCATGAGGGCCACCATTTTCCACAACCGGACTCCCCTCTCCTCAGAGCTCTACCCAGCAGAGGAGCTGATCACAGCCCAGCTCGGCGTGGCCATGCAGTTCATCAATAAATGCTGGAGTTTTGGGTGGCTACTAGAGTATCCCACCTGCATGGCAGAGCCTGGCAAGCTACCCGTATCGTATTTGATATGCCAAATACCAGCAACAATTATAGACCCCATTGCCATGACCTGATGGAATGGTTTCAGGCTCTTTATGTTCCTGGAGCAGGCTGGCCCTTGGGCTACCCCGCACATGACAGGACATATTGAGATGTTACTGGTAGTTCTTTAGTATAATAATATATATTATTATAAATATGGGGGCCGCCATTTTCCACATCTGTACTTCCCTCTCGTCAGAACTCCACCCACCAGACCAGCCTATAACAGCCTGGCTCGCACGGCCACAAGCTCCCGTGCGGTTCATCTATAAATGCTTTATTTAGAGGTGACTACAAGAGTATGCCTCCTGCACGGCAAGCCTGGCAAGCTGCTCATGTCGTATTTGATATGCCAAATACCAGTAACAATTATATTAGGTCATTCCCATGACCTAATATAATGGTTTGAGACTCTTTATGTTCCTGGAGCAAGCAGATGCCCTTGGGCTCTACTAGCATGAGACAGGATATATGGAGATATTACTGGTGCCTGCTCTAGCAAATAGATGATGAACGGGAAGATAGTGATAGTGATAGTGATTGTAAATTTGAAGTTTGTATTAAAACAATTAAAAATAATTTTAAAAAACTGAAGTTTAGACTTTATTTACCCCTACCACCAGCTACAGTAATTAGCTGTAAACTATTTCTATAATTAGTACAGAAAATATGTTCTCAATAAAAGTAGACTGATATATCACTGTTTTCAAATATTAAAAGGTCCCTTTCGAAAACACAAAACAATCATCAATATGATAAAACTTAATATAAGTGACTGGAGAGATAATACAGGAGTGCGGTACTTGTCTTATACATGGTGAACCCTGATTTGATCCCCAGCACTATATACCATTCCCAAACACTACCAGAAATGATCCCTGATCAGAGCCAGGAATGGAGTAAGTCCTAAGCACTGCTGTGTGACCCCAAACTCAAAATCAAATAAGAAAATCAAAAAAAAACAGTAATAGTACTAAGAATCACAAAATCTGAATGTGAAACTGTACTATAAATGCTTTACCCAACTATGCATTATAATATAAATGCTTTTCTCAAATACAACACCAGAAGAGAGACACTCCAGACCCAACCACTCCAGATCCACAGCTGCACCGCTCGGCCCCATTTGGAAGCAGCCCATGGAGCAAGAAGGGCGGTAAATAGCTCAGCCAGCCCCTGGCCAAGTCCAACATAACTCCAAGGGTTCGCTCACTCATGCAGGGGAGGGCCACCCTGGCTGGACTTGGAGTGGAGATTTGGGCTCATCCTCCCATTCCTCAACCTCCATGTCAGAATGAGTGGCTGCGAGCTCCCAACCACCACAGCCAGAAAACCCAGAAGAGAGACACTCCAGACCCACAGCTGCGCAGGCATGCATCTGCAGAGCAGCCGAGGCAGTCTTAGATAATAATGGAAGTTAGGACCAGGTCCTTCCCAGGATCTTTCACATTTATACACGGTATATAGTTCTAGGCAGGTTCTAGCCATGAACCATCATCCCAACAGAGCCTTGCAAGAAGCCAGGGTAACCCCACACCATGAGGTTAGTCATTCTCAACATCTGGACTCCACAGCTCCTTAGAGCTCCCCTAAGAGAAACGCAGATCCCTCCCTGTTGAGGTTCATCAGTAAAGCTTGAGATGAGAGCCTACTACAAGAGTATCCTACCCGCACGGCAGAGCCTGGCAAGCTACCCGTGTCTTATTTGATATGCCAAATACCAGTAACAATTATAGACCTCATTCCCATGACCTGATGGAATGGTTTGAGGCCTTCGTGTTCCTGGAGTGAGCAGATGCCCTTGGGCTACACTTGCTTATGACAGGACATACAGAAATGTTACTGGTGCCTGCTCGAGCAAATGAGTGAAAAATAGGAAGACAAGTGATACAAGTGAAGTGATACTCAAAATATGCACAATAAATGTCTAAATTAAATATTTTCGTTGCATATGAGTTTACAACCAATATGATAGAAATTAGCTCACATCTTAGTCACTTTCAATTTCTGTAGTTTGTATGTAAATAAGTACTTGCATCAACTGGGTAAATAGAAAACAGGATAAATATAATTGTGTATTTTAGAACTACTTGTTTTTCAAAGTCTGGGATAATCTCCTAAAAAATATATTAGTGCATTAGTTTCAGAACCAATGATTCGAATAAATACAACAAAAAAGAAAGAAAAGAAAAAGAAAACAGAATTATATATAAGAAAATAAGTCCCTAAATCACATTTCGATTTGTTTACCATCTTATGGTCGGAACAATGGTCCTGCAGGTAGGGCATCTGCCTTGCACAAGGCCAACCGGGTTCTATGCCCAGCATCCCATAAGGTTCCCCAAGCACCACCAGGAGTAATTCCTGAGTTCAGAGCCAGGAGTAGTCGCTGAGCATTGCCGAGTATGAGCCAAAAAAATCAAATAATAATAATAATAAACCACAGATTCTAACATAGGGACAACCACGTGCTCTAATCATTCACTTTCACTCTGGGAAGTACCATAGTACTAAAACTCCCCAGGGATCCTAGGGCCAGAGCGATTGCACAATGGGTGGAGCCTTGTATGCAACCAACCCTGGTTCAATCCGGCATCCAATATGGTCCACTGGAGTAACCCCTAAGCATTGTTGGGCATGACCCAAAAAGCAAAAATAAATAAATAAATAAATAAATAAATAAATAAAAATAAAACTTTCCTGATCCATTTAATAGAGAACATTTTGGTGCAACACTTTATATGAAGTCATGAATCACTTGTTTATTGCACACGGGTATACATGCAGTAGACATACATAATGTATACATACACTAGACATACATAATTTATGTGGGCACACATATGTAGACATACAGAATGTCTACAAAACAATTATATTTAAATAGAGAAGAGTCAGTGCTGCCTAAAATTTGAAAAGAAAAAAAAGCTATATTTAAATATATGCAAAAACTTAAAATGCTGCCAAACTGAAATTCTGACTCAATTTATAGGTAAATATGAATGACTTATAACTAGCATAGCTAATCTAAATAATTATTATTAACAGTTTAATTTTATCTCTGTGATAAAATGAATTTTTTTACTAAATGAATTTGCTACCCAAAACTATTTTCTTATAGACAGGGAAAAGGTTCAACTTAATCCAGCTCCTGGAAAAATCTTGTAACTAGCGAAATGCAAACAACACGAAGATCATTCATATTGCTAGTTTAATTACAAATTTCTACACCCATTGTTTTCATGCCAAATCTCTATTTCTCCTTTAGATGTTCAGTATTCAGTGACCAATTTCTACGCTCATGAGTGATCTCCATCCTATATTGCCACAAACAATTGTCCTATCAGTTTTCCTTAGCTCACTCCCATGTTTGACTGTAGCAATCCCTGAAGTTTTACCTGTAACACCTTGTTTGACTTTCTCCATGCAAAGGCAGTGAAATTTTCCTTTTCACTCTTCTGCACTCAGTCTCTGTGATTTGGAAAGATTTAACCCCATTTCCAGTTTCTATAGTTATCATGTGACTCACACATGGTTTACCAGAATATTTTAAGTCTTTTTTGGAGTACCAGGTTCAAAGACCACATCATTTTTTTTCATTCTTTCAGGAAATCTTTAAAGTTATATTAGAACTTCTCAGCTCAGACACATTTGCTCAGAGTAACAAAACTAATGCAATACAAATTTAACCTGTAACGATCAGAATGAAGAAATCCACCACCAGAACACAATCAAATTAGAGAGAGTAGAAAGTGAAAAAACTAAAGACATCATCACTGAACCACTGGCTCTAGCTTTGTCTGACCTATGGAACTTTGAGTTCTGACCCAACACATTTTCTCTATGTTTAAACAATTTTAAATGTGATTCCCTTCGTGTGCAACTAACAGAATCCTGAACAATAATATTTACAAAGAATATTCAAAGCCTGAATTCGAATATTTTAAGACTTTTAACAGGATTACAGAAAGTCAACAAAAAGACAAAAACAAAACGTACCTACCATTCAGCCTCATGTTCTAAGATTCCTCTAACTCAGAATAAGTTGATACTAAACCAAGATTCCACAGATTACCAAAGATTCCCCAGTTTCTCCTACATTAACACCTTTACCAACAAGATCCTTTACCTCACCACTCTTTGATTTCACCTCCATCTACCAAAGTCTCTAACATTCTCTTAGATCTGCTTCAGAACTGGTAGAATGGGAATGAAATTATTTTCTCTTTCTCCAGTGAATGCTTCCAATTGCATACAGTGTATACTACGTGAATTCTGTAGAACCATTTCTTGTGGTTAGTACACAAGTTCTATGCCCCATGCCTTGCAAAAAGCAGAGAGCTACCATGAGATAAAACACCCTCTCTTTACGCTCTTTAGAGGGGTGTGAGCCAAGTGCTCAGGTACCATCAGAGCTGCACCAGCTACTCTGGGAGAACTATGTTGTGCTGGGCATCCTACCCAAAGCACTGAGTATCTATCTTTTGGCCCCCAACACCCTCTCTTTATATAGTAAATATAATCATAAATGCTGAAGTTAGAACAGGAAGCAGCAAACAAATAACAAATCACCTTATACAGAATGATCTCTTTAGCATGTAGGATATAAAGAAACATAGTAAAGAAACAATAAATAGCACAATAGAATATGAGAAACAGTTTAGAGAACTGACTGACCAAGGAGGGCTGAAGGGGAGGGTGGCCAGGAAAGGATCCTGAGACAGTGCGTGGAGGGAAGTGGAAAGTAGGGTGGAGGGTGTGGTTCTGTGTTGGAACTCTGTGTTCAGAAACCCTATCATTACCAGTAGCATCAATCAGAGCATTGGAAATAAGATAATTTTTCAATTCCACATATAGAGAATGAAAGTAAAAATAAAATTACAAAATCTGCATTCATGCTACAGATTCTATAAAATTTCCTTACTCCAAACCTCAAAAAGTTTTTTCTAGAAACAGAATAATATGCCAAAATTTTATTTTTAAAAATCATAATTTTACTTTATGAGGGAAGGGGGCTAATACCCAATGGGTTCAAGGACTAAGATAGGCTCAATGCCCATGGGTCATTCCCCCAAGAGCTCAAGGAACCAAGGGGTGTCAGGAATTGAACCAGGGCCCCCTCACGCTCCAGACAATTGATTTTTGTCTCCCAAAACCCAAAAGTACATTTTATTTTATCAAAATTAATATAATGAATGAGACTCATTTCATGGAATGACCAATATAAGCAATAAAAGTAAGTCGGTATGGAAGAAATTTGTTAGCTTAATAGTAACTGAGGCCCTTATATATTCCTGAGGATTTCCTGCGTCGAAAGGATGTTATCCAAAAACAAAGGATGCTGGCAGCACCCATCGCAGAAGATAAAAGAGTGGGAGGCACAAGTTAGCAAAGTGAATTAGAACCACATTTTGTTTGCATCTTCAAGCCCACATACAGGAAATCATTCATCCATTCATGTTCACTGCCCACTACTCTCTAATACCTTGCAGGTAGAATTAATACAGGATACCTTGTATACATGAACCCTAGAATAATGCAGAAAATAATTCAAACAAAAGAATTACTAATTCTATAAAACGTTACTACAGAAGATGAGAAAGAGAACCCTGAAATAGTGGGACCATTTTCACTAGGATAATCATAAAAGGCCTTGGTGAGTTGGTGACATTTGGGGGAAGCTCGAAGTAGAGGGAGAAATAAGCCATGCTGGCGAGTGGGAGGAGATGAAATCAACTCCTGCCAGTAGCGACAGGACTGTGGCTGAAAGAGCTTGACATTTCAGAGTGAACAAGACATCGCCAGGACTAACGCAGACCTGTGAGATGACAGGCCTTGGAGATAAGGATGCTGAGGCAGGCAGGGCCCACCAAGTCATGTGTGAAATCTGGATGTTGGCACACATGATGAGAGGTGACTGAAATTTGCCCATCGGATTATTTCATCACGTTAAGAAGTATTAGTGGGTACTCTGGTGGAGGTGAGATGCAGTAATCCGGGTCCCTCAAGACCATTAACAATAATATCATCATCATGTTCTCCACACTAGCGTAATTAGATCATGTTAAAAGAAATATTAGTATATGGATATAAAGAGTAAGCTTTTCACCAGGGAAGAGTTTGCTAAGTAGTTAATATGTGCCTGCACTGCATGTCCAAGTGTGTTAAGTCAGACTTTACATCATTAATGCTAAGCATATTGGTGGGTTCCTGACACCAAAGTCACTCGAACATAGGATTATGTTCTTTGGTAAGAGACGCCTGAGTGCTTTTCTGTGAGCACTTGCCTGATTCAGCGCCTATCTTCCACCTACAGTCATCTGTGGACAGCATCAGCCTGAGCATCATGCGCGTGAACCATGGAGAAGTACAGAAGAAAGGAAAGGGGACAAGCAATCAGTCATTGAATGGGAAGAACATTAATTGCCAGGAGGCCAGATCTGACCCCAAGAGAAAAGGCGGGCATGAAAGAGTCCCCGAGCGAGGAAAGCTGATGAAGGACAAGAAGGACGAGGGGCACTCTGGCCTGTCTCACAACCATCTGCATCGTAGAGAGCCCAAGAGATTGTCAAATACAGCTAGTGACAAAAATCTATGTACATCATAACTTTGTAGATAAATTGGTTAATGAGGGGCCGGAGCGATAGCCCAGGGGGAGGGCGTTTGCCTTCCACAGGGCCAGCCCATGCCAGCCCAGGTTCGATCCCTGGCATCCCATATGGTCCCCCAAGCAACACCAGGAGTAATTCCTGAGTGCAGAGCCAGGAGTAACCCCTGAGCATTGTCGGGTGTGACCCAAAAAAGCAAAAACAAAAAGGTTAATGAAATCAGAAAAGGCTTTTCAACAAACAAATGTGGGGAGGAGAAATACAGTGAAAATACCTTTCAGCATTTTATTGTTTTGTTTTCCCATACTGTAGACTAACCATGATCAAGACACTCAAGGCCTAAAACCGACCTAGGTTAGACTCATTTGAAAATCAGACTGACAGTTTGAATTATGCTAGTCAAAAATAAGCACTGTGCTTATAAAAGCAAAAGTATGAAGTTCTGTATTCTCTAGTCAGAGTTCTTTATAGAAGTGTATTTTTCATACAATCTGAGGGTATTTGTAGGTAATTCTTTTCTTTGCCTTTTCCATTTCATTCATTAAAAATAATGATTTTCTCTCCTCTGTAAAAGTGTAATAAACATCCAGTTTGTCTTTCAAGATGTAGTTGTCAAGTTTCAAGGAGTAAATATATGAGAGATTTACCCTAGAGGTCTATAAGGGGCAGAGTCTGTTAGAAGTAATAGTTTGTATCCATATGAATTGTTACCTGGGGCTGTATAGAATCTTACATGTGATATGTCATTTTATTTTTAATACGCCAGAAGGGATATTAAAAACATAGGCTAGAGTGGTACTGCCATGTTTAACATGGGCTGAAAGCACTAGATTCACAGTGTGTGCTACTAACAATACAAACACTTTGCAATTTGCAGCTTGTGGTGAGAACAAACTACCAACTCCACAGTAAGAAAATTTTTCCTCTGCTACTAGTATATTTTACTTTTTGAGAACATTCGCAAAGGAACAGAAGTGAAGAAAAGTAAAACCTAGAAATGAATTACGAACATCTTTTTAATTGTATATCTCACGGTGGTATAATAATTTTTTTTAAAAAAACTAGAAACAGCCCTATAGAACGCATGGTAATGAGTTAAACTACAGTTTAATCACTGAAATAAAAAAAAGTTAAGAATAATTGAAAGGTCCACTGATGTGTGTGTATGCATGCTTGTGTGTGCATGTGTGCATGTGTGTCTGTGTGTGTGTTTGAGGGGGAGGGTTAATAAAAGAGAAAGAGATGTTAAAGAGACAACGTGAATGGTTAATAACTTGAGTGTTGTGGTCAACAATGCTTTTTAAAATGAAAAACATAGTGTTAATCTGTATTTTATGTTAAGACAATATGTGTTAAAACAATACTATCAATCAAAGAATTCACTGAGACAATATGTTGTGAATATTGTTTACTTCTCAAAGTTCTATGTGCTGGACAGATGCTGGAAAGCTACACATTTTTATTACTGGTTTTCTAAGGAAAACCAAATCTCGTGATTTGGAGACGACCGCTGGACTAGAGCTGTTACCAACTGGATCCCACGGGATGTCAAAAGATCACGTGGCCGCCACCTACAAGATGGTCAGACTTCTTCGTCAAGACCATGAACCAATGGTTTGAGGCTCTTCGTATTCCTGAAACAACCAGATGCCATTGGGCTACACTGGCACATGATAGGGTCAAATGGAAATGTTACTGGCACCCGCTCGAGGAAATCGATGAACAATGGGATGTCTAGTGATCTAGTGATTAGAAAAAATGACTGATCAAACAAATTATTCACATATTTCAGATCACAAAATTTAATTTCTGTTCTCACTAAACAACCTGCATCTTTTTCAAGTTTTTAAAAGTAAGAGCTCTAAAGTAGCCCAAGAATTACAAAATTAACAATTCCTTTTGGAAAATAGAATTTATTGAGGTTTAGGAATCTGTAATAAACTTGCACAGTGTTTATGTGAGTATAAATGTTTCACTAAAGTGCAAACTGATTTACTGGGGTGAAATATTTATTTACATATGGGCTTGGGGACCACATCCATGGTGTTCAAGGGCTGCTCCCAGCATAGAGCTTGAGGGCCACACCTGGTTATGCTGGAGAAACCGTGCAGTTTCAGGGGCAGAACCTGAGTCTCCTGCATAGGAAGAATGATAAAAGTCCTGCCCTGGCTCTGAAACTCTGAGATATTTTCCAGATAAAAAAAAACTTACAATATTAATGACTACCAATACAAAATTGAAAAAAAAGTATTAGTCCGGGCTGCCCTCGATGTGTTGCAGCTGTGGTGTCCGGCTGTGTCGGCAGGTGGCAGACAGGAGACAGGCTTATCTACACAAAGGGCTCTGCCCTGTGGGCCCCTGGATGGTTGATGGTATGACAGAGAAAAGGACTGGGCCCCCTGGGATGAACCCAGAACCACAGCAGAGCCTGGCAAGCTACCCGTGGTGTATTTGATATGCCAAAAACCGTAACATTAATGGACCTCGTTCCCAACAAATGGAGATGTTACTGGCACCCACTTGAGCAAATCGGTGAACAAAAAGAAGACAAATGATACAAGTGATACAAATGATTAGTCTGGAAAAAGACAGTTCAAGTTCTGGAGACCACAATGTGGATGCAAATGCCCTGGATTGAAACCCAGAACCACATTGTTCCCAAGCAATGCTATGATCAGCACCTGTGCATTGGAGTAGGGAGTACCCCCACCCCAAGAAAGTTGATTGTGTCACCTTCCCTAAAAGACATAAGAAAAGGAAAATGCCTGCTTTTACAGTCTTTCTCATCCGCATTGCTACTTGCTCAATACAATATATGGCAGTGTAGGCACCACTGGTTTAGTCATTTTCTTTTCATGAAACTTGATAACTTCATTTGTCACATGTACAAATAAAGTACCTGGGAAACAAAACTTTTCAGCTCATTAAAAGTCTCCAGAGATCAGATTTAGCTGGTATAATAAAAGATTATGTCTACATTACAATCTAAAATTGAGTGAGCGTATTTTTAACCTCGTAAAAATTTACAAACTGCTGCTATTTTTCCCAAAAAGTATTCCAAAGAGTTTTCTGGTAAAGTAGGTAAGTTATCATTAGTCAAATACAACTACAGGAACTGGATGGGTGAGCGATGTCTGATGAGATTGGCCCTCTTACTTGGAACTTAGATGTCTGACAGGGATGATGTCAAATTCTACTCTCGCATAGCCATTGCCCTTGGGTCCTAATAGCTATCAACTGGTAGCTGTGAGTTTTCAAGGTCAGATACTGCAGCCATACAGCTAACAACCCAATCATATATCACTCAGAGGTTCCTCTCCGGAAATCGACATCCCAAACAAAACAGCTTCAAAGAACAACATGGTGAATGAGAAAGTCATTTAAATGAAAGAGCTGTTTGCATGCTGTCCACATACATGGAATTGTGATATCATAATTTCGTTTGGAAAAGAACTGCACAGTCAAAATGAAATCTGATGCATAGAAAGGTGGCGTGTTTTAACATTCTAATCACTACAGAAAGTCATTATATCAAATGGCATGAAATCAATCAGATCACCTGACCTCAGCAATGTGTGTACATTACAAAAAAAAAGAGATTTAAAAGTAACTATAAACACTTATTTTTAGAGCTGACTGGTAAGAGTTTTACCACTGTCTTCAAATTGTATAGTAATATGCTCATTCAAATTTCTCGTACTATTAGTCAGTGAACAAAATTCACTTAGTATCTCCACATAAAACATCCAGTTTGGTAAGGAAGAATTCATTTTAGATTTAAAAAATATTTTTTATGGTCAAAGCACATGTTTTGCATGCTGCCTGGATTTTCATCCTTGACACCATTTTGTGTGTCCTAAGCAGTGGCAGAGTAGCCCCCATAACACTAAGTATACCACCCAGACAAAACAAAATAAATACTAACATAGCCCAAACAAATGTACTTTTTTAAATCTCAGTCATGTGACTTGAATGTCCATTGCTATTCCATCAGACAATCTGAATTTTCCAAAGACACATGGTTTACACAGACCAAATGGGGTTTTCCCTGAATCCACCAAATTACTACTAAACATTAGCAACCTGCATTCAAGTCTTAAGTTGCTGCACCTTAAGCAGGTGGTTGTGATTGTGATTGTGAATGCTATGGCAGGCAATACAGCCTGCAATGGATTCTTTCCCTAACAATCTCTTCACTAGTAACTCCATGAATTATAAGCTTAGCACCCCATGTTCCTCTAAGCCATTCAGTCTTACAGAGCAGAGCCCAGAATGAGAAGATCATACGTATAAAGTGCAATAGAATAATCTACCACTATTTAACAACAGGAAGATAATGACAGTAGTACCTATGAAGAGAAAATGCAGAGGCAAAAACATTTGGGGTTTCAATTCTTTTTCCTTCTGAAAATATAATCTGACTAAAAAATGTAATCAAGCATATTTTCTGTTCAGGAGTCTTCCTAATACCTCCATACCCCCCCACTTCCACTTCCTAAAAAATCTGAATTCAGAATTGAGGTCTATGTCTCCAAAATCCTCCCACACGAACAAAGATACTGAACTCTATAAAGCCATCCCCAGTTTGCCACAGTCTAAATCAACATCCCCATTTTTATACTCTTATTGCCCAAGCTTGCCTAACTCTGCTTCAAGAGTCTTTAAAATCTGTACAAGCACAGACATTAGAAATATCCATCCCTGAAACCCAGATTCTGCTACAGAGCAGACAGAACAAGCTAAAATAAATCAGCACACTCACTGAAACAGGCAGGTTCTGTAGACAGTCCCTCATAACAAATGCCCCAACTTCTCTCCCCTCAGGCGAACATAGTCATCCACACAGCCACACACGTATGTATGTGATACATCACTAGACAATGAAGAAAAGGCAGTTAGGTGCTAAATTCTGTTGCCTTCCTACCAAACAGAAGACCTCGGCATGCAAATGTGCTTGGTTGTTCTACCCTCTGAAGGAGCAAGAACTAGAGTGATAATAATCCACAGCAGCATTGGAGAAAATCTCAGATGTCAACAGAAAGTCAGCAACTCAACAACAAGGCAGTGTAAGCAAACTGAAGATACAGTTCCAATTACCTATAACGTCTGCTGACAGGAATATTCTGAGAGAAGTACAGCGCTGAAGTCCGTGCTCTCCAATGCCATTTCTTTGCAGGAAGGGTGTAAAGGACACAGTCTTCAAACTCTTCTTTGAGCAGGTCCACCAGCTGTTTGTGTGACCCTCCATAGAATGCTTCGATGATGAGAATACTCATTGTTGTTTCTTTCAAGTCAATGAGGAAAGGCTTTATCTAGGTAAAATGGGGAGGAAAAGATATTTTGAAATATGTATATGCATGCATATAAGAGGATTTTTTTAAAAAAAACAGCTTAAAATATTTCATTCTGAAGTAAATACAAATAATTTATAGACTGTTTATTGCTTTTCTTTGCACTCAAAGAGAGGCACTCAGGATGCTACACTCAGTAGTGTGGCTGGCTGGGTTCACTCCTGGCCATGCTGGGACCATGCAGTGCTGGGGAGTAAGTCGAAAAGCACATGCTCTAGCCCTGAGATACCTCCCTGGTCCCCAGGAAAGTTCTTAAAATAATCTTGGCCCATTTTATAAACCATAGAATGATAAAAGTTATATATTTGTAATCAATATTTTACATCATGTATACGATAACAGAGAAAATAAAGGATAGGGAATTAATTTGATGTTTTCTTCAAACCTTGAGAATATGCCTACAATGACCTAATGTTTCCTCCTATGTCAGTAAGGGTTAAGACCTCCCCTGCTGCGATCACTCATTTTCACTCATGGAATGACTACTCATAGAATGAGTACTCATGGAATTTCACTTCATGAGAAAACTCATAGAATTTTTCCATGAGAAAACTCATGGAATTTCATTCATGGAATGCCGGAGCGATAGCACATCAGGTAAGCCTTGCACGTGGCTGACCCTGGTTCGATCCCCAGCATCCCATATGGTCCCCAGAGCACCACCAAGAGCAATTCCTGAGCGAAGAGCCAGGAATAACCCCTGAGCATCGCCGGGTGTGACCCAAAAAAAAAAAAAAAAACCTGCTTGACCTAGAGTTCTACCTAGCCTTGAGTGGTCTCTAACTCGTCACCTGAAGACACACATCCACTTCATGAGTTGTTCCTTAGTAAATTGCTAAATTTTGTAGCGATCACTGCTGCCAATTAAATCACATTGACAAAAAGCACATTATATTTAAATTGTAATTCCTCCATGTACCTTAGGAAGCAAAGTCATATGTATATACAAAACTTGCCATGATCACTCCTATACCCTAGTAAAAATCCCAATGTAAAGGCAATCCTCTCATCAAAGAGTGGGATAAGTTACATGCCTATGAAGCAGCTAAATTTCTACAACCTTTCTTTCAACAGCAAACTAACCCAAGGGATACAATGCCAATGACGTAAAGAACTGGCAGCATTTCACCCCAGTGCCATGAATATCAAGGAATGCCTTATTTCAATAAGATAACTTTAGTTAGAAGTAAAAATACATGTGTGAGTGACCGGAGAGATAGTACAGTGGGTGCGGTTGCCACCAACCTTGATTCAGCCCCAGTATCCCATTTGGATCCCCCAACACTGCCAGGCATGATCCCTGAGCACAAAGCCAGGAGGGAAGCCCTGAGAACTTTCAAGTGTGGTCCAAATTGTAAACAAATCATGAGTGAATATCAAAATCTCCGTGTATATTTCAAACTATATACTATTTTCTATAAGGGAGAAACATCACTCTTTGTATATAAATATCATCATGTTTAAGTGTCTGAATTTCCTTTTGACTTAAGCAAACATTCATTAAATAGTATATTGCTTTTCTAAGTAAATTGTATCCACAAGATTACTAATCTCAATAAGTCAAAGTTCTTCACTATGAAAATCATCTGCCTGGCTCAGTGAAAACAATGCCCAATGAAACTGCATTTCAAAGCCACAAGTCTCCAAATGGCTCTCAAAGAAGTAAGGAAGGAAAATCTCATTTCTTGACCACTGGATCTCCCAATGAGTACTTGGGGAAAATATAATACATATATACTTCTCTATACATGAAATAAGAAGCAGCACTAGTCAGGTAGAAATGTATGCGCCTGGACTAGGGAGCTAGGTTGAAAACTGAGCTCCGATATCCCAGAGCTCTATAACCTTGAAAACAGTACCTAGCTTTGCAGGTTTCAATCTAGCCTTCACTAAAATCTGAGCTAACAGTAGTAATCTCAGAGGCAGGTTATGAGAATAAAATTTTAGTAGCTTATAACATTAATAAAGCAGTACTCACCTTCTTTATTAGTATAATCAGACTACTTAAGAAAAAAGTCTATCTTCAATTCTTTCTACATTTTAAACTAAGTAATTTCCCATCATGGTTCCCCCATCCACCAATAAGAAGGTGGAACTTAGAGAGTCACACACATTTGGAACGTAGCGAGTGAAAACCATTCCTGATCAGCAGTGGGCATGTCTGATAGGAATTGGAGAGCTGTGGAAGTGTACAGGTAAGAATGTCCAGAGGCTATTACAGCTCACAGCCTCTGGAGACTTCACCTGCTAAAAGCAGGGTTCCAAGAATTAAGAAAAACACTCAAAATTTAACAAAGTAGTAGCCATTACTCATTCCAAAAATGTAAAGGTCTAGAAAGAAACCAATTTAAAAAAAAATCTGAAAAGGAATTTTAAGAGACACAGAATAAATGCACTTTAATTTTAATTTGCTTATTCAAGCCAACACAAAATAGCTACTACTACGTTGTTCTAAGTTCTTGGAGCTAATCACACTCAGGATTATTAGGACATTTATTCTTAAAAAGTCTCTAAATGGCACTTATGGAAATGACCTGAGATATTTCCCCAAGTGATGGAATGTGATATAAATCAATCTAACGAACATTTCACTCATACAAGTTCAAAGAGAATGACATCAATAAGAAGACTAAGCAGTGTGTTCAGAGTCTTCATTATTCTTGCCCTTTTCCATGATTCATCTAGAGAACGCATCATGTCACATATTTACAGATGTTTCTTCTGGGTCTGAATCATGAGTTATCTGCAAACAATCAGCCAGTGTGGAGGCAGTTCGTGTAGGTGCTGCTGTGGATTCAACACACTCAGCAAGCAGAACTGAACACCAAGTATGTGGGAGGTCGAAAAATAGAAAAGGGAAAAAAAGATTATAGCTATACTTGATTTCCAGCCCTTTAATAGCTCAGAAAGAAGAGTGAAATGTACAGGTTTGAACCAGCGTTTACTTGAGCATTTTTCTGGTGGCCAAAGGGTGTGCCTGCATTTGGGGTATTTTTCTAGGGAGAGTAACTATGTCCTACCATCTTTGAAAACTATACTTAGTGGCTTTGATTCATGGAAATTTGTTCTGCTTGTTTTGTGGAGACAGACGCATCCTGGCAATCCCCTCACCCCCACCCCTTACTTCTATGGCAACTTTTGTGGCAAGAAGAAATTGTGTTCTTCCCTGCAGTTTTCTTAAAGCACAACCTGGCAGAAAGACGATCCCCATTAGGTACAAGCAAAAGGGGGAAACTGATGATTAAATATTATATTTAAACCAAATGTCATCAGGGCACATTAAAGAACAGTTCAAATACGTTCACTGTGCTTGAGTTTTTTTTTTAGAAAACACTGCTTGAAACAAATAAGCATGAGATAGCAAGAAAAAAAACGCCGCACTGCTAAAAAGGAATTTTCTCTGATGGTAGGATTCGCAGAAAGATAAAGGGAGTCATTGCCCATTTTAGCAATCATCTGAGAAAACTGCAGGTGGTCACCCTGACGCCGCAGATGCACACAGGCACTTTGCTGAATCCAGGGTGTCTGCACTGCTAGCAGTGGTGACCAGGGAATGAGTCTGAGAACAGGACTAACAAAATCTTGACGCTGAGAGTCCTTCCTCCAAAAGCACAGAGACGGTCTCCTCTGTGGCAGGAGGCTGTGACCAGGTGTTTGCCAAAAGATGGCGGGTGAGCACACACAGAGGCCAACTGCTCACAGAGGTGTCGGAGTTTAGATTCTGTTAGAGACGGTAAAGGAACTACCATCAGCATTAAGCTCTAAAATAACCCGACTGGGTAAATGTAACAGAATTAGGGGGTGTAGGAATTTATTTGTTGGGTTTTTTTGATAAGGGGCTTGGGGTGTGATACTCAGCTATTAGATTCTATAATCACAACCTCTTGAATCTATACTCAGGAATCACTCCTGGTACTGCTAAGGGGACTGTATGTGATTCTGGGGTCCGAACTGGGATTAGCCTTGTTCAAGGAAGTGCCTTGGCTCCTGTAAGACCTCTCTAGCCCAGGCATGTAGTATTTTAAAATGGAAGGATCAATAACAATGGGAGCATCTTAGATTCGAAAATCAACACAAATCAGGAAGCCCATGTTCTTGCTTACGAGCCTAGAATATTCTGTAATATGAGAAAAACAGCAAATGGTTATTCTTCCTCCTATAGACAGAAGTAAAATCCTACAGATAAATTTCTACCAACTTTTAAGTTTTTCAGCTTAAACAAATAAGCTTTGATTTTAAAAATCTTATTTCTTCAGCATATTTTATTCCCCAGGAACACCAGGTAAATGAAAATCTACTATACTTTTAGATATTTTTATGAAAGATTAATTCATTATCAATACTATGATTTAATGATATACGGTTAATGCTAACCATTACATTGGTAATATAAAATGTGTCAAAGTAGACAGCTATGGCATAAGAATTTTAAACCACTTCAAATTCTATTTAAGATCACTAAAGGCCAAATGATCTAAAAAATTATATGCCTTTCTCCAAATTTACATCTTCAATTAAAAAGGCATGCAAAGTTAAAAAGCACAATAGTATTTCACATAAACATTTGAACCAAAATGAAAAGTGCCATCAGTCAACTTAATTAAAAACTAATAATGCACTGATGAGATCACCAAGAACAAAAGTAGCCTGAAACTAAAGTGGAAAATATTTTTAAAATTTTATTAAAACTTCTTATCACTGTACCTGCATTTATTTTAAGCTTGACCCAATTTCTTTATTCCCTGAGCCACAATCACTTTCAAGGTGAACTACATTTTTGTCGACCTCCTCTGGCACTCACAACTGCTGTAGAGGTACTTGAAATTTTCTAACAGTAATTTGCAATATGCCATTGATTTGTTGAAATGTATGTAATAAGTATATAAATTTATCATGCATATTTTAATGAGACCTAAGTCACATTAGAAAACCACAATTAGCAACTTGTGACATCCAGTTACCTATAATATTTAATTGACTTTTCAACAAAATACAGGTAATAATTTTAAATCAGAGAAATTGCTGTGTCCATATATTCCACGGTTACCTTTCTGCCATTTGTGGAAGATAGTTTCAGTGATGGTTTTCACAGTTTCAACCCCACACACGAGAAACTGATTCCACAGATACATAATACCTTAAACTTCAATTACTTTCTTAAAATATACATCTATTTTACAATATTTCTTAAAATATACATAAAACACATAAAATATTTTACAATATTTCTTAAAATATACATGCCTAACTGGTGGCGGGATGGGTGCTGAAACACTGTATGACCAAAACCCAAATATGAACTTTTTAATTGTATATCTTTGTAATTGTAAAAATAAAAAATTAAATATATATATATACATGCCTATTTTACAGTATTTGACAGCTAAACTTAGAGAAACAAAAACTATTAGCTGAAACATTGAGTAATGGATACTGAGAAAGAAAAATTTAAGTAGAATTTCCAAAAAGATCATCAGAGGTTTACCTGGAATTTCCTTACTTATCCCGCCCAGTCTACATGTTCGCCCACAACCTCCACCACACTCAGGTTGTGTTAAAAAAATAACCAATAGCCCAGCAGAATAAAATAGGACAGTACTGAAAAAGTTAGTATTACCTTCCAGCCCACCCACTTATTTTAATGATTCATCATCAGGGAAATCCCAGTTATTTAAATATACCTGAAATATCATTTAGTAGCATACAAGGATTTCGCCTTTGAAACATATGTTGATGTCTTGACAGAATCTATTAAAGATGATTCTCATATAAAACATAATTTGCTAATTTTTGACAAATATCATTCTATATTAAATTATAACAGGGACAAGCTAAATAGATTCTATTTTAAAAGCTATTTTATGCATCACTTCATTAAAAATCAGGTATTCATAAGTCACCCCATCCCCTAAAATGTCAATGTAATTTTCAGAAAAAAAGAAATACAAACTGTCATCAAATATAGAACAATAAAGTTATATATCTAAGCCTAATATAATAGTTACAAACAATATTCTAAGCAATTCACATTTTCTGCCCCTCGAGGTGTTACAGGTGTGGCTGCGGTGCCCGGCTGCGTTGGCAGCTGACAGACAGGAGACAGGCTTGTCTACACCAAGGTCTCTGCCTCATGAGCCCTGGATGGTTGATGGTCTGACACAGAAAAGGACTGGGTCCCCTGGGATGAACCCAGAGCCATGGCAGAGCCTGCCAAGCTACCCATAGTGTATTTAATATGCCAAAAACAGTAATAATGATGGACCTCATTCCCAACAAATGGAGATGTTACTGGCACCCGCTAGAGCAAACTGATGAACACAAGGAAGACAAGTGATACAAGTGATTCAAGTGAACTCACATTAGGTTGATAGCAATGTATGAATCAGAGTCCAGAGAATTAAATTGAATCACACATAATATAAATTGCAGATAATTCTAATTCCATTATTTGATTGAGACTTATAACTTAATATCCACTGTGATAGCTTGAATATTATGCAATGTACACATATTGAAAATTTTTAAAATCCTGGGTTCTATGGAAAGACTGATGTACTTTAATTTCCCAAATTATAAATGCACTCTTTTGTTCAACTCTGACTTTTGCTTCCTTTTAAACTGAAAGTTGAAGATTTGGGCATCAAAATACGATTTGTCTAGAAAACTTAAATGTCATAGTATCACGAGGTAATTTAAAGCTATTTGCATTTGTGGTTTTCTAATTTAATGTTTTACAATGATCTTTTAAGATATAATTTGTTACTTTTCAAAGTAACAATTGTATACACATATATGATTGTTTAAGGTTCCCTAGCAAATATTTTATTCTCTCTTGTTCTGAATTTTTCTGATTAAAAACATGTTCTTCTATAACTGTTAACTAAAAACCCTTTTTAGCAGGATCAAATGCAAATTCAACAGATACATATATCATTAATATGGTACCCTTTATTTGTCTTTAAATTGACATAATTTCCACAAATAAATATCAGAGATTAATAATCCATCCCATTCCATTCTGTAGGTATATTTCATGCAACATAGCAAAATTATATCACTGTATCACTGTCTTCCCGTTCATCATCGATTTGCTTGAGCATGCACCAGTAACATCTCCATATGGCCTGTCTCATGCTAGTAGAGCCCAAGGGCATCTGCTTACTCCAGGAACATGAAGAGCCTCAAACCATTATATTAGGTCATGGGAATGAGGTCTATAATAGTTACTGGTATTTGGCATATCAAATCTGAAACAGGTAGCTTGCCAGGCTTACCGTGTGGGTGGCATACTCTTGTAGTCACCTCTATATACAGCATTTATTGATGAACCACGTGCCCGCCAGAGCCAGGCTGTGATAGGCTCATCTGCTGGGTGGAGTTCTGACGAGAGGAAGTCGGATGTGGAAAATGGCAGCCCTCATGGAGTGGGAAATCCTCTGGCTTGTCGCAAGGCAAAATTATAACCATAAAAAAATTATGAGGGGCCGGAGCGATAGCACAATAGATAAGGCGTTTGCCTTGCAAGTGGCCGACCTGAGTTCGATTCCCTGGCATCCCATATGGTCCCCAGAGTGCCACCGGG
Organism: Cryptotis parvus; assembly: GCA_021461705.1. Lineage (NCBI taxonomy): Eukaryota > Metazoa > Chordata > Mammalia > Eulipotyphla > Soricidae > Cryptotis > Cryptotis parvus. The sequence continues at coordinate 425,053 of JAJIBD010021023.1, forward strand.
AGTAAATCCTGAGTATAGAGCCAGGAGTAACCCCTGAGCATTGCTGGGTGTGACCCAGCCAAAAAGCAAAAAAAAAAAAAAAAAAAAAATTATGAGAAGTTTACCAGTTTAATTTTACAAATAAAAAACCAGCCTGCTTTCAATTTATTTGCAATTAAATTCATAAACTAAGAAAGTAGCAATGAAGAACTAACAAATTCTCTTTAGTTCTACTGAAGACTAAAAAATACTTTCAATTTAATGACATTTTAAAATGTAGCAGAAATTTGTGAACCAATAGAAAATTCTACACCAGAAAGTCATATCATCACACACTGGAACTATCTTTCAAATCACCCTCTTAACTAGTCCTACGTTACCATACAGTCTGATTCCTACTGATTCCTATCCAGTCATTCTCTAAATGCCAGTCACAAATACTCTCTCCAAAATGCAAACATTATCATAATGTGACATGTTTGAACACCTTCAGATATAACCCTACACATGAACTTTCAGGTCTTCATTTTCTGGCCTTTCCATTCTCTTCACCAAGGCCTTATTTCCAGATTCCCACCTCAATCCCTCCTCACCTGTATCCCCAGACTCCACACTTAGTAAGGCCAAGCCACAATCACATAGCTACTTTCTTTTCTATAACTTCACACCTTTATCTCTTCAGAGCAACCTTCTCTTGATGTTCACCGGTAAACTTTTATTTAAATTTCTGTTTGCAAATCACCAGTTCTGTAAAACATTTCCTGAACTTCTCTTAAGCATGATTTCCTTTGACTCCGTACTGTGTCAGTTAATATTTGTGTCCATGTCCTGCTGCCCTGAGGAGTGGCCAAAATTTTGGAGGATAAGGAACACACCATTTATGAACCACCATTATTTTTCAGATGTTTACCCCATCTTGGAGGAGTTAAACTAAAAGATGGGTAGAAATGAAGCATTGATTCTGACTTTAAACTTCGAGTAATTTTGCTTTTACTAAACACAGGTGCAAAGAGAACCAGTGTTGTCATTGCTATACTTGGTAGTAACAATTCTCATTACTCCTGATACTTGGCATTATACAGGATATTTGCCAATATCTTGAGGTCTACACTAAATCAAGTAGCAGCACATCTAAGTATATTTTCTTCATTAACTTTTTAATACTGATTCTAATTTTTTTTGAGCCTCACAAGAATCTTTATTGGTCAGTTCACAGACAAGAATCTTTATTGGTCAGTTCACAGACAAGGCGGCACCTCCAGCCCTACAGGACTTGTGAATCTCCAATGAGTCAGCAAACAGCAAGAGCGAGAGCAAGGGAGTGAGCTAGCGGAGTGTAGGGGAAGAAAAAAGAGAGACAGAGGAAGAGAGAGGGAGAGAGAGAGAGGGATAAAGAGAGAGGGAAAGAGAGAGGGAGAGGGAGAGAAAGGGAGAGAGAGAGAGACAGACAGACAGACAGACACAGAGAGGGAGAGACAGAGAGAGGGAGAGAGAGAGAGGGAGAGAGGGAGAATACGATTTCCACCCGAGCCAGTTAATACTGGTTCTTTGCTCTTCCTTTTCGTGTCAGAATTCATCAGCAATAAGATCTAAGTATGTATATACTTACTTAATCTACTGAGAGACTAGAAATAACAATGACATGAGAAATAGGAGAATCAACATTAACATCAAATTCTAGATCAAAGCAACTTTCATGGCCTTAGAGACTGAGGTCCCATGAATTTAATAAATTCCTGTGGTTTCTTATCTGATCTATTAGAATCCTAGTTTAATACTCAAAGTGGAAGTAGGAAAGACCAATTCCCTCATCATCAACCTGGAGATCCCACTCCACATTTAGTAATTAGGCTTTTATTCAATGGGGGAAAGGGCATTTTTAAATACTTTCTGCCAACAATTATTCATTTTATAAAAGTTTGACAAGATGAATAATGAATGTGCTTTCTTCAAGCCTTCCACCTTCCTGAAATGGGCATGTCAGTCCAGAGGGAGAAAGTTGGAGTATCTGATCCACTCTGATATGAATAACTAACCCAAGATGCCAAGGCAAATCAAATAATCATAAGGGAAAAGAATTCTGGCACCAGAGTTCAATGCTCTTCGTCTGGAGGAAGAAACCGAATCTAAAGGCATCACAAGGCAGAGACCTAAGCCCAGATTTTCTGCCCCACACATTTTCCATTCTACGTAACAGCAACTGTAAGCTGTGACATGACATAAGTAAAAAGAATCCGCCATATTCTAGCCTTTGGAACATTTTAGATCACGATTTAATACTTCAGGAGCATTGTTCTGAGCATAGCTCAATGTTCTGGACAACAAACTTTGCATACAAGAAGCCAGAGTTTGATCCCTGACATAGCACGATTCTCCAATCATCACCAGGAGGAACCCCAGAGTACTGAACCTGGAATAAACCCTGAGCACCATAGGGTAAGGCCCAGAAATCCCTTTCCCAAAAGTAAATCTGAATGTTGAATCTAAATCATATTGCATATTATACTTAATAACTTTCAACAATTTATCAATCTAAGACATCAGAGGTTGAAGCGATATAATAGAGTCACTGTCACTGTCTTCCCATTGTTCATCAATTTGCTCGAGTGGGCACTAGTAACATCTCCATTAGTCCTGTCACAAGAAGTGTAACCCAAGGGCATCTGCTTGCTACAGGGACAGGAGGAGCCCAAAACCATTCTTCAGGTCATGGAACTGAGGTCTATAATTGTTACTAGTTTTGGCATAACAAGTAAATAAAACACGGGTAGCTTGCCAGGCTTTGCCGCATAGGTGGTGTATTCTCAGTAAAAGGCTCTCATCTTGAGCATTTACTGATGAAACTTAAAGGGGAAGATCAGGTTTTCTCTTGGATGGAGCTCTGAGGAACTATGGAGTCTGGATGTTGAGAATGACTTCATGATGTGTGGTTTGTTCTGGCTTCTTGCTAGGCTTACTGGTATCAGTTGAACCTGTCTAGAACTGTATACAATGTATAAATGTGAAAGATCTTGGGAAGGACCTTATCCTAAAATCAGCATTCTCTAAGAATATCGCACAGCCAAGGGAACTGTGGGTCTGGCGTGGGTGGGTCTCTCTCTTCCAGGGCAACTGGCATGGAGGGGGAGGAAAGGGCAAAACTCCACTCCAAGCCCAGCCAGCGTGGTCTCTCCCCCTGTCCATGAGAGCAAACTCTTGGAGCAATGTTGGACTCGGCCAGGGGCTGGCTGAGCCCCTTACCGGGAGGTCAGCTCCATGGGATGCTTCCACATGGGGCCGGCCAAGCAACGCAGCTGTGGGTCTGAAGTGGATGGGTCTGGATCCATCCACTTAATAATAGAGTAGAAATACTAAAACTCAAACTCTCTTCTTTCTCTTCTCTTGCAGTTCCTTATAGAGCTCTGCATACTCATCTTGCCCCTAATACACAACCCTTATCTTTCGCTCAACAGCTCTAGACTGACACTGTTGCAAAGAATTAAAAGGCCTGGAATGTTAAAAGACAATACCAAAGATTCATATAACTAGAAATATTTGAAGCAGTGAACAGAGAGGTCAGTTATAGAATTATGTTCTCTCTCATAATTTTCTGTCACCGTCAAAGGCCAGAGTTCCCTTGATATGACAATCTGTAGTGCAGGTTTTTACTTGTCATTTCTATGACACGCTTACAAGGTAAGATCTTGTATCATTTCTATGTCTATGATATGCTTGCAGATGATATATGTATATAGATATATAAAATATCACTATTCCTCCATAGCACATTAGGTAGCATGCAGGCTGTGTCTGCTTGCTCACCACGATCTTCTAAGCACTTAGCAAACAAAGTATTCACCATATATGGATTGGATCAATAAAGCAGAAAACCCGTTAGCATAATGGCCTAGACAATTTCTTTTTAATTCATCCAAAACTTTAATCATTATCAACTTCAAATAATCACCCCCTCACTACTACTAACTGCTGTTTACTCTCATAGTCAAAACTTGAAGCACATATTCTATCACCATACAAATATAACGTAGTTCTACTTAAATATAAAAATAATTCCACTGTATTTGAATTGTCTCACCTCATTCAAAGGAAAATCATTCTGGCAACAGCTGTGCTGAGGGGTTGAAAAACCATGTTTTATGTTATGGGAAACTAATATATTTGATCCAATGCATTTCACAAGACTATTGGATACCAGGACAATGCAGGCTATGACTTACAGAGATCCAATTGGTTTAATCATTAGACTAACAATTTACATGGAACAGAAGCATTATCTTCCTTCAACATTGGCTTCTCTGCCAAATTTCAACTCAGACTGTTTGCACAGGGTAATTATAAATATCCACACCAATGAGTTTAAAATAAAATGACAACAGATTTTTAACTCTCCTGGTTCAAGTGAGTCTCACTCTCACATCTTTTAAGAACCTAATCCATATTAACCTAATAAGAAATTGTTTAGAAGCTTCCCTCTCCAAGTGGGAGGTACACATCACATTTTCAATTAATTTAGAACAGAAATAGCAGGGTTACTCTAACATACAAACATTCTCAGTGTCCTATTTGAAGTGCAACAATCCAAGCAAACATGGGTGGCATCCCCTTGATGAACTGAAATAAATGTCACCAAGTATAAAAATCTGGATTTACTTACTTTTTCTGAATAAAAAAAATGAAAGAGACAGAATCTGCATCTCTATCAGAAAGGGGAATTAAGTGAAAACTAATGTAAAATCTTTGCAGCTCAGGAGGCAAAGGAATTATTGTCAAGTACAACAACTTGCAAAAAGAAATATTTCTATAGAGGAACAAAGGTCTAGAAATAAATACCTGTTGAACTGGAGAGACACTATAGGGGTTAAGGTGCTGCTTTGCACAGGGCAGCTAACCCTGGTTCAATTCCTGGCAACACATATGAACATAGTCAGTAGTGATCCCTGATTACAGGGCCAGGAGTAAGCCTTGAACATCACCAGGTGGAACACTCACTTCCAGTCTCAAAAGAAAAAATATCCATAAATGTACCAATATTAGACACTCTTATTAATTTTAATATTCTCGTATATTAATGAAAGAGATCAATAATATAGTAGGGGTGCAGGGGGTCTTTTAAGTGGTGTTCAGTGACCTAGGGACCCGTTCTGGTGATCCTTAAGAACAGAGGCCAGTGGTTAAAGGTAGGTCTAAGGAATGGTTATTGCTCAATCTCTGTGATACCCAGGAGACACCAGGGCTACCGCAGAGGTGTTCAGGTTCCCGAGGACCACACAAAGCGATACTCAGAAGCCCACTTCTAGCAGGAAATACAACCCCTGCCCAGTGAGTGCTGGGGCATATATCCAAAAGTACTATCTTGCATTCCCAGTAATAAAAAATGTGTTCTATATTAATACTATGGTTTACAATTTTATAATAGTGTCAATGGTAGGGTTTCATAAATACAACATGCCAACACCAGATGGTCACCAGAGTGTCCATTTTACTCCATCCTGGGTTCCCCTTAGCCCCTCCCGCCTCGCCATCCCTACGCCAAAGCTGTCCCCACTCCTACCCCTTAAAGAACGGAGCACTAGTGACCTTCACTCTAGATCAGTTCTTGGACTTTGTGGCTTTGGGACTGTTGCTGTTTCCTGACTACGGAAATTCATATCCTGTCAGGGAGCCTCCGGGGTCCCCGACAGTGTCAGGACTGAAGTTCTCTACTACCTCCGAGGCTGTCGGGGAACAGATGAAAACTCACAAGTCGGTCCAGTTCCAAAAAGGCTTTTAATAGTACAAAAGCTCTACCACCGCAATCCAATATAATGAAAGAACTCTAGCTCTGGTCAGAACTTAGACCATACAAAAGAGCCCAAGTCTCCACCAAAGAGAGAGGATCTCACCTGAGAGGAGTCCACCCAAAAGAAGGATCAGGAAAAAGGGGCTGGGGCCTCAAGTCCAGCCCCCTTATATACACCAAAGTAATCCTATCTGTGACAGGGAGGGCCCTGTCAACAAAGAACCCTAAACAGAGTAGAAGGGTGGTGCCACACCCTATAATAGGTATAAACAAAGGATTATGCCAAGGACTAATCCCTTTTTCAGAGATTATCTCTTATGTAAAACACTGGAGAGAGAGGGGAGCTGATATAAAGTAATACATCTTAATTTCATGGGCTTCATGTAATCTAGATGGTACCCACAAGGTCCTTCTTATTTATTATTTGCACCAGGGTGATTCTGAGTACCTTGTTCTCCGTATACTGAAAGGGTCACACTTGCCTGTGTGAGGGCAAACTAGTATGATCCTTCCTATAATTTTCAAGATAAGCCAGGGTGGCAGTCTCCTGGTAAATTCTAACTGCCCCACGCTGGGTGCAGTGGGTATAAAGAGGAGCTGTGCCCAATCTAGAAAACAGAGAAGTCTTAGTAGATGTATAATAAGTCAGAAGTTATTCAGAGTCAAGGTGACTTCTGTAGCTGCCACACCCTTTAGCAGTGTTTACATAGAAGAGAGATCTCATTAGAATGAACCTTGGCTTAAGAACATGAAAGTAGATAAAGCCGTGAGTGGGTAAAACAGCAAAGCTCCCAGACTAGCTGAGCCTGTCCTCCAACAATATACTATATAGGAGAGAGACGATTCTGAATCTGCCCCTCCCTACTCACTCAGCATGGTACCCACATTCCATCCACAAAGTGGCAAATGGCATAATTTCATCTTTACTTACTGCCGAGTATAGTTGTCATTTTTATTTTAACCCAGTCATTTAACAACTTTTTGGTGGTGTCAGAAGTGGAAGCTGAACCCGGCTTAGATGTTAGATGTTGTCTTTAAGATCCAAATTTATAAAAACGTGTTTTTAATAAAAAAGATGGGTTGTGTCGAGCACCAGAGCTGCAGTTCAGTGGCTGCAGTTCACTTGCCTTGCCTGTGTGAGAGTCTAGGTTTGATCCCTGACAGCTAAAAACAAAACAAAAAAATGTTGGGGAGTGGTTTGAGGATGGGGGGGCACAGGTGAAGACCGTGGTGTGGAAGATCATTGTAGACATGAAAGCCTATCACGAACAGCAGCGTAAATAACAATGCCTAAAATTCAAAAACATTTTAATTAGAAATGAACAAAAGTGCTTACTGGAAAATAAACTAATATGTATGAACTTTTATTTTATTAAAAGAATTTTTATTTTATTAAAAAGAATAAAATTTTATTTTATTAAAAAGAACTCTTCTATGGTCTAAGTTCTGACCAGAGCTAGAGTTCTTTCATTATATTGGATTGCGGTGGTAGAGCTTTTGTACTATTAAATTCTTTTAAGTGTTGAAAAGAACTGTGACACTTCTTTCATCCCAAAAGTTCTAAGCAAATTCATAAAAAGTATCAGAGGTTGGATTAATTAAAAGTACTTTTCTATTTGTTTATCACACAGATTTAGTTGCCATTTATTTTTCCAAGAATGTTCTACATTTCCAGCAGTCTAAGATGTTTGCTGATGGCTAGGAAGCCAACACCCAAAAAGAGAATAGAGTCTAAATATTGCTAATGTCAAAGTTTAAAAAGCCCAGAAACCTAATTTAGACGAGAGCTGAGTAAATCTGGAGCTTAAAGATGTGGTAATGAGAGCTGTATCACTATTTTTAAATATCACAAGGGGCATATTATTAGCTACCCACTATTATAAGAAAAAGAGTCAGTCTGATAATAATAGAGTAGGATTTGAAATCCTAGAAATATTTTAGATTGAAACTTTTGATGAAGAAATGCATATTCAAACAACAAAATGTAGTTTCTAGAAGGTCCAACATTTCCCGACCTCACTGCAGAGGAGATAATCTTGTCCACATCATCTGACACACAAATTCCCACCGAATGAAATATGTTACATCAACCCAAATCTTCCTGATCAGGGGCCGAGGGAGAGTACAGTGGGTGGCATTTGCCTTGCAAGCCGCCAACCGGGTTTGATGCCCGGCATCCCATATGGTTCCCTTTAACACCACCAGGAGTAATACGTCAGTGCAGAGCCAGGAGTAACCCTGAGCATTGCTAGATGTGACCCAAAAAGCAAAAAAAAAAAAAAAAACTGATCTGAAAAAGCATTAGGACTTTTTATCTACTAACCCTATTTGTCACTATTACCTCTAAATCTTGTTTACTAAACAAGATATCCTAAAGACAGAATTACTTTATCTAATGAAACAGAGGCCACGCAGGACTGAGTATTGTTTTTTTTTCAAACTATTGGAAGCATTTTACATCTTCATTATCTCAAGAAAGTAATAGCACACTTTTTAAAATAATATGTTAAACAAAATAACTGAAGTGGAGAGATAGTAAAGCTGGTGGGTGCTTGCCTTGCCCAACACTGTTCAATCCTTAGCATCACATAAAATCTCCTGAGCACTGTCAAGCACAGGAGCTGAACACAGAACAATAAGGAAACCCTGAGCACAATCAGGTGTAGCTCCCAAACCTAAAACCCAAAACAAACAAAATCAGAATAAAGTGTCTTAGGATTTAGTTAATTTTCCTCAAATGTCTAGTATCATACATAAGCACCATAATGAGTAGCCTAAGTCTCTCTCCTGTATTAATTAGCATTCAGTTAATAAACAGGCTGAGGGCTGGAGAAATAGTACAGCAAATAGTTGGCTTGCTTTGTAAGCAGACAACCAGATTTGATCCCCACACTCCATATCACGCTGTGAGTACTACTAAGAGCCTTGAGCACAGAGTCAGGAGTAAGAGTCCTGTGTCTTGAGCACAGAGTCACAGAGTGCTCACTGAGCACTCTCAGGCGAGCCACAAATGCCAAAATATTAATAATAATAAACTGAAATTTCTAAAGAAAGATTCCAACTTAAACCCCAAAAATCTGGTAGAAAATATTCTGGATTGTGCAGCTGCCTTCGGTGTCAGGGACTGAACCCAAGTCAGGTGGACTGGAAGCCATTTCCCCACAGGGCCATACTGCAAGTCCCAGGATCCTATATTTTCTGTAACGGTTGTTCAACTGATTTTAGAATTTTTCCCCTTGCCATGCCTCTTCCTCAATGCCTTATTACTGACCCTTCACATTCCATTCACAACCTTACGTGCAAAAATTAATTTTAAATTAATTATCACATAATTTCCTACACATTGTTCTAAGTAAATACCTGCCAGGCAGGAAAGGTTAGGACTTCCCTAAGAACTTGTATGTTATAGCTATAAGGTAGAAGCAGAAAAACTGTAGTCACTTGCAAAGTCGATGTAGAGGGTTCTGTAATTCATGAAAACATAACCTACACTCCAGATGCATAAGGATAAATCTGCTTTGAAGTATTAAATGGCCTATTACATTTGAAAATAACGCAGGAAGTTTTTAAACTGGGCATACCTTTTGATTCAGAAACTTAAAAATTAAATTAATATTCTTAATTTGCGTTTGTTGTTGGGTTATCTTTTATCAGGGGATGGACCCAGCAGGGGTCAGGGCTTACTCCTGGCTCTGTGCTCCATATGGGGTGCTGATCATCAGACATGGGTCAGCCATGAATGCAACTGTAAGGCAAACACCTTACCCACTGTACTAGCTCTCTGTTCTTTACCCTATGATTATATCTAACTTTTACTAAAGACTTTCATCACAAATAAAAGCAATTTAAAAAATTTTAAGAACTAGAATATGACTAAATGATTAATAATAAAAAATCACAATGACGGGTAGGGGTACATGGTAGAATTTTTTCTTTTTTCATGCCTCTAGCTCAAAGCCCCTCACGTTCCATTGCAAAACTTTCATGGCAAAAACTAATTTTAAATATCAGTAAGTTTTCTTGACACTGTTCAAAGTAAAGACTCGCGAGGCAGTAAGGATTAGGACTTCTCAAAGAACTCATATGTTCTGTATGTAACTAACTTGCATTGCATGTGTGAGGCCTTGCGTTTGGTCCCTGGACAGCATAATAGCAACAACAAAATAATAAGAAAGATAAATACGGACTGTGACGGGAAACTGTTCTCACTATGGTATGACTGTGTAAATATATTAAAATGCATCTTGAAAATAATATATAAACATGAGAAAAACATGACACGGATATATAAGTAATTATTTGCAAAAGAATGGAAAGTTTTCATTTTTCTCTATTATAGTTCATTATATTTTTAGTTATCTTTATTGAATACATTTATTGAATGCTACTACAGTTCAACTAATGAGAAATAACTTATTCACTGATTTATTATTTATTCAATATATTCATAGTGTCATATTTCATCTCTGAAACTATTCTGAGAAACTTTATTTATAAATATAGAAAGAAACCTATTACTACAATTAAGAATTAACCTCCAGACTACTGTAGTGCTACGCAACCATATAATGATTTTGTTACTATTGTAAACTATAATACCTCAATTGTAAAAAAAAAGTTTTTAACAATTAACCTCCAAAAGAACACACTATCAGAATATGAAATACGAAAGGCAAAAAGAAAATAAGTTTATTGTGTCACCTATTGTTAAAAGAACATTAAAATACACCTATTAATATACAGCATTCTATTTTCTAATTAGATAAAATAGGACAAATTCTAATCTTAGTAAAGTGCTATGTATCACTTTTAACTTTATTGCCTCTCTGCTAAATGTCTGTCCCAGAACACATCATCCCCAACATTAGTACTCTGACCTTCTAGAAACAGGACAGATAAAGTTTATGGTGAGAGAAAAAAAATGAGTTTTTATGGGTTTCCAAAAGGAATTTCTTAGACACTAAAAGTGATATAATAATATTGATTTGGTAACCAACTTTTTACTGACAAATTATAAACTTAAGATTTCTGAAAAAAAAAATCCGAGTATATTTTCAGTAATACACAATAAAACAGAGACATGAGCCAATGACAAATCAGCAAACTTTAAATATACATATTTAATGATTCTTTAAGGATCTTATTTCTTTTTTTCCCCCTTGGGGAGATTCTTTTTTTTTTTACAATTACAAAGATATACAATTAAAAAGTTCATATTTGAGTTTTGGTCATACAGTGTTCCAGCACCCATCCCGCCCCGCCACCAGTGCCCATCTCCCACCACCAACGTCCCCTAAGGATCTTATTTCAAGTCTTCAGTATCTCTTGACTTAACATTTACATGAGGGCTATAAGATCATCCTCCTAACATTTATCAAGAGGAAGACACAACCATAACTTTGAACCTTTCTCAGCAAATAACTTCTCTACTTCTAACTTCCAGATGTACAGTATATAGAAACAAGGATTATTTTCTTAAAAAACAACCTCAAAAATCAATTAGAATATATAAGATATTCCATATTCACAAATGAAAATAAGTTGCTTGATGAAACAACAGTCTTCCATTTCACTGCCTTAAAAATTAAGCTGGCATGGATAATAAAAGTGTTTTCTAACTGGATATGCTTGGCATTCAAATATTTTTAAAACAAATACCAATCCATAATTAGATTTCCCAGGCGTAAGCTATAGAAAACAGAATTTGTTGTTATCTTTCGGAGGGCAATACTAATAATTTGGCATTTTGAAAGTTATAACAATAATACCATCACTCACAAACCAATACACAAACTTGCACATGAATATTTTCTAGGATTTTCTGTCCAACCTTTATATTCATTCATTTAGCGAATATTCATTGTGCCCACTATGTGTCCATCATTGTTCCAAGTGCTTGCAGATAAATTAGGTAACAAAACAAATGTTCCTGTTATCACAGGGAATTTCTTGCTAATTGGAATAAAAAAGCAATCATCAAGTAAATGTACATCAGATGGTGGCAGGTGCTATAAAGAAAAATAGCACAATATTTTTTCTATATTATTAGTGTTAGTGATAAGACTGCTGAAGACAGGTTGGGGAAGGGTAGTATTTTTATAGGGCTGTCAGGGAACACAATATTGCAAGTGAGATGACATCGAAATAGAAAACAGAAAAGCAGAGGGAAAGGAGCAAGGCTGATCTGGATCTAAGACTTTGTAGGCAGCAGGTACAGCAAGACTCTGAGATGAATTAAGCTGAGCATCCGCAGTGAGACGGACAGTCTCTATGACTGCAATTAACAAATGCCCTTTATTTAAGAAGCATTCTTGAGTGGCTACGTTTTCCAAATTACACTTCAATAGTAAAATGACCCAAATATAGTTTCTGGCCTCAGACGTGGGAATAACTACAATATAAACGGATAAATGTTATAAACCACGAGCACTGGCTCTTCAAGAGGGCTCAAATGCTAGGTTTATTCACGATGAACCACAAAGCCAAAAAGTGCACAGAGCAAGGGGCTGGAGAGCTCGAGAAGGGGTAAAAGTGTTTGCCCTGCCTGTGACTGCCCCCTGGTTCTATGCCTGCCGCTACACTGCTCCTCAAGCACCGCCAGGAGTGGACCTTGACCCAGAGAGCCAGGGAGGAAACCCTGAGCACTACCAGACATGCCCTAACGTGCACCTCCCAGCCCCCCACCAAAAAAAAAAAAAAAGGTTATGTAGGGATCTTGAGGAAAAAAAGCAGCAGCTTTTTCCTCAATCCAGCCCAGGTATGCTGGTCCAGAGACTCTCAAACATGGGGCAGAGCTGTTCCTTGCTCTCCCTGTGCACAGCCGTTCATGAGGCAGTCGGGAGGCATGGCAGGGTCTAGCCCTGGCCCACCACCTCAGCAGAGCCTCACAACAAGCCAGACCACCCCCTCCTCACTCCACGGGTGCCGCCATTTTCCACTTTTGGACTTCCCTCTCGTCAGAACTCCACCCAGCAGACCAGCCCATCACAGCCCAGCTCGCAAGGCCACTTGTGGCCACGCGGTTCATCAATAAATGCTTTATTTGGAGGTGTTTAAAAGAGTTTGCCTCCCACTCGACAAGCCTGGCAAGCTTCTCGTGTTGTATATGATATGCCAAATTCCAGTAACAATTATATTAGGTCATTCCCATGACCTAATATAATGGTTTGAGGCTCTTTATGTTCCTGTAGCAAGCCGATGCCCCTGGCTCTACTGGCATGAGACAGGACATATGGAGATATTACTGGTGCCTGCTCTAGCAAATAGATGATCAACGGGAAGATCGTGATCGTGATCGTGATGTAGGGATCTTAACTCTAAAAGAAAATGAAAATTTGTGTGTGAGTGTGTGCACACACTCATGCGCCAGATACTCTTGGCTCACTCAAACACCATCTAACCCTTTTTCACATAGTTTTGTATTCAAGCTAAAATACTTGATAACGCAGACGTGGGGAAAGGAGGCAGTATTTCCCAGAGTCTTTGAAAACGATAAAGGTAGAGGAAGGTAGTCATGTGCCCTTGACTGGCGTCTGTGCTCCAGTACACGGCGGCACATTCCTGGATAAATGAACGGGCCCAGGGAATTTAGCTGACCCGCAACAGGTGTCTGGCATCAGACATTTCTCCCCCTTCACCTCTGCCCGCCCGACTCCTTCATCTTCTTCCATCTCATCTAGGCAACAGATTCAGACTTTTCTCTGTACCTGCAACTATATCTAATTTATCTTCCATTCCTTCTCTGAAACGAAGTTTCACATCAGTCTTTGATTCAAACCCTGTGGCCTTTTTTTCTAGAGGAGGCAGGAAATTTGCATACCAAGGAACAAGACCTTTCAGAAGGAGGTTCCCACTCCCACTTTAATCTCAAGCGCTGCGCTGTCACAAATGCCACTATTCTACACACTGGGCTCTTTCGCTCGTTGTACACACAGCCCTGACCCTCAGCACTCCTAGTGCTCTTTCTCGCAAAACTGTGCCTTTTTAGCACCTGCCAAATTCAGACATGCCGTTCAAGATTTCATTCAAGCTCCATCATTCTTGACTGCATTTATTTGCATGACATAAATATATATAAATATATATGTATATATATATATATATATATATATATATATATATATTCATATCACTGTATCACTGTCTTCCCGCTTCATCATCGATTTGCTGGAGCGGGCACCAGTAACATCTCCATATGTCCTGTCTCATGCTAGTATATATGTACATATTACGATACCAATATCCAAGGTCAGGTGAAACATGAATCAGGAGGTCTTGTCAAAGGTGGAAATTATCACAAATGTGTGGGAGTCAGAGGCTAGGTAAGACAGAAAATGGAACAGTGTGCTAACAATTGTCGAGGGTACTAATGCCAACCTAGAACTGAGCATTGAATGCAGGCAAAAGACACACATGACAACCTCTTAATATATGTAATGTAATCCACAATGTGGAAGGGAAGGAAAAGAGAAAGAGAGAAAGAGAGAGAGAAAAAGGAAGAAATAAAGAACCTGCCACAGAGGCAGGCTAGGGAAAGGGGAAGGGGGAGGGAACCGGGTGGTGGGAAATGGGCACTGGTGGAGGGATGGGTGCTGGAACACTGTATGACCGAAACCCAAATATGAGCATCTTATGAACATCTTTGTAATTGTATATCTCACGGTGATATAATAAAATATTAAAAAATAAAATAAAATAAAACATTAAAAAAAAGAAATACAGATGGCTTCCAGCAACTAGAAAATAAAGGAAATGGAGTTTTCTCCAGTCTTCCCATAGAACAAACCTTTGTCAACTGATTTTTTAACCCAGTGAACCCAGATATTACTTCCATAATTTCAAGGTACTTGTATTGAATTAAGCCACCAAGTTCAGTCTTGAGATGCAACAGCACCCAGTAGTTAATATATGGGCACTTAATATTAAATCATTAATGTGGGAGGTAATAGTGTAATGGGAAAGAGTATAGAAATAGTAAAGAAATGGAAAAATAAGATGTGTGTATCCTTAACAGAGCAGACAATAAACTAGATAAAAGAAGAAAAAACAAATTCCATCATTCTTGGCAATGGCATAAGTCAATTGTTCCCCCATGAATAATTATACATTTACACACTATAATGTAATATTAATATATAAGTATACATTATAATGTATACAATTTATACATTAGGCTGTATAGTGTGTTATGTATGTCTTCCCAATCAGATTTAAATTCCTTGGCAACTAAATTTGAATATAATCATGTTTATATTTAATCATAATCCCGCCAAGTAAGTCAAACACAATAGGCATTCAACTAATGCATCTGAATTGTCATTAGTACACTACAATGAGTTCTCACCTGTGCAGGGGGAAAGGGACAGCACACTCATAAAGTGAGATATCCAGAACCACTGATATATTCAGCCACTCAACTAAGTTCAAAGCAAGTTTCACTGAATAAGATAAAGATAACAAAAAGTGAGCTACTTGTTGAGCAGCATGATATAAAACTAATGAGAAAGGGGAAAAACAAACAATAAATATATTTAGATTAGGAGCCATTACCAAGAACATGATAAACGTTCACCTAACAACTATTTACAAAGTGCCTACTAAAGGCCAGATACTCTACTGCCTATTGAAAAGTCCAAGATGAAAATAGTGAGAAAGGCCTATATTTGTACATGGAACATTTTAACTACAATTTTGGCCTATAAAGTATTCTTTCCACAGTATGATTATAGTAGCTTAAGGGGCAAAAGAGACTATCA
Source organism: Cryptotis parvus (assembly GCA_021461705.1). Lineage (NCBI taxonomy): Eukaryota > Metazoa > Chordata > Mammalia > Eulipotyphla > Soricidae > Cryptotis > Cryptotis parvus. The sequence continues at coordinate 440,566 of JAJIBD010021023.1, forward strand.
ATACCCAATTCCAACTGCAAATCTTGGGAGTTATCTTCCTAAATTGTGATTATGTAGGAAGTCTCTCTCAGGACTGCCACTGAATGTTAAAAGGGCTTCTTTTATTCTTAGTAACTATAAACTGCTCAGATAGAAAATTTGAGTTCCAGACACTTGAATACATTCCCTGCTTTGAGATACGTTCTATCCATGCACAGGTTGTTTTAGTAATTAAGGTACCAACAATCCAGCCACCATGAATGGAAAGGGAGGAATTTATTAAAATGGTGCTATACAGGGGAACTTGTGTAGGACATAGTGGATAGTTATTTGCTTTGTCCTCTGAGGTCAACATTACAAAGATGAAATGGAAATACAGCAGAAGGAATTTAGTTTGCACATTGGAGAGTTGAGAGACACACTACCAAGTTACACCCAGCAGCCTCCTCTGCAGTCTGGAGACGGACTATTTTCTTCTAAGTTTAGGGCAAAGAAAACAAATATAATGATAATACCTCAGAGTTTCTTTTAGGATATGTTTTTCTAGTGTATCTAATGTTCTGTATGTGTATGAAAAAATATGAAGATTTTTAATGCTGAAAATAATCAAAATACCTACCCCAAATGCCACCTAGAAAAAATGATTTAGAGTCCCCTAAGACTTCCAAGGATTTAATGACTCATTTCTGCAAATCAACAGTAATAAAAGAAATTATCAAATTGCCTGCTTGCTTATGAAAAAAATAAATCTGAATTTCTTATTTGTTCAAATCACAGATCAAATATGTAACTAATAAAAGAGATCCTTATTTAAGCAATAGTCTAAGCATTATGATTCAAAGAAATTTATATTGCATTTACCCTTGGAATAACATGCTCTCCCTCCACCCCAAACAAGCACTGGTTCTGAACACTGTAAGGATCCTCCTATAATCTTTGCATCTGAGTGTCCTTCACTCAAAACAACTCTGATATCGCAATAACAATTTTCTGTATCAACCAAGGATCCAGGAAGTTTAAAGCATTATAGGAAGTATGGCAGTTAAATTTAGGATAGCCATTCACCACTCATTCCAATTCTCCTTCCTACTTTTCCCAAAATAAATGCTCCGGTATAAAATACATCTTTCTAGAGTTGCTTATATGACATAATCTTGGCCAATGACTTGCAAGTGAAAATCCCACGAGTAGAAAAAAGAGAAATATCCCCATGAGGAAAAGCCTTCTTAGCTCCCTTCCCTTTTCTTTCTTCTTAAAATAAACAACATTTCTTTGAAATAACTGCTGTAAGCTGAGGATGGCAGAGAAGAATGATAATAGTGTCATCTATTATCTGGGAACTGGCTTTGGATTTCTGATGATATAAGACAAATAAAACACATAGACGGAACCAGAGATGTGGCACAGAGGCAGAATACGGCCTGAGTTCAAGTGCAGACACCAGAAGAAAAAACAAATAAATTTTCAGAAAATATTTTTACCATGAAACAGCAACAAAAATATTTAAATATTTAAACTTTTGTTTTCTCTTACCTTGATTTACACCATGACCCAAAATGTCCTTGCTAAAATAATAACAAGAAGAACTTGAAATAAATGTTAACATTTGTTTTCTGATTTTTCAGTAATCTAACTTATTTTAATATGTTCAATTTATTTTCTCCATAGAATCCATTAGCTGTGGCTGAAGAGATAATACATCTGGTAACTCATTTGCCTTGCACATGGCCAGTCCAGGTTCAATCAACACATGATTCCCATAGCCCTAACAGGAGGAATTCCGAGCACAGAGAGAGCCAGAAGTTAGCCCTGAGCACAGTCAAGTATGGATGCCCCTTGAAATCCATTTGCTGCATAATCATTATAAGAGCTTACTTTTCCTAATTAAATACTACATCTCCTCAAACATTTAAGACAATGTGTGAGGCGAACGTGATAACCACTACACTACGGAAACTCCGTACATTTAAGACAATGTTCCTTGCAATGTCTGGAAGGCACAACTACTCCAGCTTCTTCCTGGGGAGTGCTGCAAAGCAGTGGCACAGCATGTTAACAAAACCACCCAGTTTAGGGTCAGGTCTCTGCCAGAATCTTTCCCATGTATATGCTGCAAAGACCAATGTGGTTGAAGCCCACTGTGAAAGCTGATGTGGGAATAGGGGCGTGGGTGGGGCGGTAGCCTTTGGTGGCAGTTGGGGTGCACTGATGATGGGACTGGTGGGGAACAATGGATGTTTGTGAAACTGTACTGAGAAGAAATCTGTGAATCACGGTGTTTTAATAAAGGAAAAAGAAAAATAAATTAAGAAAGATGTTCCTTGTTTATGGTATATGTACTTCACAAATTATATATATAGTTTGTATACATAAATGAATATATATAGAAACACACTATGAACATTAAAAAATAGGTAAGAAAGAAGGAAGGCAGGTGAGAGAAATAGTGTAGGGATTAAGGTGTTTGCTTTGCATGCTGCCATCTCACCTTGACTCCCAGGCACCACATTTGGTGTTGTGATAACCACCGGGAGTGATCCCAGAGCAAAGAATCAAGAATGAAACCTGCTAATGGTCAACTGTATTCCAACCCTTCTCCCCAAACTTTTTTTTAAAGAAAAAAGGATTAGGAGGGAACCTAGCTTATTTGTATCAACAATGTCTTACAATTTTTTGAGCACTTAAAAAAAAGTAGATTCGGTTTAAGTAAAAGATAACAGTAATTAGATAAATAAGTTAAATAAAATAGACTCCTCCCCCAAATTTAAAGCAGTGATTCTCAGTTTAATTTTTTTCAATCAGCAATTCCATTTTTTAAAATATAGACATTGAAGAAACCCAACAAAGCTCTGATGTTCAGTGCACAGCAGCATTATTATCTTTGAACATGTCACTTCATGGTATCATTCCTCCCAGTAGCCACCCTACAGTAATGATCAATCCCCTGTACGCTTTGTTGGGCAAATTCTAAATGCAGATAGTTCTGGATAGTTTCTATTGTACAGTTCGGAAAAGATTCATTAATTTCAATCACCATCAGTTCCATATGCCACATATACTCTTTCAGCCTTTTTTCTGCAAATGGACTTCACTGTGGCCACTCAAAGGAAAATTACACATTCCAATAACATTTGAGTTCCTCTCAGTTACCCTTTCAGTGGTTCAGGGTAATGATAGAGTAAAGAGTCGTGCAGGCTCTTTTTTTTCTTTTTTTTCTTTCATTTGGTAGAATTTCAGCTTAAAATCTCTTGTGCCAAAAAGCAATGGGTAAATGTCTAATGCTCTCTCTAGCAGTAGCTTGCTTTGGAGGGAAGGGGAGTGAGTCAGGAGAAATCACTCTCCCAGCTTTTAAGGAAGTCTTAGCATATGGGATAAGACAGTTTTTATCCCTTCTTCTTAAAATAGATATAGGAACCATAAAAAAAAAAAAATCAGAAGGGGAGGGAGAAGAAGGAAAAGGAAAAAGAATTAGAAGTTTTTCAACTACCTCTGAAAATGAGTAATGAATAAATCAGTAAAATTAAGAGTTTTAAGGATAAATTCTCCCTGGTATAGTTACTAATATATATCAAAAAACAACAACAACAAAAACCTAGAGCTTATAGATTTCGTGGCTTTGTTCACAGGTAGAACCTTCCTCCCAACTTCAATCAGAAAACATGAATGTCCTTATTTTAAAGCTAGCACTAAAGACAGTTGGACAATCCATATGAACTCAGAATATTCAGAGAATGACATGTCTCCCTTGCTTTATCCTCTCAACTTCAATTTCATCTGCAGTTATCTCCTTTAAAACAAATATTTGTAGGGGCCTTCCAAGATAGAGAGTCCTTTTTATCAGGACCATTTTTATTTGGTTATCTTTTAGGTGCACTAAAGATTGAGTTTACAATACAGTGAACAGACAGCATACAAAAGGCTTTTAGAACTATACCATATGGTCCAGGGAAGGGAACAATCTGGACGATCCCCATTCAATCTGCAAGCTTGTCCACCTCTATCACACATTATACCACCGTAATAAAATATTAAGATGGAAACGTAAAAGTGAAAATAGTCTATCTTTAGCATTACCAAGCAACCACACTTCTGAATATGTACTGATAAACGTAATAGGCATTTAATTTATGTTCTGAAATTTTGGTATGCAACACCACGCATACAAGCCTAGGTCGGTATTCACTAGAAACAATATTCCTGCAGGGATATGTGTGGGTATTCAACTTATGCTTCGGAAATTTGGGAGAGGGAATAAAAACACTTTTACAGGGGGCATATTGGCAGGGGCTGAGGTAACAGATGACACATTCTTGGAAATCAAATAAAAGCAATAGGGAAATACCCATTGTTGCCTGGTGAAGGCCTAATCACATGGCCACAGCTGGAACCAATGAAGATCATTCATTAATAAAACTGTATTGGAGTAGCCACTTTTTGATGCATTTCAATTGCTGCTGAAGCCAAATCTCTGAATCTTTTTGTTCAATTTTAGTAAAATTGTTTTCACAGGGAATTTGAGTGGATTTTTTTTTAGGGGTGGAAGGATAACCTTCTCTTAAGCTTAAAATGAGACTAGCTCATAAAGCTAAATGTCACTTTACCTTGCAATCTACTTACACTATCAGCAGCTTAAAATATGCAGCGTAAACCTGAAAAAGGGGAATTCATATGGTACCATGGATAAAAAGTGAACAGCGGGAGAAGCCACAGAAAACATATGAAATACTTGTGAAAGTATTCTACAGAATGGTAATATAAGGTGTCAGGCAGTGGTATTAAAATGTATCAAAAAATAGAAAACTCAAACAACTAAATGAACACACTTCCTTTCATGCAGAACGCCCTATTGAATTTTTATACTAAAGTTAGAAATTACTATTTGCTATATATTAGAAATGTTTGCTATCAAACAAGATACTCAGAACTCACCCAGAAGTTTGACTTGAGTATTTTTTTTAATTTGAGTTTTATAATATAGCCAAATGAGATCAAATTCTAGTATAATAAAAGCATGACTTTTAATATAATAAAACAAATCTTACTTCCAAAAATAAATTTAATATTGATCCAACTTTATCAGCACCCCATATTTTATCTTTTACGTTATCAATAAATACAATTAGTTACTATATAATTATTCCTACTACATATGATATCATACTATAGACATAGGAGTAACTCTGATATAGTTCAGAATTAAAATAAACTATACAAAGTGCTGCCTAATAAAATGAAAGCTCCAAATCACTATCAAAAAGAGCTCAAATATTACAGGTCTTAACTATTTTTTTTGCAATTATCTGTGTATCCTTAGAGTAAACAAATATATAGGGATTCATTCACAATGCAGTTCTTATATTGAAGTAATATATATTTCTTCCATAGAAAAGAGATTTAAGAGCAAAAAAAAAATTAAACCAATGGAAATAAAAGTATCTAAAGGCATTGAACAGTATTTAATCTGAAACAAACACTAGTATACAAAAATAGAAGTTTTCATATATATATATATATATATATAGTACTTTCGCTCACCAATTCTACCTTTGCTCACCAGTTCTAATTACCAGACCTTGATACAGACAATTCAAGACAGTCATACACATAAAAGGCCCACAAGAACAAGGCAGCCTCTGTGGCATTCCATCTCAAAAGTGACTTCATTCTGCAGTTTACCACTCTGCCCTTAAGATTTCATTAATCTACTGTACATCCTCCACCACCTCCAAGACTCCCTTTAGCTGCTCTACAGAAAAAATCCACTCAAATACATGTTTAAAAGGAATGTTTAAAAATAGCATCGGAGGAATGGGGAGCCTGCATGTTTTACATGGCATTGTACATACAAAGCAATTTAAGGATCTGTTTGTTTTGTTAAAATAATGAGCCAGTATGTTGCTGAACCTGTCTGCAGAATGCGAGAAAATAACAGGTGAGTGTATTTAATGCATACTTTTGGTATACCTACTATACAGAGTCTTTTAATGATTTTAAAGCATTTTCTAAATCAAAAATAAAATCTCAAGGTGGGGAGTGGGATTTTTAGATTGCACAAATTTATTCTAATGCACCCAAAATGAATATATTTGCCAGTATAGATGGCATATAAAAATATTTCACATTAATAATTCTAACACGAACTACTGTTTACTTCCTTTTAGTCACATTTGTTACACTGTTATAAAAATACATGAGCTTTTCCTCCCAACGTACTTTTTATTGCCAAAAATCATTGACAATTTTTAAAATAAAAATAAGTCAAAATAATATCAATCTCCCCCTAAGAAACATATTCTGCCTATTTAGCTATTCCTAGTCTTGATTTACTTGAAAGTAAATCTTTTGTTTTTCTTAATACAACACAAAACACATTCACATGTTGAGGGACATTCTACGAATTTTCATAGAATGCTTGCTCGGACTGAAAATCTAGTCTGCTTAATTTCTCATTTAAAAATCATAATGAATGTCACATTTTCACATCCCTTGTAATAGGGAGTCACCACTATAAGTTTGAGAGGATTGGAGAACTTAAAAATACAGCCTTGCAGTTTAATTTTCAAAGGAAAATAATTTAAACTCACATGCTTATATTAAATAGGAGTTCACTTTGCTTAATCTAGCAACTCAATCAATCTAAACATGAATATTTGGTTTTATTTGTAAAAGATATAAACTGCACCTGAGGTTTAGACAAAAATAGAAAACATTTCCCCCTTTTTTATGCATATGATATCTTGGCATAGAAATCCAAAGAATGCAAGCAACTTTCACTCAGGGTTTCCATTCAATAAGAAGCTGTGAAGTCAGACGAGATTCTTCCCAACCAAGAAGACTACATCAACACAACCAACGTTAGCAATACTTAGGGTTACAAAATTTAAAAAAAAAAATGTGGCAAAAATGCAACTGTGAAGAAAATCTCTAAGAGCTGGAAAAGGCAAATGTACCACACGCTTCTATAAGAAACAATACCATTTAATAATTGTGGAGATAGTGAGGAGGATAATATTTCTACTTAAGAAAAAAAACACTATTTCATGATGGCAATCTGTGGGGGGAAACGAAGATGGGGGAAAAGAAACAGTGCAAGCAGAGAAAGCCAGAGATTGCTTGCCTTTCTTTGGGGGTGCTGGGAGGCTAGACCCTCTGCCTTACGAAAACCACTGCCAGAACCAAGCTACACAAAACATTTTGGCTGCCAGCCTAGAACAGTGCCAGGCTGTTTTTCATTTTTGTGCTAGACTCCCTCAATTGAGACACTGTGGGATTGTCACTTTGATGCACATTGAGAACAAAGAATAATATCGTACAGGGGGGTTAGAATTTCTGCCCCGATAAAGTCAGGTTAGCATTTTGTTTTCTTTGACAGGTCTTGAAAAGGCCAAAAGAAACACAAGTTATGCTGAAGAACGTATCAATTGCCTAAAGAAATTAGCATGAGTACAATATTGTTGACAGTTTAATAGCCATGCAAAAGATTAACATTTAGAAAAGGCAAACTTCAAAAGGGTCCAAACTACACTTACCTGTTTAGGAAGCCAGAGACAAAAAACAAAGCAAAACTTTAAAAAACCATGATTCTGATTCTCATCTCCTACTTATAATGTAGCCATACGAGGGAAGGTCATAAACCCGGCAAACAAAGGATTAATGTAAAGGTTTTAATTTTTCAGGTCACTTTTTTGGAGGCCACTGTTTGTTGGCTACCGTTCTGACCCTTATTTCCCCTATTACATAATCTAATTAAAGATCACAACATTAGAATCTGGTTATTTGGTGCCTATACAGAAAAAGTACTGATAAATGATCAAAAAATGTTTGAAAGATTAAACCACGAATCACCTAGAAAGTTGCCACAGAGACACACAGAAAATCAGTTCTTCACGCGCGTGCAACTCTGACCTAGGAGCAAAGCCAATACAAACGAGAAAGCCCTGTGCACTGGTGCAAGCTTCAACTAAATACACTACCTGAATCTGGGGACTAAAAACACCTAAGAGTCATTAGCTCCCAGCGATATGACCTTTTCTCTCTAATGCACAAGATAAGCTGAGGTGGCTGTCCGTTTTCTACAAACCAAATGAAAAGAAAGAATGAACTGTGACAAGCCCAGATCCCATGCTGGCATAATTTTACACTAAGCTCAGCATCATCCCAAAACAGTTTGCTTCTCCCTGCCAATCAAGGGGGAGTTGTGAAACTAATATAGCGTTGATGAATAGCACCAATGGCCTACTAGTCCCTTTCTCCAGCAAGTCTCTACCGAAATCAGTTGTTAAGAGAAGACCAACGGCTGTTACAGAAATAGCAAGAACTAAAGTACATGCCTCAGATGTTACACATGGAAGTAGGGAGCATTTACCACCTGAGCCCATCTAATTTCCGGCAAAATGATCCCCTGCCCAGTTTTGTTCATGGCCAAAGATTCTGAGAGCAAGTTGGGAAAGGCATGGGGATGGAGAACACAGGAAGAAAGCAATTGAGGAGAGTGTGGCCAAACTTCTGACAATGTATGTGTCTCATTATTCCAATTAGTTCTCTCCTATAACATTGGAATCAGGATTAGCCCACCCTGGGTAGACAGGGTACATCAGCCATATAATTAGAGCATGAATTATTTGGCTTTTCGCTGTTCTCCTTTTACATTTATTTTCTTTCCTCCAGGATAGAACTATCCTTCAGCATACACTGTTAATGCTACTAATCGGTGAGACACTGAGATGTGTAGGCAAACATGAATGTACTAACAAAGCAGCGAAGACAATGGTGTATTGCTGGCTTTGGCACAATAAGGAACGAAAGGTAAACTCAGAAATAAAAAGAATGCAAGGTACAGAAGAAGCTAAGGGACAGAGTCTTTTTCTGGGTTACTAATAATGCATAGGAAATGGGACTTGGGGGGGTGTGGAATCTAGAAGCAGCAGCCAAGCCAACTGAATCGTAGAGAAAGATTACGAGAGTTAAATATATATAACTTGGCTGACAACCAAGGAACAATATGAGAGCTGTCCACAACTCTCCAAAGTATATATATATAAAAAGAAGAGTGGAGAATTTTTATCTACTATAGAAGTGTGAATATATGTAATAATAATAAAAAATAAAAATAAGCCTGACTTCAAGCAATAGAGGAAATAGTCTGGTAAAACTTAAGAAAGGATATTTTCTTCTCTTTAGAGATATTTATTAACTACTGACCAACACTGGAGTAAAACACAGATCGGAAATGACCGTGTGCTGCGGAGGATTGCATTAATAGGGAAATCTTATATGCTCCATTTGCTTACCTGATGATCCAAATATACTGATGTCTCTTAACAGATGGTGGATCGGTTAATGCAGATCTACCTGTGAGATCACAAAGGATATAATTAGTTCATTACCCTCAAAATAGACTCCGTTGAATTCTTAATTTGACATGGACAATACTTGAGTTGAAAGATCAAGTCATCTAATTTTTGGACAATCCAATCCCAATATATTTTGGGAATATATGTTTAAATACAGAAATCTCTGACTTTGAGCATACACAAACATTTGCCAGTATATCAAAACAACTGTAATCAATGAAAACCAAACAAAGGCCTATTCATCATCGTCATCATCATTCCCGCCACCATCATATGTACTCACATTAGAGGCCCTTGGACTTGATAAATAGGTACCCTTCAGAGCAGTACCTACTCCTCAAATAATATATGAAATTTGTGGGTTTATATAAATGGACAGCTCTCAAGGGAGAAGGCTAATAATTTTTTTAATGTGCAAGAGAAGTCTATAATCCAAAAATAAGTGCCAAGAACCTCTGTATAGAGTAGTCTGAAATCTCAGAGGCATGTTGGACTGCACCTGGATAATCAACATAGGTCTGAGGTTTTGCCCCAACGAAGCAATAGAGATGGAGCCACTTGTCAATCTAGGTAGGATAAATACCTTAGGAACCTTAGGAACCTTAAGATACCTTAATAACACTACTGCCAGAAAGAACATTACAGCAAGCTTAAGCTGTTAACTTACAAGATCTATGTTCTCTGCAAACCATGCACAGTGAAGAGAATAAGCTGGTACTATATAGCAAAGGGAAGATATTGTGGCATTCCCTCGGCACAAATGCTGGCTGACTTTGACCGAGAATGTGGAAAGGTAGGCCTACAGCTGAATCTGAAGAAAACTATGTTCATGAGAAATGAACTAGTTCCTGAGGCCCCATTCACTCTCAATGGAACAAACATCTCTGAATGCAGCAGTTATGTGTACCTAGGTCGAGAAGTCAACATGATGAACGACCTAAAACCTGAGCTGCGCAGGAGGAAGAGAGCGGCATGGAATGCCTTCAAAGGCATCGAAGAAAAAGCTAAAAGGACAAAGAACCTCCGGCTCCAGGCACATCTCTTCGACTCCACCATTCTCCCTGCATTAACATACGCCTCAGAGACCTGGGCCCTACGAAAGCAGGATGAGAATGCTAATCGGGTCTCCCAGAGAGGCATCGAAAGAGCTATCCTTGGAATGTCACGTCTCACTCAAGTGAGTGAAGGAATCCGGAGTTCTGACCTCCGTCGCTATTCCAGAATCAGGGACGCTGTCTCGCTTTGCCAAGGCATCGAAAATCAGATGGGCTGGACATATAATGCGATTTGGAGACAACCGCTGGACTAGAGTCGTTACTGACTGGATCCCACGGGATGTCAAAAGATCACGTGGCCGCCCACCTACAAGATGGTCAGACTTCCTTGTTAAGACCCTGAAGGAACGGTTTGAGGCTCTTCATATTCCTGAATCAACCAGATGCCATTGGGCTACATTGGCACGTGATAGGGTCCAATGGAAATGTTACTGGCGCCCGCTGGAGCAAATCGATGAATAACGGGATTCAAGTGATCAAGTGATCAAGTACATTATGTCCAGATTTTTTCAATATATTCATAGTGACATATTCCTTCAGTATATTCGTACAGCCTGCCTGCCGCTCGAGGTGTTGGAAGTGTGGCTTCAGTGCCTGTCTGCATCAGCAGGTGGCAGACAGGAGACAAGCTTGTCTACACCCAGGGCTCTGCCCCGTGGGCCCTGGATGGTTCATGGTCTGACATAGAAAATGACTGGGCCCCCTGGGATGAACCCAGAGCCATGGCAGAGCCTGGCAAGCTACCCGTGGTGTATTCAATATGCCAAAAACAGTAACAATAATTGACCTCAGTCCCAACAAATAAAGACATTACTGGCGCCTACTCGAGTAAACCGATGAACAACAGGAAAACAAGTAATACAAGTGATATTCATACAGTGTCAAAACTGACACAGTTATTCATCCATAAAGGATCTTAAATGACAGGTAAAAGTAGCTATCAAAGAAATAGTTACTAGGGATATGGGGGAATAGAGAGAGATGGAAGGGAAGGAAGGGAGGAAGAAAGGTGGAACAGAGGAAAGAAGGAAGGGACGAAGGAAGAGAAGAAGGGTAAAGAAAGGAGGAAGGCAGGAAGGAGACTCAAATATTTACCCAACACAAAATCACAGGCTTAGCCAAACATATCTGTCATAGCCGCCTTTGTTGTTGTAGTTTGTTGGTTTTGTTCTTGGGGCTTTAGTTTTTGGGGGGCAGGGGGTGTACAACCAGTGGTGCTCAATGCTCCCTCCTGGTTTTTCACCCAGGGATCCCTCCTGATGGGTTCAGGAGGCCATCAGCGGTGCTGGAGGCGGAACTGGCTCAGTCGCTGCAAGGCAAACATGCGATCGCTGTACTACCACACCAGCCCCACTCATTCCTTTCATTAATAACATACTTCTTTCATCCCTGCAAATTTTGTCCCCGATGACTTTACAGAAAAAATAATACACTCATTCTTTTCACATTAAATTCCATTTAATGCTCAAACTACAACTTTGATACCTTAGTCATCCCTTCACTGGAACGGGCATTGATAAAGTTGGTAATATCCAAATATTGAATACTTTCACTCTTACTCCTTCCTCCGTGGCATTTGGCATTCTTACCCACTCTGCCACATCAAAATTTCACTTCATTATTTTATTTATTTATTTATTTATTTATTTTTTGCCTTTTTGGGTCACACCCGGCAATGCTCAGGGGTTACTCCTAGCTCTGCACTCAGGAATCACTCCTGGCGGTGCTCGGGGGACCATATGAGATGCCGGGATCGAACCCGGGCCGGCCGCGTGCAAGGCAAATGCCCTACCCACTGGGCTATCGCTCCGGCCCCATCACTTCATTATTTTAAAAGGGCACCAGGGTCTCAGCACTCTGCCCTAGGAGTCTCCTTTGTTTTATCCCTGGCTTCTTTACTAGGAATTCCCTAGGATTCCATCCTTAGGGATATTAAGGCTTCATTCTGCCCCAATGCTGAGACAACCTGCATACCCAATGATCACTGTTAAATGCAAAAACACTAACTTAACATTTCTAGCTGCTGATATCTAGCTCTACCAACTGTTACAAAGTATTATAAGAAACAATCTAATGGGTTAAGAGAAATGATATATCCACACGTAACTGCATACACACACACACGTGTGTGTGTGTGTGTGTGTGTGTGTGTGTGTGTGTGTATCTTCCTGTTCCCATTTCTTGATCAGAGCCCTCTGGAATGAAACTGCAGTACTTTCTACCTATGTAGCTGTCGAAGGGGTCCCTGCTGGTAAAGAGCCTGGTGATCTCCAGCCGTGAGGACAGACTCTAGCATCCCCTTCACACACCCTCATCACGGCCCTCACACCCCACTGTCTGCCACCACAGACCCCCACAAACATGCACACAGGAGAGCAGGTCAATGGCTGGATGCCGCTGTTTGAATATAAGATCTCGAAGAGCCCAAGTGCTTAAATGTTTCAAAAAGACAGAAAGGCTGCAAAAAATATTTTTCTAATGTTAATCTATTTGAAAGCCAGAGATTGCAACACTTCAGTACTATAAAACTTCCCCCAAAATGATTGTTCATTTACTTAAAGTACCTACAATCTCCCAACCTAAGAAGATTATCTTGAGTTCCTTTCTTTGAAAAAAAGTGAGGACACTTCCCTTTTTCTGGGAATGTGTCCTCTGTCGTCTCATTGGTCAGAAAGAATGCAACTAGCTTAACTGGGGAGCAGAGAGCCCCTCTTTGGTCAAGAGCAGTGTTCTTCAATCTTCAACTCTGTGCTCCAGGTACTTGCCCTGCACACCACTCCAAGCACAGGCAGTTTTAGACTGTGGTAGTTTTCAAACTTTTGATACCTGCAGACACAGACATAGTTTGATCCATGGTTGAATGTCCCAAATCTAGAAGCCATCTTCCCTCCCAAGATGCATAGCTCACAACACACTGGCCTTCCAGAATGAAGAGTCAAGCTTCTTTGGCTGACGATGGAATTCACCTTTCCTTTCAACTTCTGACAAGTCAGAACTTTTCAAAAAAGCCATCTCCAAGACGGAGTTATTTGCATTATTTACTTTGCATTGCCATCATTTATTGTCTTGATTTCTTAATCTATTACTGTATTCAGCCAAATAAAATGAAATAGTTTTTCTCAGCTTTAGTTCTATTCATCTTCTGGGACCTGATACATGTGATCCTTTAACAACTATTTATTTCACACCCAACTAGCAATCTCCCTAAAGCTTACCAATCTAGCCCCAGGCATAATTCTTAAACAAAAGCAGCAGATCTTTGTAAACCTGAAATTTGCATACTAGAGGAACAAATCAGCTATCAAAAGACCAGATAGTGTATAGCAGTTGCTCACCTCTAAGCAGGGTTTAAAATTCATTTCAAATTTTTTAAAGAAGCAGTTACTATTTTCCTTTGCAAAAAACTGTATTTAATGGCCTACTTAAATTAGAGGTGATAGTGTGAGCCAATGTTTTAGACTGGTAAATTCCAAACGTTTTAATAAAAGTACATCAGTTAGAAGTTTTAATAAGACTCAGCAGGACAGAGAAGAATTAACAGTGTGTAGGTATCAAAAGGGGATGATGTGCAATGATAACCTTATTCATTTGCATAGCGATTTAGAATTTCATTGCTTAAAGGTTAATGAAATTATGCAGTATTTGGTCCACGCTTATGCAGTAAATAATTTCATGCCTTGCTTTGTATATACTTATTGACTAGATTATAGAACAGAAGAAACTATTCCTTTCCCAATTAATCTATTGCATTTTAATCTATGTATTCCAGGGTATGCGTAATGAAAAATAATGATAATTTTTTTGTTCTGACCAGGTGTCCAACTGGAATGGGACCAACAATGAGTTTTTAATTGGCCCTTCAGGTAGTTGTCTACTCACTTGTATTTGAAAAACTCTACATTTGGTCTTGGAGGGAGGGGAGAGCAAATCAAAAAGAGAAGCTACAACAACAAAAGTAGACGTGGTTTCCATTCATTTCACCAAAAATTTAAGAGCTGTATGACCCTGGATCAACTACCTAAATCTCACACTCCAGATACAAAAAATAATAGAGTTGCTAATGTTTGTTGAACACGTTTCATGTTCCAGAGAAAAGCCTAATAAGCACTTAATGTACATTACATAATATACATTTACAATGAACTAGATATTACAACTAGATATTAAAATCACACCCTAAGATTACAGAACTCATCCAAAGTTACAAAGCAAATACACGAATCAGAACTTAAACTCAAATATTTCATCTTCCTAATCAAGATTCCATCCCTCTTCCATAAAACATGCCCAATGTTCTCCTCCTTCCTTCCATATGTCCGTTATTCAATCCCTCCTTTCATTTTTCCCTCCTGTGGCCACTTTTTCTTCTCCCCCTTCTTCTCTCCTTCCGCACTTTTTTCCCTCCTACCTGTCGCTGTATATTTACCACTTTCATGGGATAGAGGCTGGCTTTCCAACTATAGAGCTGAACATCAATTATCCTTTCTGAGTGACTACAAAGAATTCTCTCATATGCCAGAAAGAAACAAATTAATTTTTTTTAGAAATTTTAAATCTATAGCATTAAATTTCTAGAGACACACATTTTGCAAAACAACCAAATAATTATGATTTAGTTATAAACTAGTGAGCAAAAACAGAAGAAATTCAAAAGAGTTCATGAGTTTAAATCTCCGACACCATGCCATGATGCCAGAGAGTGTGGCTTATCCTGAAATGAACTGAAAATCTCTTGTACCGGGAAGAAATGAGGGTTTAAAATAGTAGGGAATAAAACTAAATGGGTCACAATCATGATTTAGATTAAAAAAAAAATTAACTTTAGTGTAGTCAAAATGCTACCTTTCTTAGTATAGTAAAATACTGGATTTTAATTCACAAAATAATTCTGATGCAATGGTAGCAAAGAACTAAAGTTCAAAATCAGGTTCTTAGCCTAAAGAAAAAATCAACCCAGGTTGGGGCCAGAGCGATAGCCAAGCGGGTAGGGCGTTTGCCTTGCACGCAGCTGGCCTGGGTTCAATCCCCGGCATCCCATATGGGCCCCGAGCACCACCACGAGTGATTCCTGAGTGCAGAGCCAGGAGTAACCCCTGAGCATCGCCGGGAGTGGCACAAAAAAAAAAAAAAAAAAATCAACCCAGATTGATGTTAGAAAAAAGTCTTTCAATTGTCTAAAATGTAATAATGACTCAATATTTGGTATTTTCATGGCCTATCTGCATGAATTAGAGAGTATTTTCTATCATTTGCAAATCCAGCTACTACCAACTGATCACACTGAATTATGCACCAAAATGATAAAAATTTTTCAGAGATACTTTGAAAAGAGATACCCAGGGCATATATAACATTTACGTATGTAGCCACAACTGCCAAATGTTTTAAGCAATGTTTACATGAAGTTAATAGGATCTGCAAAGATCAATAGAGACATTACATTTGTTATTTCCTAAAAGTAGGTAAAAAGGAATCAAAATGTTCTTCATGTGGCATATAAGAGGACTCTTTGGTAGCATCACACCGACCATCTCCCAATTGCAGCACCCTACTTGAATAATATTCAGCCCATGTTTAGAGAAGGATGGCCATATTGAGATTATATAAAGAAAGGTAATCTAAAGGGAAGGTTTTTAATATTCATACCATCCGATTCATTTTTGATTAATCACTAGTGAATAATTATGCTCAGAGACCCTCAGAAATTGGGGGAAATGGTTGGGGACATACCCAGCAGTGTGCAAGGCTTCTTCCTGGTTCTATGCTCATGGATCACTCCTATAGGCCTCAGCACATCACCTATGGTGTCACGGATCAAACCCAAGTCAGACAAATGTCCTAAGTGCTGTACAATTTCTCTGGCCCTGACCCTAAGAAACTCATAATTCACACTTGAGGCCATCTATGGTCTCATTTTTTTTTTAAAGAACCATGAGATACAATGGGTTAACTAACTTAATAGCAACTCAAGTCTCCAACTCTTCCAATGAGAATCCAGCAGTACTTCAGAAAATACAGTACAAGGGTATAAGGAATTTATAAGGCAGGTGGCTTGCATGGAGCTGAACAGGTTCTAGCCCCAGCAACACATGGTGTTCTCTCCCAACACCAACTTCCCTGGATAAAGCCCTGAAGGACACTAAGCCTCACCAGGTGTGGGCCTAGAGGCTCCTGAAGCACCACTGCAGTGGTCTGGGCAATCCTTGATACCAGAGAGCCCAAACAGCATCACAGCCCCTGGTACCTGCATTGAACCACAAGTCAAGTTAGTCAAGGTCAGAGGGAGGAGCCTCTAGCTGTTCCTCTTGAGCACTGCTTGGGAGATCGTAAAACTAAATTTAACATAATAAAACAAAGACTAGTTTAAGAGTTCTGCCCAGGCATCCAATTATGCTTAAATGATGATTACTTTCCTCGGTATAAATTCGAGATTATAAATCTGAAATTCAGCAAACTGAATTTGCTCTATTAGTCTGAATAAAACAGAGTAGAGCATTTCTGCAATGTAAGTATATTTGAGAAGTAGTAATGTATCTTCAGCAATGCTGCTGATTAATAACTTACATAAATACAAGCAACAAACTGAATTCTGGAGTTAAAACCTACTTAAAAGTACCTGGTGACGCTGTAGATTTTAATCCCATATGATAACTAAATCACGGGGTTATATAAAAGGACCCCAAGTACTTTGAAAATAATAAACTTCTTTGGCCCTAATATCTCTAATGCATTTATGCTCTGCATTTTATTAAAATTCAGTGACCAATCACCTTATTTTAAAAAATCTGAGCTCTCTATGACAACATAGACTAACAGGTTGCTACTTAGAAGTGGTTCAATTTCCATACAAAAAATTGCTTGCTATAAAGTCATGTTTTAAAATATTCAGACCGTGTCATCCAGCTAGCCACATGCACTTGGATCTATAAGCATTAAAGACCTTGTTTAGATTTGCTAAAGCTCTACCTGCTGTCAAGACACAAAAAAGTGGTGAAGGCTGATCAAACACAACTTGCCTCAAGTACCATGTTAATGTTTTCCACTCACACTGTCCTGTAACCGTCAATGTAATCCAAAGGTTCTCTTTACTTCTATATTTAAATCATCACAGATTTGATCAAGCATGCAAAATCCCTCTGGGCTCAGGGTTCCCATCAAAACATCTTATAGAAACATTAAAAATTGAGTGGGCATAAACAACTCCAACAGTGCAGAGCTCATGACAGCACGGCTGTGATCTCTGTGTTTCATGTGCAACGACACTGGGAAAGTTTGCGAGGGAATCGGAGCGACTAATTACCGGCTTTTGCTGGAGGGCAGGTGTGCTATCTCTACAGGTGCCTCGGCAGCAGCACTGCCTCTTGGAAACTAGGATTGTGAGGACTTCCTGAAGCTCAGCACAACATCTGAGAGAATACCAAACCGCAGCATGTCTAGAAAGAAATGCATATTACTTCTTAAAAATACCACTAGTGAGAGAAAGCAGTGGGAGAGACCCCTGATATGGTTAGAGAAAGAATAGTATAAGGCAATATTAAAAACTAAGTGATATCAAATAATATCAATCTCATACATTAAAGATACTAATGTCTTAAAAATAGAAAGTTGTTCAAAGAATATGGTATTCTCTCAGTGAGTAATCTAAAGAAGATGGTCTATTCCTTTTCTTTTTTTTTAATCAAGAAAGCATAGTGAACAGTGCTGGGTATTCAACTTTTTTATGTGCACCAAGAAAGATTCAAAGATATGAGAAAAAGCTAGTATAGGAATTACTTAATAAAATGTTTGTCTGAACCTTTGTCTGGGACAAGGCTTACAGAATGAATATTCCTAACGATTCTGGTTTCAAGATCTTCACTGTAATAACTAGAAAGAAAAGGGCAAAATAATGAAGACACACATAAAGCTGAGATAAGCATCCTCTCCTTTGCTACCTGTTATGTGAATGATCTGAGACAAAAAAATCAATTGTACTGTTCTTCCATTCTAAATAAAAGCACGCTATAAACCAGTGTCCCTGAAGCACTTGGCATACAATCGCAATCAGCATTATGAAAAGTTCCTAACTACACTGGTCTTTTGTTCTTTACAGAGCACTAGGTAATGCTCTGAAGTAAAAGATTCATCGATGACATATTCAAATAGCTGTTACAGAGTGAGTCTGTGTAAGTGAGTCTGTGCATGTGTGCGAGTGTTATGTCCTGCGTGCTTGGGGCCCATGACTCACCAGAGATTCCCAAACTTCAGGCCTGAAAGTCACAGGCTCTACCATGTAAGCCGCATCCTTGGCTGTCTGGTACAGTTCTGAGCAATCACTAGTAAGCAAAGACAGAAATCTAGCATTTAAGAAACCATGTTTTCTGAATAATTGATCTTAGTTAAATCATTTTTTTTTTTGGGTTTTTTTAGTTTGTTTGGTTTTTTTTTTTTTTGGGTCACACCGGCGGCACGCAGGGTTTATTCCTGGCTCTGCACTCAGGAATTACTCCTGGCGGTGCTCAGGGAACCCCACGGGATGCCGAGATCGAACCTGGGCCGAAACAGGCCAGCTGCACGCAAGGCAAATGCCCTACAACTGGGCTATCGCTCCGGTCCCTGAAATCATTTTTTTAAAACATTTTATTATACTACCGTGAGATATACAACTACAAGGCTGTTCATGTTTGGAGATTTTGGTCACATAGTGCTTCAGCACCCGCCCTCCACCAGTGCCCATTTCCCACCACCAATGTCCCCAATTCCCTCCCCCCCACCATAGCCTGCCTAAATGGCAGGTTCTTTATCCCTTTTCTCTCTCCCTCTCGCTCTTTTCCTTCTCCTACACATTGTGGGTTGCACTACATACACTTAGACGCTATCATGTGCATTTTTTGCCTGTATTTAATGCTCAGTTCTATGCTGGTATCAGCCCTTTTGACATTTATTCACACATGTTCCCCTCTCTATCTTACCTAACCTCTGACTCCCACACGCCTGTGGTAATTTCCACTTTTGGTAAGATCACCTGATATATTTATGTCATGCAAATAAATGCAGTCATTCTATGTCTCTCTCTTTCCTTCTGACTAATTTCACTCAACATGATCCTTTCCATGTCTATCCATTAATAGGCAAATTTCATAACTTCATTTTTCCTAATAGCTGCATAGTATTCCATTGTGTAGATGTACCACAGATTCTTTATCCAGTCATCAGTTCTCCGGCATACTGGTTGTTTCCAGGTTCTGGCTATTGCGAATAGTGCTGCTATGAAAATAAAAGTGCGGATTGTGTTTCCGCTGTGTGTTTTGGCTTCCCAGGGTATATTCCCAAGAGTGGTATGGCTGGGTCAAATGGGAGCTCAATTTCTAGTCTTTGGAGGAATGTCCATATTGTTTTCCCAAAAAGGTTGTACAAGTCGACATTCCCACCAACAGAGTCCCCTTTTCCCCGCATCCACAACAGCACTTGTTGCTTTTACCCTTTTGGATATGGGCCAGTCTCTGTGGTGTGAGGTGATATCTCATTGTTGTTTTGATTTGCATCTCTCTGATGATTAGTGATGATGAGCATTTTTTCATATGCCTTTTGCTCCTCTCGAATTTCTTCCTTGTCAAAATTTCTCTTCATCTCTTCTCCCCATTTTTTAATGGGGTTGGCTTTTTTTTTCTTATATAGCTGTACCAGTGCCTGATATATCCTGGATATTAACCCCTTATCAGATGGGTAGTGGGTGAATATTCTTTCCCATTCTGTGGACTGTCTTTCTATCTTGGTCACTGTTTCTTTCAAGGTGCAGAAGCTCTTTAGTTTCATGTAGTCCCGTATGTTTATATTTTCTTCTAGTTGCTTTGTTAATGGTGTTTCACCTTTGAAGATGTCTTTAGCTTCAATGTCGTGGAGGGTTTTTCCTAAATTTTCTTCAACGTACTTTATTGTCGGGGGCTCCGCCGGGGTCCCCGACAGTGCGGGCAAGCGCGAGTTCCCTTCTACCTCCGAAGCCAGCAAGGAATGGATGAAAACACAGGAATCCGATGCAGTTTCAAAAGGCTTTTACTTCCAGAAGAAACAACATACAGATCATTGGGGTCCAAGAAGGGCAAGAAGAAAACCCTGATGAAGACGAAACTGTAAAAGCCATAATTGCTGAAAAGTTCCCGAACTAAAGAATGCTTGCCTCAAGATCCAAGAGGCCCGTAGGATACCAGCTAAAAGAAACCCCAACAAGAACACTCCAAGACACATCTTAATAAAAATGACAAAAACTATAGATAGGGATAGAATACTGAAAGCAGCAAGATCAAAGAAGGAAATCACATTCAAAGGAAGATCTCTAAGATTTACAGCAGACTTCTCCGATGAAACACTCCGAGCCCGAAAACAATGGTGGGATATTGTGAAAAGGCTCAATGAACTGCAGGCTTCACCAAGAATTCTTTATTCCGCCAGGCTCACATTCAGATATGAAGGAAAGATACACAACTTCATGGATAAGCAACAACTCAGGAACTTCATGGACTCAAAACCAACTTTAAAAAGAAGGACTGAAGGGTCTACTGTAATGCGACCAAACCCATAAGCACAACAAACACAAAAGAAAGATGGCACAAAATCCACTGACAATAATCTCTCTCAATGTCAATGGTCTAAATGCACCAATTAAGAGACACAGAGTGACAAAATGGATTAAAAAATTGAACCCACCATTCTGCTGTCTACAAGAAACGCATCTGAATAAGCAGAACAAACACAGACTCAGAGTCAAAGTTTGGAAGACCATTCTCCATGCAAACAACTCCTCCAAAAAGGCTGGTGTGGCCATATTAGTATCAGATAATATAGACTTCAGGCTGAAAAAGGTTAGAAGGGACAACGAAGGCCACTTCTTATTAATTAAGGGATATGTACACCAGGAAGAAATTACACTACTAAACATACATGCACCCAACGAAGGGTCAGAAAAATACATAAAACAACTGCTAAGAGACCTCAAAGAAGACATTAACAGCAGCACAATAATAGTTGGAGACTTCAACACTGCTCTATCAACGATGGATAGATCAACAAGACTGAACCTCACCAAGGAAATATTGGCCCTGAAGGAAGAAATAGAAAAAAGAGAGCTAGTGGATATATACAGGGCTCTTCATGCCAAAAAAAGCTGAATACACATTTTTCTCTAGTGCACATGGCACATTCTCCAAGATAGACCACATGCTGAGCCACAAAGCATACCTCAGTAAAATTAAAAAGATAGAAATTGTGTCAGCTATCTATTCAGACCATGATGCACTGAAAATGGAAGTTAACCGTACACAGAAACAGGGAGTCAAACCAAACACCTGGAGACTGAACAGCTCACTCCTGAACAACAAATGGGTCATAGAAGAAATCAAACAGGAAATCCAAAGATTTCTGGAAACAAATGAAAATGAAGACACCAATTATAAGAACTTGTGGGACACGGCAAAAGCCATGTTAAGAGGGAAGTTTATAGCTCTGCAAGCATTCATCAGGAAACATGAAAGGGCCCACATAAATAACCTGACTACACAGCTGAAGACATTAGAAAAAGACCAGCAAAAGGAGCCCAACCCAGGCAGAAAAAAGGAAATAATAAAACTTAGAGAGGAAATCAATGAGTTGGAAACCAAAAAAAAATCCAAAAGATTAATGAAACCAAGAGCTGGTTCTTTGAAAAAATAAACAAGATTGACAAACCATTGGCAAGACTTGTAAGGACAGGGAAAGAGAAAACCCAAATAAACAGAATCAGAAATAAAAAGGGTGACATCACAACAGAAACCACAGAAATCCAAAGGATCATCAGAGATTACTTTGAGAGCCTGTATGCCGTGAAACATGAGAATCTAGAAGAAATGGATCAATTCCTGAAGTCCTATAACCTCCCACAGCTGAAACAAGAAGACCTCCAATACCTGAATAAGACTATCACCATTGAGGAAATAGAAACAGTAATTAAAAGTCTGCCCAAACACAAAAGCCCAGGTCCAGACGGATTCCCTAGTGAACTCTACCAAACCTTTAAGGAGGACCTACTGCCAGTCCTCTTCAAGCACTTCCAGGAAATAGAAGAAACAGAAACATTCCCAAACAGCTTCTACTAGGCACATATCACCCTGATACCCAAAGCAGGGAGAGACAACACAAAGAAAGAAAACTAAGGAACAATATGACTGATGAACACGGATGCTAAGATCTTCAACAAAATACTAGCAAACAGAATCCAAAGAATCATCAAGAAGATTATACATCATGACCAAGTAGGATTCATCCCGGGAATGCAAGGATGGTTCAACATTCGCAAGTCAATCAACATAATACATCATATCAATAAAAGAAAAAATAAAAACCATATGATCCTTTCAATAGACGCAGAAAAAGCATTTGACAAGATCCAGCACCCTTTCATGATTAAAACCCTCCAGAAAATGGGAATTGAAGGGACTTTCCTCAAGATAGTTACAGCCATCTACCAAAAGCCCACAGCAAGCATCATTCTAAATGGGGAAAAGATGAAAGCCTTCCCCCTGAGATCAGGGACAAGACAAGGTTGCCCACTCTCACCTCTTTTATTCAATATAGTACTGGAAGTACTTGCCATAGCAATCAGAGAAGAAAAGGACATCAAGGGCATCCAGATAGGCAAGGAAGAAGTCAAGCTATCATTATTTGCAGATGACATGCTATTATACCTAGAGAACCCTAAACTCTCTACCAAAATACTCCTAGAAACAATAGACGCATGTAGTAGAGTGGCAGGGTACAAAATCAACACCAAAAAGTGAGTGGCTTTCCTATATACAAATAACAAAAAGAGAAGAAAGGGATATTAAGGAAACTATTCCATTCACAATTGTGTCACAGAAAATCAAATACCTAGGAATCAATTTACCGAGTATGTAAAGGACCTGTACAAAGAAAACTACAAGACACTGCTCCAAGAGATAAAAGAGGACACAAGGAAATGGAAACACATTCCCTCTTCATGGATGGGAAGAATCAACATTCTCAAAATGGTAATACTCCCTAGAGCTCTGTACAGATTCAATGCAGTCCTTATGAGGATACCGATGACATTCTTCAAAGAAATTGACCAAACGCCTCCTGAAATTTGTATGGAACAATAAACCCCCCAAGGATAGCTAAATCAATCCTCGGGAAAAAGAAGATGGGAGGCATCACCTTTCCCAACTTCAAACTGTACTACAAGGCAGTAGTAGTTAAAACAGCATGGTATTGGAATAAAAACAGACCTGTGGACCTATGGAATAGAATTGAGTATCCTGACACCCAACCTCAAACACATGATCATTTAATCTTTGATAAAGGTGCAATGAGTCTAAAATGGAGTAAGGGAAAGCCTCTTCAACAAGTGGTGTGGGGAAAATTGGGCAGCGCCATGTAAAAAAAATGAATTTGGACCTGTGTCTAACACCATGCACAAAAATCAGATCAAAATGGATTAAAAAATCTCAATATCAGACTTGAATCCATAAAGTACACTGAAGAAAATATAGGAAAAACCCTCCACGACATTGAAGCTAAAGACATCTTCAAAGGTGAAACATCACTAACAAAGCAACTAGAAGAAAAGATAAACATATGGGACTACATGAAACTAAAAAAGCTTCTGCACCTCAAAAGAAACAGTGACTAAGATACAAAAGCAGTCCACAGAATGGGAAAGAATATTCACCCAATACCCATCTGATAAGGGGTTAATATCCAGGATATATCAGGCACTGGTAGAACTTTACAAGCAGAAAACAAACAACCCCATCAAAAAAATGGGGAGAAGAAATGAACAGAAACTTCAGCAAGGAAGAAATTCGAATGGCCAAAAAACATATGAAAAAAATGCTCATCATCACTAATCATCAGAGATATGAAAATCAAAACAACAATGAGATACCACTTTACACCACAGAGACTGGCACATATTCAAAAGAACAAGAACAACAAGTGCTAGCGTAGATGTGGGGAAAAGGGGACACTCATCCATTGTTGGTGGGAATGCCGGCTGGTACAACCTTTCTGGAAAACAATATGGACATTCCTCCAAAGACTAGAAATTGAACTCCCATTTGACCCAGCCATACCATTCCTGGGAATCTACTCTGGAAAGCCAAAAATACACAGCGGAAACACCATCCCTACTTTTATGTTCATAGCAGCATTATTTATAATAGCCAGAATCTGGAAGCAACCAGAGTGCCCGAGAATCGATGACTGGATAAAGAAGCTTTGGTGCATCTACACAATGGAATATTATGCAGCTGTTAGGAAAAATGAAGTCATAAAATTTGCCTATAAATGGATGGACATGGAGAAGATTATGTTGAGCGAAATTAGCTAGAAGGAGAGAGACAGATACAGAATGACTGCATTTATTTGCATGGCATAAATATATATACATATTATGATATCAATATCCAAGGTCAAGTGAAACATATATCAGAAGGACTTGTCAAAAAGTGGAAATTATAGGGGAGGGGGAGGGAACCGGGGACGTTGGTGGTGGGAGATGGGCACTGGTGGCGGGATGGGTGCTGCTACACTGTATGACCAAAACCCAAATATGAACTTTTTAATTGTATATCTTTGTAATTGTAAAAATAAAAAAATTTAAAAAAAAAGTGGAAATTATCACAAACCTGTGGGAGTCAGAGATTAGGTAAGACAGAAAATGGCACAGTGTGCTAATAATTGTCGAGGGTACTAATACCAACCTAGAACTGAGCATTAAATAGAGGCAAAAGGATACACATGCCAACCTCTTAATGTATGTTCTGTAATCCATAGTCTGGAAGGGAAGGAAAAGAGAAAGAGAGAGAGAGGGAAAGAAATAAAGAACCTGCCATGGAGGGGGCTGGGGAAGGGGGGGGGGAACCGGGGACGTTGGTGGTGGGAGATGGGCACTGGTGGAGGGACAGGTGCTAGAACACTGTATGACCAAAACCCAAATATGAACTTTTTAATTGTATATCTTTTTATTTGTATATCTCACGGTGGTATAATAAAATACTTAAAAATAAATAAATAAATAAATAAATAAATAAATAAAAGGCTTTACTTTTCACAGGTTCAGGCATACAAATCAGCAAAAGGAAAAGCCCAGTGCCTAGGACTCCAGGCTAGAACCCCAGCCACGTGTAGGCCAAGATGGCGACCACCACGTGGAAAGGCTTTGTAAAAGGGGAAGACAAGACTTCCAAGAAGGGTGAGCGCTCACAAAGAGAGAGCCCACAAAGAAGCGCCACGAGAGGAAACCGGCTAGTTTATACCCCCTGCAACTCAGACCTTTCTCCCACTGTTATGGAAAGCAGGGAGGGTCAAATGCCCTTAGGTAATCCCTCCCTGCACCTCACCTAGGCCCTTTAGTATGCTAATGTTTTGAGCCAAGACCTGCCTGGAAATGCCTTTATAGGGTAGAGAAGGGGGTTTCTGAGATGGCATGTCTCTGTACCAAAGACTAATACTAATGCCAGTTAAATATTTCTCCAAGCCTTCACAAGTCTCTTCTACTTCATTGTAGTTTTGTATTTTAGTTGCCTTTGAGTATATCAGGGAGCCATGCTTGTTTGCTTGGAAGCAAACAGCATTTCTCTCTGGTCTAATTACCCAGGGGTCCTGCGTGGCCAGGCTAATATGCTGGTAAGATCTAGCTAGTCCCAAGATGATTGTGGTAGCATGGGAGAATATTTACACCAGCTAGTACAGCATACATGGTCAGATAAACTGCCACATTTAGACTACCCCCTTATCTACGAAGTGATTTGCAGGAGGCAATCCAGAGCAGATGCAGCGGCCCTTAGGAGTCCTGCAACACTTTATGGATTCAGGTCTGATATTGAGATCTTTAATCCATTTTGATCTGATTTTTTTTGCAAGGTGTTAGACACAGGTCCAAATTCATTTTTTTACATGTAGCTGTCCAGTTTTCCCAGCACCACTTGTTGAAGAGGCTTTCCCTTACTCCAGTTTGGACTCTTTTCACCTTTATCAAAGATTAACTGATCATGTCTTTGAGGGTGGGTGTCAGGATACTCAACTCTATTCCATAGGTCCACAGGTCTGTTTTTATTCCAGTACCATGCTGTTTTAATTACTGCTGCTTTGTAGTACAGTTTGAGGTTGGGAAAGGTGATGCCTCCCATCTTCTTCTTCCCCGAGGATTGCTTTAGCAATCCGTGGGGGGTTTATTATTCCATACGAATTTCAGGAGTGTTTGGTCAATTTCTTTAAAGAATGTCATGGGTATCCTTATAGGAACCGCATTGAATCTGTACAAAGCCCTAGGGAATATTACCATCTTGACAATGTTAATTCTCCCCATCCAAGAGCAGGGAATGTGTTTCTATTTCCTCGTGTCCTCTTTTATTTCTTCAAGCAGTATCTTGTAGTTCTCTTTGTATAGGTCCTTTTCACACTTGGTTAAGCTTATTCCTAGGTATTTGATTTTCTGTGGCACAATTGTGAATGGAATCGATTTCTTAATATCCCTTTCTTCTCTTTCATTATTTGTGTATAGGAAAGCCACCATCTTTTGGATATTGATTTTGTACCCTGCCACTCTACTATACTTATCTATTGTTTCTAAGAGTTTTGGGGTCAAGAGTTTAGGGTTCTCTAAGTATAATATCATGTCATCTGCAAATAATGATAGCTTGATTTCTTCCTTGCCTATCTGGATGCCCTTAATGTCCTTTTCTTCTCTGATTGCTATGGCGAGTACTTCCAGTACTATATTGAATAAAAGAGGTGAGAGAGGGTAACCTTGTCGTGTTCCTGATCTTAAGGGGAAGGCTCCTGAAATCATTTTTAATGGTATGAATTAACCCCCACTGGAGCTCGGGTAAGTCCAGAGACACTCCGTGCTGTGCTCAGCCTAGCAGTGTAGGCCTGATGAATCGCTCTGTACACAGCCTAAAAATTTGGTGTTCTGCTTGCCAGGCGCCAAGTGAGGACTAAGTCCCTCACTGGTTCAATGAGGGCATCCACCTCCAATGACCCAGTAGGCATGATTACGATTCGCAGACATCATCCACAACAGACCGTGTACCAGGACTGATCAGTAACACCGAGAGAATGACCAGATGCACCACTGCTACGGCTCCTCCCTGCGGAGAGCTGCCCAGGAAGCAAAGAGAGGGGGAAACTGGTTCCTTCCCTGGCCAGTTTCACCATCGCTTCTAGGACCAGCAAACATGCAGGTTGCTGTGAGCACACAGCCAGGCTTGGAGCAGGGATTCCGGCCCTCCCCTCACACCCCTTCCCCACCTCCAACGACTGAGTGGGTGTGACTATAAGCGGCAGAGATGCCATTCACAACTGACCATGAACCAGGACTGATCAGTAACTCCAGGAAGAATGACCAGAGGCACAATTACTTTGTGCTGGGAAGCGGCCACCCACCATGTTAACAAAAGCATCGAATTTAGGGTCAGGTCTATGCCAGGACCTTTCCCATATATCTGTTGCAATGATCTATGTGGTGGCAGCTGCCTATGGGAGCTGGTGTGGGGATAGGGAGTGGGTGGGGGGGTTGTAGCCTTTGGTGGTGGTAGGAGCGACTGGTGGTGGGACTGGTGTTGAACAGTGAATGCTGTGACAACTGTACTGCAAAGGAATCTAGACATCATGGTGGTTTAATAAAGAAAAAAATAAAATAAAAAAGTGTGATGTACAAGGCTGGCACTGCTCTCAGTCACCATGGCCACACTTAGCGTGTTGGAGGGTGAGGAAGGGGGTGAAGAAACTCAGGGCGAGGTATCTAAGTCAGGACCTTATACATTCCAGAAAAAGAAATTTGGTAAAGAAGCTACTTATTCTTTATAGCAGTAAAGTAAGGAAAATTCTAATAATATTTCCAACCCTATTTAGGAGTCTTTTATAATACCAAGCTAAAGTTTCCAGGCAATGAATCTGCTCAGAAAGGAAAATATCTCTAAGTGGGAGATGTAGTTTTTTTACTAATTATTTTTATTAGAGACTTTTTAAAGTAGTGTTTTTCTTTAAACAGAATTAAAGTGGTACTTTGAATTATATTAATGGACAACTCTACTGCAGAAAAACTAAAGTTACTGGTCATTTTTAAAAACAATAAAAGCAAGAAGTTAAATATGTTTTAAACTATTCTCAGAGAAAGCCAAAAAAGAAGAGATTTTCAATCAAAATGTATATAAAAATACGGAAATCTAACAGTATTAAAAAACTAAGAGTGATCACAAAATCGCCTAGGGGGACACTCTGAAAATAATTTGAAGTAATATCCTTTCCACTCTCAGTAGATTATTTCATCAGAAACTCATCTCTTCAAATTGGGCCAAAGCAATAGTTTTGTTTGCTCTCTTCCTTTAATGCTTTCTTCTTCCTGCCCACCTTCCAATTTTCAATAGTATCACAACAGCCATGAATATTAAGAACAATCTTCTGTGCCTTAACACAGACCTAATCATATCACTTCTCCAAAGACCTACTGGGGAGACAGGAAGACAGAAAATAATTAGAGTGGCGCGTGTGCGCATGTAACATGTACACACGTGTGCATACTCAGATACAAAATATAGAAAGAGGATAAACCAGAGGCCAATTCATAAGTCAAGGAGAGTTTCATGCAACTGTCGAGTATTAAGTGAAACAGCACTATGAAAAAGCTCAAAGTTCCCATCCACAGTATCTACTCTAAAACCCCAGTGAACCACGTTCCAGCGACACCACACAGTGCCCTCCCGAGGCCCAATACATCTTCATTCTCTAAACACACCGGTCATGGTATTGTCTTCACCTGACTTCCGCTAACCCCTGCCCTAGAATCCCTTTTCCATGCAACCCAGCTTATAAATTTTACAAATATGCTACCCTTATATCAAGGTATTCCACTTCTACCTTTTTCCTTTATAGAATTAAATCAACGAATCAAAGCATTTGTATTATGCAAGAGCAACAGGAAAACAATGGACTAATTCTTTCAAAAGTTCTGAAGAACATGATTTTTAATTTAAATGTTCAATTTTTTCGGGCAGAATACCAAGCAAGTGGGAAAGGTGAATCAAGATATTTTTTCTTTCACATACCCTTTCTGCTTTAGTAGAAAACTACTTCACTACATACAATACACATAAAAATGAACTTAAAAAAACAAGAAGAAACAATATGAAATTCAGGAGAAAGCAAAGGAAGGTCCTAATTTAGCAATTGTGGAAAATAGCAAAAGGAAAGAGCATGGGGGGGCAGGTGAAAGGAAAATAGAAGTCTTTGGGAAGAATATATCAAGAAAAAATGAAATCAATAAATTGTCCAAATGATTTGCTTTATAGAAAACTTTACTAAGAAGTTCCTAGAAGACAGATGAAGAAATATTAACAGATTGAGAAAACTTGGTAAATGCAAAAGCTGTGCATTACTAAGTTCATAAAAAACAAAAAATCAGGGGCCGGAGCAATAGTCCAGCAGGTAGGGCATTTGCCTTGCATGCGGCCTGCCCATGCCAGCCAGGGTTCGATCCCTGGCATCCCATATGGTCCCCTGAGCACAGCGAGGAGTGATTCCTGAGTGCAGAGCCAGGAGAAACCCCTGAGCATTGCTGGGTGTGACCCAAAAAGAAAAAAAAAAATCAGAAGCAATCTTTTGATCAGATTCACACAGAGCTGTTATAACTAATATCTGCACAGTATAAAAATTCAAAGCTAAATGAAGTTAGCCAGCGTTATCTAACATTGCGAATATGCAAGAAATTGATGCATAAAGATGAAAATAGACAAGACTGAAATAATAAAGACAACATCGATAATGAATAAAAAGGTTGGCAGCATGTGTATATGTAACTTAACGATAGAAAGATTCAAACTAATCAGAAGAAACACAATTTATCCAAAAGAATGAAACGGTTTTCTCTAGACAAGAGGACTGTAAAGAATGGGCAAGGCCCCACCATCATTTCTTTGACTTGTTCCGCACCTGGCACTGCTCACAGGATTCATTCTCCGTGCGTGACCCCTGGAGGTGCCTCAGAGCAGGCACTCTGGGGTCTCAAACCAGGGTCAGCTGCATGGGCCTTATCTCTAACTCAGCCACTGCTGAGATAAGATCCATTTTCAAGGGGTCTTAACAATTCTAGATTAAGTAAATGTATCACTTCAACAGAACAAGAATAAAGTTAAAGGAAATGGATGCATCGTGGTGTTTTCAATCCTCTTCTTAACAATGACATATGAATATTTTGTAATAGGTGACCAGTTCAATAAATTAACAATATTTTTACTGCTGTTCAATGACTATGTGTTTTAAATCATATGTTTGTTTTAATCATGTTTGAAGAAAAACACTTAATGATATGGAGAAATATATCATAAAGTCACTAACTACAATAAACTAACAAAGTCAGTAAGGAAATAAGTCATAATATAATTAAAGAATTGCAAAACAAAATACCCATGGAAATGGTAATCCTAGAATATTTTTCTTCAATGTTTATTTTCCAAATTCTGAAAAAAAAATAATCTGGTGATCGAAATCAAAGATTAAAAATTAAACATACTTCATCTCTGTACTTTTAAATGTTACCTTATGTACACTTGACAAGCAAGTCGAAATTAAGTTTTTCCTCTTCACTGTACTTTGTAAAGGTCACCCTTTGAACATTGACTCAGTCTGTTTTGTAACATAGGTAATTATTTATACCTGAGCCTTATTTTGGGGCCATACCCAGTGGTGCTCAAGGGATACTCCAGACTCTGCCGTCGGGAACAGTCCTGGCAGGGTTGGGAGAACGTGTGATGCCAGATGGCAAGGATGAAACTTGGGTCAGCCATGTGTAAGCACCTGCCCTCTGTATTCTCTCCAGCCTCTACACCTCATCTTTTTATTTTCATAATTTATTATATCACGGTGAGATATGCAATTACAAAGATGTTCATGCTAGGGTTTGTCATAGTGTTCCAGCACCCATCCCTCACCAGTGCCCATTTCCCACCACCAATGTACCCCATTCCTCCATTCTCCTCCAGCCTGCCTCTATAGCAGGCTCTTTACATCTTTTATCTCTCTCTGTGTCTCTCTTTGTCTCTGCCTCTCTCTTGTCTCTCTTGTCTCTTGTCTCTGTCTCTTGTCTCTCTATCTCTCTGTCTCTGTCTCTCCCTTCCTTCTCTTACACATTGTGGTTTGCAATACATGCATTTAGAGGTTATCATGTATATCCCTTTGCCTCTATTCAATGCTCAGTTCTAAGCTGGTATTATCATTCCAACGATTATTAGTACACTGTTCTCTTCTCTGTCTTACCTAACCTCTCACTCCCACACACTTGTGGTTGATTCCACCTATTGACAAGACATCCTAATCCATGTTTTGCCTGGTCTTGGATATTGGTATCATCAATATAAATACATGCAGTATCATCATTATAAGGAAATGCAGTCAATCTATATCAGTCCTAATCCTGGCTAACTTCAATCAGCATAATCCTCTCCATGTCCATCCATTTATAGGCAAATTTCATAACTTCACTTTTCCTAACAGCTGCATAGTATTACATTGTGTAGATGTACCAAGTTTCTTTATCCAGTCATGTGTTCTCAAGCACTCTGGTTATTTCTAGATTCTGGCTATTGTGAAAAGCCAAAACATAAAAGTGCAGGCGGTGTTTCTGTTGTGTGTTTTTGGTTTCCTAGGGTATCCTATATCTAACCTTGAACTGGATTTAACACATTGAAAACAGGACCAAAGCACCTTGACAGTACAAACTGAATGAAATATACCTGGGCTTTCTAAATTCCCTAAAATGAGAAAGTCTAAGATGGCCTCCTTTTTTCTTAAAAGGGATACTGGCTTACTATAGTAAGGATTATAATCATATAACATAAACTTACATGTTATATGAAATCGAATATGCATCAGACAGCTTGCAAGGCTCCGCCCGTCGCGGGCAATGTACTCTCAGTAGCTTGAGCTCTCTGAGAGGGGTGGGTAGAATATTCATGGTAATTTAGGATAAATTGCATGGCCCCACAGCGGCCGTGCAATGGGAAAACCTGGTACCTTCCTCTGCCTGGTGTATCTGCGTCTGTGGTGCAAGCATTTCTGGACTTGAAATACTTTCCTCTGAAGGGTGGGTCTCTGAAGGTTGGGTCTCTGAAGGTTGGGTCTCTGACGAGCCTGGCTTGAGATTGGCTTAGTCTCTTGGGTGGAGTTCTGATGAGCTGTGGATTATGGATGATGAAATCGAAAAGCTATGCTTGGAATATCACACCTCATTCAAGTGAGAGAAGGAATCCAGAGTTCCGACCTCCGTCGCGGTCCAGAGTCAGGAATGCTGTCTCGTTTGCCAAGGTATCCAAAATCAGATGGGCTGGACATGTATGTGATTCGGAGATAACCACTGGACTAGATCCTTTACCAAGTGGATCCCATGACACATCAAAAGATCACATGGCCACCCACCTACAAGATGGTCAGACTCACTAGTCTGACCACCTACAACATTCATCAAGACCTGAAGGAAGAGTTTGAGGCTCTTCACATTCCTGAAGCAAGCAGATGCCACTGGGCTACACTGGCACAAAAGGTCAAAAGGAAATGTTATTGGCGCCCACTAGAGCAAATCGACCAATAACAGGATGTCAAGTCATCAAGTGTCAAGTGATGTTATATGAAATAATCATACAGCATATAAAGTAATGTTAAATGATTTATATATAACTTATATGATATATGAGTATCATAACATATATAAAGAGACAGATTCAATTGGCTCTGGAAATTTGGGGAGTTCTGAAATCATATTATGACAGTATTTAAATATGTGCTATCTTCAGTGCTTCTAAAAAAAAGCCATACTTATCACTCTAAAATGTCAATAACTTAAGAGTTGGTAGTTGAATATCAGTTACCCAAAGTGCTATCAGGAGAGAGAGAACAAGTGAGAGAGAGAAAGAGAGGGAAAGAGAAAAGAAAAAAGTGCCTACTATAGGTGCAGGATAGGGAGGAGGAGGGAATTCGGGGACATTAGTGGTGGGAATAGGGCACAGGTGGGACAGGGGCAAGAACAATGTATGACTGAAACCCAATCATGAACATCGTTTTAATTGTATATTGCACTGTAGTATAATAAATTTTTAAAGTGTTATCAGTATATTTTAAAATAACATAATTTTCTTATATAAAAGTAGAATTTCCAACAAATTTAAATATTTGTTGAAGCAAATATGAGTGTTTACAATGTTTATTGAAAGTAGTTTCCAAATAACTAATAAATGAAGCAGCACAAATTCTAGAAACAGAATTTTTTCTGGACAATACCAGAAAATATGATTCATTCTAATCTACAAAGAATTTTTAATTAGACTCTATAAAGAGTGATAGTATAGTCAATAAAAGTTATAAAAGAGTTCAAATGTTTAATCTCAATGGAGCTATATTCCCTACAAGATCTCTACTCTTCAGTCTGCTTTTAGAATAGACCATGTACAAATAAATAGACTCACAAAAAAAAAAAAGCCATGAAGTAAAGCTATTTTATCCACCCTGGCTTTCCCATTCCCAGAGGTCTGAGCATGTGGGCAAAAAAGACCAAGCATATGGCCATACAGGGCAAGGTTAAAAGCTGTCCATTAAGTGACGATTAGTAATCCAGTTCTAGGGATTACAGTAAGACCTATAGGTTTTTATTTCTTAAATTATCTAGTAATTTTAGGAAACAATGAGACAATAGTTTAACAACAAGAAAATAAAAGCAAGTTGCTTTACATAAGCTGTCATGAGGTGATGTTACCTGTCAACTTACATACAGCATAGATCAAGTTATTACTTAGAAGAGATATCGCAGGGGGAAATAATCAACCAAAAGCGTCGAGTATTTTCCATTGAACTTTATCTGAGTATCTCAAAACTTTAGTATAATAAAGCATATTGCTGATTTAAATGTATATATGAATATAAATGCTATATCATGTTTTATTTAAATAAAATAAAGAATATGGCTCACTTACAGAAACAATTTGCCATCATTTTTCAAGAACATATGCATGCACTGTTCTGCATTAAGCAAGAAGATCTATAAGAACCCCACAATATAGAGCACAAATCAACCCCTGCCTGGACACAGATGGGATGTGACTTGAGGACAAAGGGAACTTGTGAAGAGACAGAAATGGTACAAATCATAATGCTAATGGTAGTTACACAGATGTTTTTGTCAAAAATCATCATACTGCACACCTAAAAACTATACAAATTATTCTTTTTTGTTGTTGTTTTTAATTAATTTATTTTTTATTATACCACCGTAAAGTATATAATTATAAAACTATTCATGACTGGGTTTCAGTCACACAGTGTTCCAGCACCCATCCTTCCACCAGTGCACATTCCTAACACATATGCCCCCCAGATTCCCTCTCCCTTCCCTCAGCCTACCTCTATGGCAAGCATTCCCTCCCTCCCTCCCTTCCTTCCTTCCTTCCTCTCTTCTTTCTTTCTTTCTTTCTTTTTACTTTCTTTCCTTCTTTCTCTTTTCTTTCTTTTTTTCTTTTTCCTCTTCCTCCTCCTCCTACTCCTTCATTCTCCTCCTTCTTATTCTCTTCTTCTTCAATTTCTTCCTTCTTCTCCCCTCCTCCTCCTTTCTCTTCCTACTTCTCTTCCTTATCCTTCTCCTACTACTACTCCCTCCTCCTCCTTCTCCTCCTCCTCCTCCTCCTTCTCCTCCTTCAACTCCTCCTCCTTCTCCTTCAACTCCTCCTTCTCCTCCTCCTCCTTTACCTTCTCTTTCCTTCTCCTCATTCTTCTCTTTCCCTTCTTTTACACATTGTGGCTCACAATACATACATTAGGGGTTATCATGTATATCCTTTTGCCTATGTTCAATGCTCAGTTAAAACTGTACCTCAATAAAAGTCATAACTGTTGATCAGAGTAGATAATCATTCAAATGATTAGGTTTAAGGAATTTTATTGTGAATTTACTGCATTTCTACCACATAGTTGAAAACTATTGCAGGTCAAATAGCTCATTGATAGCTTAATTTTACACTCATCCATCATAGTAACTCCTTTTTGTATTCAAACACTAACACCAAAACTTTGCTAATTGCTCTTTTATTACTGCTTCTGTTTCTTCTTCATGAATGTGATTAACACCTCTCCCCAAAAAAATACTATTTTTGTGCTGGAGATAGAACTCAGGGTTTTATACATGCAAAAAAGTACTTAGTAATATCCTCTAAAATTTCATTCAACTCATTTCAGAAACTAAAATATTTTACATTTTGACTATACCATGAAATAATTTAGATAAGTAATTATCATTTTTCCTTTAATACTAAAATGTAAGGATTTTTTAAAGATATAAAAACAGCTGGCATCTCCTACTAGAGCAGAATAATTTTAAAGATGAGCTGAAACTGAGGCCATATTGATAGTTCAATGACTATGAAGATTTCCTTGAACTCAGCCAAGGTCAGTTTGATTCCTGGCATCCGCTACAGTATCCCAAAGCACTGTCAAGAGTAATTCCTGAGTTCAGAACCAAAAGTACTTTATGAGCACTGCGAGGTGTGGCCCAAAAATTTTTTTAAAAAAATATTAAGAGACCTTTCCATAATCTTTTTATAAACATATTTTACAGTTGAAAAAGTGGTTTTCTTTAATAAGCACTCAATAGCCAAAATAAACTTACAAAAATGCCAATTTAAAAGAGTTTAACTCTTTCTTCATAGAAATATTACAATTTTCTTTCACTGTTACTGGGTTTTCATTGTATATAAACTTTAGCAAAATGTCTAGCATATTATATCCATTTGTCTAGCAATAATGTATCTATCTTTAAAAATAACTTGACATATTATCTCACACTAAATACTAGGAACTGCTTAAAGATAGCTTGCTTCATAAATCTGAACCAAAAATATTGAAACAGTTAATTATTTTTTAAATTAATTACATGGTAATCAAGGCAGTGTGGTGCTACTGGCAAAAGAACAGACAAACAGATCAAAGAAACAGAACAGAGAGCACAGAAATAGACCTACACAAATTCAGTCCAGTGATCTTTGATAAAGGAACAAAGGCAGTTCAATAAAGGATCATTTTTGCAACAGATGGTGATAGAACAACTAGACATCTACATGTGAAAAAAACTGCATATTGGCATTTTACCCTTCACTAAAAATAACGAAAGGCACAAGGACTACTGCTCAATGACAGAACACATGCCTTGTATGCGGAAGGCCCTGGGTTCAATCCCTCACACACTAATCCGCATCTTCTCCACAGCACCACGATGTGCTTCCCCAAACAAGAAAAGCAGAATTTTACTTGATATTCAAAGGTTAGATATTAATCAAAAATCAGTAGACTATCAAACACAAGCAGTGGAGCTTCATTCAATCTAAGGAGTCTTGAGTGAGACATATCCATGCTGAGTCACTGAATAGAAAAATATACACTTGGGTGTGGATTTGCTTGGGGGAGGAGGAGGGGGAGTTTGGAAGCAGGATTCTTTAAACTATCCACTCAGTTTTGCTACAAACTAAGGTTACTTTTAAAAATAAAAGTGTTTCTGGGGTCACAGAGATACTACAACTGATGGAGTCAACAATTCCAGACAACACACACAGTCCTCTGGGAACCCTTGAGAGTGATTCCTAAGCACAGAGTCAGAACGGAGCCCTGAGCAAACTAGGGTGTGGGTCAAAATACCAAAAACAAAACAGGAAATAAAATAAAGCCTTCACTAGCTTTATCTCTGATGTTGTCATGATGAACAGGCTCAGCGCAGGTTGTGTGCTCGCACCCTTACATGTTGGCCAGGTTGCAGTGCTCAGACGTTAGCCATGGTCCCCACTGGGGGTCATGATGCACTAGAGGTAGTGCTCCCACATGTGCTCGCCTGGTGGTCCCTGGTGCCTCACCCTAGGGGCACACTCACCCTAGCAGCAGCAGAGCTTCTGGAAAAGGCTTGCAAAGCCAGGGACGTCCCACTGCCATAATGCCACACAGGCCAGGCAAGA
The DNA here is from genome assembly GCA_021461705.1 of Cryptotis parvus. Taxonomy (NCBI): domain Eukaryota; kingdom Metazoa; phylum Chordata; class Mammalia; order Eulipotyphla; family Soricidae; genus Cryptotis; species Cryptotis parvus. The sequence goes on from JAJIBD010021023.1 coordinate 477,961, forward strand.
GCAGCAACACGGGCAGGATCCAACTCGGGACCTCACGCTTGGAAGGCAGGCACTCTATCACGGAGCATTTTCCCAGACTCCAATAATAATTGTGAACTAAATATATAAGAAAACTCACTTCTTATATGAAAAGAAAAATATATGAAAAGAAAAATAAGGGCCATATCTCAAGTGCATAGTTTAATATGGAAATGTAACGTAATGGCACTCCTGCTCATCTAACCCACAGAATGTACCTTTCCTTTAAAACACATCAGGTACTGGGCCAGAAAAATAGTACAATGAATAGGACATTTGCCTTGTAAAGATTGACCAGGATCCAATCCCATATACCCCATATGGTCCCTAAATTGATCTACCAGGAGTGATCCCTGAGTGCAGAGTGAGGAATAAGTCTTAGCACCTTCAGGATGACCCAAATACAACAACAACAACAACAAAAAATCATAATGAAAATAAAACACATTAGATGCTGCAAAGTTAACTTTCTCTAGAAGAATTTCCTTTTATTTTTTTTTTTTTTTGCTTATATGAGAAATGCAGCAGGTTTTAAATATTGATCGGTAGTTCTTATGGTCAAAATATTAAATTTCACACCAAAAACTTTACTCTTATAATTAGGGCTTCAAAATATCATGTCCTTAATGCAAATAATACAAATGGGCTGTACATGTAATGCGATTTGGACAAGACCGACTAGAGCTCTTACCAACTGGATCCCACTGGACGTCAAAAGATCACGTGGCGGGGCCGGAGCGATAGCCCAGTGGGCAGGACTTTTGCCTTGCACACGGTCGGCCCATGCCGCCCGGGTTCTATCCTCGGCATCCCATATGGTCCCCGAGCACTGCCGGGTGTGACCCAAAAAGCAAAAAAAAAAAAAAAAAAATCACGTGTGTTGCAGGACTCCTAAGGGCCGCTGCATCTGCTCTGGATTGCCTCCCGCAAATCACTTCGTAGATAAGGGGGTAGTCTAAATGTGGCAGTTTATCCGACCATGTAGGCTGTACTAGCTGGTATAAATATTCTCCCATGCTATCACAATCATCGTGGGACTAGCTAGATCTTACCAGCATATTAGCCTGGCCACGTAAGGACACCTAAGTAATTAGACCAGAGAGAAATGCTGTTTGCTTCCAAACAAACAAGCATGGCTCCCTGATAAAATATAAAACTACAATGAAGTAGAGGAGACTTGTGAAGGCTTGGAGAAATATTTAACTGGCATTGGTGTTGATCTTTGGTACAGTGACATGCCATCTCAGAAACCCCCTTCTCTACATTTCAAAGGCATTCCCTGCTCAAAACATTAGCACAGTAAAGGCCCTAGGTGAGATGCAGGGAGGGATTACCTGAGGGCATTGGACCCTCCCCTGCTTTCCATAACAATGGGAGGAAGGTCTGAGTTGGGGGGGTATAAACTAGCCGGTTCCGCTCTCCCGGTCTTCTTCCCTGTGGGATTTCGCCTTGTGAGCGTCTATTCCCTTGGAAGTTTTACACGTGGTGGTCGCCATCTTGGCCTACACGTGGCTGGGGTTCTAGCCTGGAATCCTAAGCATCGGGTTTTTCCTTTTGCTGATTTGTATGCCTGAACCTGTGATAAGTAAAGCCTTTTAAAACCGCATCGGATTCCTGAGTTTTCATCCATTCCTCGCCTGCTTCGGAGGTAGAAGGGAACTTCGCTTCCCGGCACTGTCGGGGACCGCGGGGCGCGCCCGACACACGTGGCCACCCATCTACAAGATGGTCAGACTTCTTCACCAAGACCCTGAACAAACGGTTCGAGGCTCTTCATATTCCTGAAGCAACCAGATGCCATTGGGCTACATTGGCACATGATAGGGTCAAATGGAAATGTTACTGGAGTCCTCTAGAGCAAATCAATGAATAATGGGTTGTCAAGCGATCAAGTGAATGCAATAAAGAAATTTAAGCATCAAGCAAGTAATGTTTACCAACAAATATGTACTGACTCTAGAAATTTGCTATATTGGATTGATTTTTTTCATTGACTTTCTTGACATTTATCACTTTTCCCAATATGTGAGGGTAAATATCTTACAGTTGTTCCAATACAAATAACAGTTTTCAGTATAAAAGTATCAGTCTAAAAGTATCAAGTTAAATATTAAGTTGAAATTAAAACAAAAATCTAGTATGAAGATCACTTGCTTCATTTTTTTCACAAAAGACCCACCCAAAATTATTGCCAAGGGTATTTTTAAAGTTTAAGAGCTGTATCAACTAGGATGTAATATTTTTAAATGGGGGAATAAGAGAATAACAAAAAGTCAGCAACATCTCAAGTTTGAGGACTGCTATCATTTTAAACTGATAAATAAGACTCGAGGACAAGAGGGCTAAGTGATACCTTTCCCATAACCTACCTTGGTTCCATCCCCAGCACAGCAAATGGTCCCCCCAAACCCTGCCAGGCACCAGGCCCCAGCAAAACGTTAGGATGAGGCCCAAAGCCCTGGCCAGTATGGCCTCCAAGAAAACTAAAATTTAAAAAGTAGTATTTCAGAATTCTTTTAAATGTAAAGTCTGAGGTAGTCAGGTAAGAAGGAGGAATTATAAGTCAGAATAGCATTATCACCTGAATAAAGTAAGAGCAGGAACAAAATCAATCGCCACAAGAAGCCTTTAAGGTAAAACAGTAAGAACATCTTGACAACAGATTCTTACAAAAGCTGAAATTAGCTTTCAAAAGATTAGATTCGAAAAATTATAATAGATTATTTTGATGCAAATTATAATTACATTATAGTTATTATATCATTGTTATTACTATCTATATTATTACATAAAAATATGTAGTAAATATGGAAGTTTCTGCCTCCAATTGACCAACAATATCAATAAAAACTTAATGAACACAAGAGAAATCTGAATTAATCAAAAATGATAGTTGGAAGCATAGGAGAACAAATATTATTATTGATTAATGTATTATTTGCCTTATAATGCAGGAGAAAGAAACCCTAGCTCAGTGGGATGAGCACATGCTTGTATACAGGTTAGACAGCCAATAGCATGTGGGTGGCGGAGCTCTACCCCACCATCAGCAACCCCTGGGCACTACCTTGTGTGACTCCAGAGTTACTAACAATTCAGGATAACAACCCACTCATTAAAAGAGGAGTTAAAAAAAAGAAGTGTATTTTGCATTTTGGATGTGGCTTTACCGCTTGAGCTACACTCCAGGCCTTTAAGAAACCCTTATTGTAAAGGATCAGTTTGCTAACGTAGGACAATACATCTGATCTTTTATCTGACTTCTCCATCAACAAGTAAATATATATACTTTTATATATATAAATCTAATATACTTTTTATATATGTAAATGTGGGGGGCATGGACATTTTTGCATGAAGAAAAAGAAAGCAATGTCTGAAATAATGTTCCAAATTATAGTGATTATATGTTGCAGAATTAATTTTTTTCATTTCTTCATCCTTTTCTTATTGCTGTTTTATAGTGAGTTTTTATATAGAGAACGCATAATCATTTAATGCCAATCTGTATTTTAAGAACTTGGTAGGGCAACATCACTGAAATCATGAATCTGACTCAGAATAGCAAATCACATCTGCTTCCATGGATTTCTGTACTTATTCAGTCATTCATTCAACCAGTAACTGTCTAGTACCCACTATGCAGAAGAAATAAGAGACATTAAGCTGTCTTAAACATCTTAAGTACCATCACAAACTTAATCAGTTGAAGTTTGTACTAGATAATTATAAAGCACACATAAAACATGTAAATGTTCTAATAAAAGGCCTGATCATATGAAATTTCAAAGCTGAAAGAATGAGCACAACGCAAATGCAAAAATTTGAATTCTTAGTGAATACTATTTGAAAAATTCCATAATACAACAGAGATAGGATTTTTTTTAATAATCTTACATCAAATTTAAATGAAAAGCAAAATCAAATTCATCAAAATGGCATCTCAACCTAGTAATTCAGGTTTTTAGCACTTCTTCCTGAAAACAATACAATTTCTGTGCCAGGAGGAGAGAAGAAACTAGCCTCTCTATTCTCTTTTCTCATTATCCAGTGTCTTCCACCACAGGACAGTCCCCTGAGTTACCTCTCACTATACAAGCCTACCATCTAAGGGCTGACTGGCACAAAGGAGAAATTCTGATGCCTTCTTCGAATACTTCCTGCTAGAAACACATTTCTTCAGATGACACAGCTCTAACTCCTTGTCCCACAAGGGTGGTGTTCTTTTTAAGAAAAATCACTAGGAATTTAACTGAACAAGCAAAGTAATGTAAATCACCAGATTATAGTAAACTATTTACCAGAAACATTCTAAATGGGGGTTGGATATGATATTTAAAGTTTTCAATTTAAAAGATCACTGGCAAAAACCTAAAAGGAGAGAGATATATTCAAAAATATGTACATTGATTCATATACTTGGTTTACATCTGTTTTTTGCTGTGAAATGGGGGAAAGCCCAGATAACAACTCTTTGTAAAGGTTAAATAAAACTTCCCCGGTTGCTTTTTGAAACCCACATATATAATGACATTTCTTGGCTGAGTCTCCACATATGCCTTGCAAAAAAGTGGTAAACTTTCTCAAAGATGATGCAAACAGCAGGTATGCAAAAGCAAAGGCTTAAAAGTCACTATTTTTACAATGCTGAAAGCTCTTAGGGAGATGATGCAAAAGTATTTTAAGAACCATTCTTTGAAAGTTAAAGCAAGCGTAGCGAGCACCAAAACACAGCTTTTATAAATATGAATGATGAACTTTATTTGTTATGAATTTCATATATTCTGCCATTTTGGAAAAGAAGTCTGCTGGATGACAAAGAATACGATTTTTTTTTATCTTTTGGGGGATACAATTAAGTCTCTTGGGAACTTTTTTTTTTATTTTTTATAAGCATTTTATTATACCACTGTGAGATATACAATCACAAAGATGTTCATATTTGGGTTTTGGTCATACAGTGTTCCAGCACCCATCCCTCCACCAGTGCCCATCTCCCACCACCAACGTCCCCAGTTCCCTCCCCCTCCCCCAGCCCGCCTCCATGGCAGGTTCTTTATTTCTTTCCCTTTCTCTCTCTTTCTCTTTTCCTTCCCTTCCAGATTGTGGATTACAGAACATACATTAAAGGGTTGTCATGTGTGTCTTTTTGCCTGTATTTAACGCTCAGTTCTAGGTTGGTATTAGTACTTTCAACAATTGTTAGCACACTGTTCCATTTTCTGTCTTACCTAGCCTCTGACTCCCACAAGTTTGTGATAACCCCCTTTGACAAAACCTCCTGATACATGTTTCACTTGACCTTGGATATTGGTATCATAATACATATATATATATATATATATATATATGTCATGCAAATAAATGCAGTCATTGTATATCTGTCTCTCTCCTTCTGGCTAATTTCACCCAACATGATCTTTTCCATGTAGAACACAATTTTGCATCCCCTTCTTATTAGCTTTTGATTCTGATTCTTCATACGTACCGATATAGAATTCAAGGCAGGGGAAAGGAGGCTAATCCATTCAAGCACCTCTGTTATAAACACATCTAGTTTTCTCTTCATAGCAAGAGAAAATCATTATTGGGACAAAAGGGGAAGAAGACACAGTAACGGAAAGTGAGAGTGTAGGTAGATGCAAGGAGGAAACTATGGTGTTACTCTCCATAGAATGGAAATAGCAACAACGCCACAGATACCTGCATTAAAGGTCACAAATAGAAGCCACACGCATGATTAGTAAATGTGAGGTTCTATCGTGAGTCAGGCACTGCCACCCACCTTGGCGCTAACAATCATCACTACAGTCACAGACAGTGGGGTTTGGTGCTGAACTGCCCTTCAGGTCAGGTGTGGTAACTGCCATTAAATTCTCCTTTGTAAGTGCTGCACTTTGGTCAAGGGCTATAACAATGAAGCCTAAGTAAATAAGCACTGACTATGGAGTCAGGGAGACTGGAGCCCACAAGCCATATCTTCTATTTGCAAGATGACTTCAACTCAATGAGTCTCAGTTAAATGAACACACCTGTGACTAGTGTGCAGGACTGAGGCAATAAGTAACTGCAGTAATGTCAAGTCCCAGGCACCTTTTAGGAGTAACAGCATGAGTTCAATATCTGAGCTCTTCTTCATTGCCTGTATCTCACTTGATTTTCCATATTATTCTCTATCAACAATTACTTTTGCAGCTTATGCTATTTCTACTTTAAAAAAGAAAAATTGGGCTGGAGAGAGGAAGGAGGAAGAAGGGGAAGGGGAGGAGGAAGAGAATGGAAAGCAGAAAAGGGGAAGGAGAAGAGGGAGAAAGCAGGAGGGGAAGAGGAAAGGGAAAAGGAGAAAAAGAAGGAAAAGGGAGAAGGAAGAAAAAGGGGAAGAGAAAGAAGGAGAAGGGGAGAAGTAAAGGAGGAGGGAGGGAAAGGAGAAGAGGAAGATGAAGAAGAAAAAGAGGAAGAACAAGAAGGAGGAGGAGGAGGAAGGAGGAGGGAGGAAGAGGCTGGAGCAGGGGGGCAGGGACAAGGGAAGGAAGGAGAAAGAAAATGAAGAACTGGGCCCAACAGAATTACTACTCTCACAAAGAAGGGTGTGCAGGTTATTCTGCTCGAAGGAAAGTGACCAGAATGTAGATCATCAATATTCACAAGTGCTTCCCAAAGTGTGTTGGGAAGGCATTCAAATAGAAATCTGCCATAAAGGAGACAGGCAGTCTGGATTTGCATTGATAACAAGGCTGTCTGATAAAAGATGTCCCATACCATATGCTGTGCAGTTGTCCAGAAAACTTAGCAAGGATGTTTTCACCCAACATGTTATACACGTCGATTATTATGTACCTGTCACTACTTTCAAAGAACTACAAGTCAGTGCGAATTATACCTAACCACAGATTGTCAGATAAACGTATAAAACACACCTCAAATGGTGCAAACTTTACTTTTTAACCTAGTGGTTCTGGAGGTTGTATATTGACAGAGATGGGATCTCTGAGGGTACCTTTCATCGTTACTCGGCGAAATCAAGGGGAAACATATTCTCCAAAGGAGAGTAAATTTTGTGTGACTCTAGCTGGGTTTTAGTCATGGCTCTGCCAGTCCTGTGTTCCATGGCAAATTTCTGCTGTCCTGAATTCATCCCCTCGTGTAAAAAAGACAGTTTTAAAGTTAATCTTCTGACCCGAAGAATGGTATTGTAATGCTAAATGATTAATGAAATTAAACTGGACTAGGCTTTATAGATACCTAAGGAAATGGAGCTGCCTACAGAGAAAGGTAGTGCGTGACATAGGCACCATGATTTTGAAGGTATTATAGAGCAACATAAAAAGTAACAAATACCTTGTCTAAAAAACTAAGAAGAGGAAGTTGTGGAAACAGCCTGAACTAAGAAGCAAGATAAGAAACAGAGGCAGATCTTAAGCTCTCGAGCACCTCGTGTTTAAAATGCAGATAATATCACCTAACATTTATCTGTTCAAACATAAAGGGACTAAATAAGATCTCTAAGGATCTTACGATGCTTTAAGGAGAGTCCTTATCATATGCTCTATACTAAGATATCAACTGCTTGGTACCGATAATTACAAGAAATCTAAAAACTGAAGAAAAGACATTTTTGAGAGTAGAAAAAATTTCACAGTGGAGAAAAGCCATAGCCTGGGAGATTTTGATATTCACATTTTTTATTATTGTACAGGACCCTTTACAGTCTGGACACAACTCTCTTTTCTAGTCTTACCCCCCACATTTCACCACCAACATTTTCACACCGGTTTCAGGTTATTTACCATTCCCTGATTTGTTCCCGAAGGGCTAAAAATAAAAGAATATGACTTAAATAGACTATGCTTAAAATCAAAAGAAAGATAGTATCTCCCCAATTCTGAGCTCAAGACTTACCTGTAACTTTCTAGAATACCTCAGTACATTTAATAGCAGATGCATCATTATAAAGAAAATGAAAAGGAAAGGAAGGAGGACAAATCAGCAAAGAAATCTAGAATCAATCCCTAGAACAATATCCATAAGAGCAAGTTCAGCCAGAGCAGAGAAGACATGGGTGAGTTGCCTGAAAGACGAAATCTCCAACAAAGCTATTCCTATACTGGATAAGACCATCTCCAGCTACCTCAACTGAGATATCCTTCCTCCAATAATTACTCCCCAGGTTCCCCATGCCCGTCACGTGTTCTCTGCTTACTTGGCTTCCCATGTATTTTGCCAAGATGAGACAGTGCAATGGTCAGACATGCTGAATGAACTCCATCATTATTTTTTCTTGATCAGTGATTCACTTCCATCTTCAAATTGACTTCCCAAAAAGCCTGCCTACAGGGAAACAACATACTATTCTGCCAAATAAAAGTGACCCAATCTGTTTGGTAGCTTTAATTCTCATTAGAATTAAATAACTTCACAAACACACAAACATATACAGTTATATAGATAAGATACATGATCAACTTCCAAGGGCACAGTGAATAGGATCCAACTCCTGAGGAAAAAGCACTAAGTGGGAACAGCAAATCAGATGTCTAGAAGTATATGTGTAAATATCAGGGCTTGGATTATAATAATTGTGCAATGGGAAAGTCAGTCTCCTAAGGTACAATGGAAATAATACACGGATATGGATAATCTCAACAAATGTCTTTAATGTCCACATGACAACATATGGCATATGTATCTGTGTTTACATTTTTTTATTTGCATAATATTTCCTCTTTCCAGAATGTCATCTTCCCATTCCTTTTCCACCTGGAGTGTTCCTCATCCTACTCTCAACGGTGTAACTCAAATGTCTGCTCATCCAACATTCTTTTCCAATCACTCAGTAAAATTCACTGGGGTATCAATGTGATCTGACTCACCCTCTATGAAAACATTATGGAGATTTCCAGAAAAAAATTGTAAAAAATCAAGCTCCTATTCCTCAAACCTGAAAGCATTCATTCAAAATATATAGGAGCCAGAGCTGTAGCACAGCAGGTAGGCTGTTTGCTTTGCATGCAGCCAACCTGGGTTTGATCCCTGGAATCCCATATGGTCCCTCGAGCACCATCAGGAGTAAGTCCTGAGTGCAGAGCCAGGAGTAACCCCTAAGCATTGCCAGGTGTGACCCAAAAAGCCAAAACAACAACAAAAAACGCTATATATACACATATGGTCATTGGGCCATTTTATACAATAGCCAAAGAATTTGGAAAAAAAAATTCAAATGTCCAACACAGATGAATGAAAACTGAAGTTCTGGTATATATAAACAATGGAACACTATGTCATCACTGTCCTCCCGTTCATCATCAATTTGCTCGAGCGGGCACCAGTAACATCTCCATATGTCCTGTCTCATGCAAGTAGAGCCCAAGGGCACCTGCTTGTTCCAGGAACATAAAGAGCCTCAAATCATTCCATCAGGTCATGGGAATGAGGTCTAAAATTGTTACTGGTATTTGGCATATCAAATACGACATGGGCAGCTTGCCAGGCTCTGCCGTGAGGGTAGCATACTCTTGTAGTCATCTCTAAATCCAGCATTTATTGATGAACTCCACGGCCGCTTGTGGCTGTGCAAGCCAGGCTGTGATAGGCTGGTCTGCTGGGTGGAGTTCTGATGAGAGGGAAGTCCGGATGTGGAAAATGGAGGCCCTCATGGAGTAGGGGGGGTCGTCTGGCTTGTTGCGAGGCTCTGCAGGGGATGGCGGGCCAGGGCTAGAACCCGCCTTCCCTTCAGGGTGCCTCGTGAGCAGTTAGGCACTGGGAGAGCCAGTAGCAGCTCTGCCCCATGTCTGTGATGCCATCACAAGAAAGATAAAACCATACAATTTACTAGAACTTAGGTGGAATTGGAGGATGTCATGTTAAGTAAAGCAGGTCAGAAGAAGGACAAACATCAGATGCTTTCACTTATCTGAGGTACACTATTACAAAATGGCCCTAGATTACAAAATGAAAATGACAAGGAAAGAAACAGCAGGGAAGAAAGGACAGGAGTCTGGAGGTAACAGAGACAACAGTCAGGAACCCTTGGTGGCCATGTTGATGGAGTAGAGAAATCTATAAATATAAACCGCAAGAGCCAACGCTACTGCAAGCATAGAACACAAATTACAGTAATTGAATTTTTAAATGTGTCTATTAAGCATGTGGACTGGGTGGGCAATGGGAGGAAACTAGGGACATTAATGGAGGGATACGGACACTGGCGGTGGACAGCGTTCTAGAACATTGCACTAGATCTCCAAAACACAATTATTAGCAGATTCGTGAATCGTGGTGCCTTTGTAAACAATAATAAATGAAATCTTTCTGAAATAGCCAGAACAATCCATGCACAGCTCCCTCTGCTGATGGTCGCAAAGTAGACTGAGGAATGCAATATGGATTCTCCATCACTTACTAACCTCCCTATAAGGTCCGTGCATTCATCTAAGAAAGCAACTCAAATCATGGTGCCAGGTATGCGCTGAGTCCTTGCTAAATGTTAGAATAAAGAAATAGCAAAGAATTGAGTAAGGATAGACAGATATTGAGATGAAAATAATTCTTTGTCGGAAGCAAAAAATACTAGCTAAGGTGAGAATGGCAGATTACTAAGGAAATGTGAGAAGTTCAAAACCAGGGTTTGCAGAGAGTGTTTGGAGGAGAATGATAGAAAACAAACAGCAATAAATGTTTGCGGTTCCTAAAGGGCTGATAAAGGAGGTATTAGTGGAATGAAGCAGTAAAATGGAAACCACAATAAATTATTAGAAAGAACAATAATACCTAGAATTTAATAAATGGCAGAGTGTGGTCAGAAAATTATAAAAACTAGAAGTTTTAACCTAGTAATCAAGGTATAAATCTCTAACCAACACTCCATCACATACCATTACTAGCAAGTTATTTCATTTATATAAGCCTCAGTTTACTTTTCTATAAGAAGAAAATAACAATATATATACTTAGTGGTACAAGGATTAACTATCACCTAGCACACGGACCGAGACACTACATCAATTGCTGATAGCTGCTACTGTGATTGGTTCCAGAGGCTTAATCTCACACTATAAGTAGAGTGAACAGAAGGAAAGTAAGCACCAGAAGCTGAAAAATCATTTAATGAGAAATTAAAAAGAGTTGCCTGATCAGGGCATAGGGATTGACTTCAACTAATATCACTCTGGCTTTGGTAACAGCCTTTCTTTAAGCAGCAGTAACACCTCAGACAGACCACTACCATCCATTCCCTGAGGTGACACTTGGGATAATCTGCCCTCTTTATTTCACACTTGTTTTATGGCAGCTACTATAAACTTAAAATAATAAGTCTGAAAGTTTGTTGTTGTTGTCATCGTTGTTGTTGTTGTGTTCAGGGGCCACAGTGAGCATCACCAAGGGGCTACTTCCAGGTTACAACCTAGGAGGCCATGCAAATGCCAGATTTCACACTAAGGGACCTCACATACAGAGCAAGGGCCTCCAGCTCTCGCTGAAAGCCCTTCATGGGGCCGGAGCGATAGTCCAGCAGGTAGGGTGTTTGCCTTGCACGCAGCTGACCTGGGTTTGATCCCGGCATCCCATATGGTCCCCTGATCACCACCAGGAGTAATTCCTAAGTGCAGAGTCAGGAGTAACCCCCTGAGCATTGCCAGGTGTAACCCAAAAAGCAAAAAAAAAAGAAAAAACAAAAAAGAAAGCAAGCCCTTTATATTCTAGTTAGGTTTTCCTGGGACTCAGAGAATGAAGACAGGAAATTTTAAGAAACGTTTTGAAACTCAAGAGCATTAGAGAACTGAGATAAGGGAAACAAACATTAAAAAAATGTTCAAGGCATTCTGAAAAAGAAATGCAAACGTTCAAATGAGGAATGTATCTGACAGATCACTTGAGAAAGATTTTTTTTTTTCTTTTTTGGGTCACACCCGGCAATGCTCAGGGGTTTCTCCTGGCTCTGCACTCAGGAATTACTCCAGGCGGTGCTCGGGGGACCATATGGGATGCTGGGGATCGAACCCTGGCCAGCATGTGCCCGGCGCGTGTAAGGCAAACGCCCTACCCACTGGGCTATCGCCCGGCCCAAGAAAAATCTCTTTTGAGGCTACAGGGCATTTTCCTAAAAGCAGGTGAAAGCACAACGGTAAAGAGTGGGTGACAGGGACAGTGACCTGACATGCAGCTCTGAGGAACCTCCCTCGGTGTCCATCAGGAGTGTTATGGGAAATGGTGATTTAACTAGGGCACAAGCGCAAAACAAAAACCAAAGTTGCAAGATTCAAAATGCTATAGGTAAGTACCTAGCAGTGAACAAGAATTCCCCCCACCTCCCCGTTCCCCCCACCACACACACACACACGCACACCCTACCCACACAGAAGAAAGGTATGATGAGAAGAGTGGGCTGCACAGCGGTCAAAGCAAGAATGCTAAGCAGAATACTCTTGCAACCAAAAAGTCAAGGATAGCAGCACGTCACCAAGAACTGAGAGCTTTGAGACAGAAATTGTCCAAGTGGCTAGAATGTGGTCACCGGTGACCTTCAAGAATACAGTCTAGCACAGAGGCGGGACCCAAGCCGAGTACAAGGAGTTAATCATAATTCTTTGATCCTAACATGAAAAAGCAGTTGCCAGTAAACTGAAGGTGAAATTCACAGATAAGAGAAAAGCACATTCAATAATTGAAAGGGGACAAACTTTATCTCAAGAAAGCTTCTTAGGATTTTTAACACTTCCAGAGAAAGAGACTGCTCACTAGTTTTCTAAAATTGCCCAAATGACATACATAAAGTAGCACATGGATGTTAGATTTTTGGCTACAACTGAAAGACCAAAATTAAAAAAAAAAAATTCAGCTTTAACACTGATCTAAACTTCTGATTACAATTAATTCACAAACTACAAACAAGGCATTTCAGTAATGAAGTTATACTACAACTATAGGTAAGTTATAGTATCCTTTCTGGGAATAAATTATATATTGCTGAAGGTATGGACGATGTATATATTGCTAAATGCATGGATGATGACATTGCTATATTTAGTAAGCAACTTTTTTTTTTCTAAATGTACCCAAGTTCCATTACATGAGGCCTACTTGCTTCTTGGCTAAACATACAATTGTCTTCATTTGGTTCCAATCATAACATACTCAGAATTAATATTTCATTCAAATAAGTATTCCATTATTTTTAATTCAAGAAAGATCACTTAGAAATAGCAATACTTAAAAATAAGATGCGCCAGAGCGATAGCCAGCGGGTAGGGCGTTTGCCTTGCATGCGCCCACCAGGTTTGATCTCCAGCATCCCATATGGCCCCCCTGAGCACCGCCAGGAGTAATTCCTGAGCAAAGACCCAGGAGTAACCCCTAAGCGTTGCCGGGTGTGACCTAAAAAGCAAAAAAAAAAAAAAAAAAAAGAATAATTCTATACCATAATGAGGGAATGTGAGTAAATTTCTCTTGGGAATTGCAAAGCCCCTCAGACCTAGACAAGTCAGGTTTTCAGGTAAGAAAGGACAGGAAGAAGAATTGCAAAGCCCCTCCCACCTAGCCAAGCCAGGTTTTCAGGTAAGAAAGGACAGGAAAAGGAATTGCAAAGCCCCTCCCACCTAGCCAAGCCAGGTTTTCAGGTAAGAAAGGACAGGAAAAGGAATTGCAAAGCCCCTCCCACCTAGCCAAGCTGGATCTTCGGGTAAGAAAGGACAGGAAGAGGAAGGCCACAATCTGCCTGTCTGTGTCTCAGTCACACTTTGCCCACTCTGCCCAAATTTCAAACAGCCGGCTTGAGATCAAGTTCACTCTTTTTTGTATAAAAAATAAACTAAATTTGAAATAAAGATTGAAGTTTATATTCTTGAGCCATTTTGTCATTGGATTGTACAAAATAAAAAGATATAAATTATCGAGTCATCCTTGAGCAGGGGCCATGCTAATAATCTCTGTATTGTTCCAATTTTAGTATATTCGCTGCCGACGTAAGCACAAAAATATATAAATTTAAAATAACATTTGAGGGGCTGGAGCAATAGTACAGCGGATAGTATGTCTGGGTGTCTGACCTGGATTCAATCCCGGCATCCCATATGGTCCTCCCAGCACTGCCAGGAGTAATTCCTGAGTGCTGAGCCAGGAATAACCCCTGAGCACTACCGAGTGTGACTCAAAAACGCTCAAAAATAGAAACAAAAATATTTGAATCCTTTTATCTTTTTCATCCCAAAATCTACAATCAAAACTATTCATGTAACACAGAGATTTTATAGAGTTGGCTCATTTTGCTTTCAAAGTAGTGAAAAGACTTCAGGGAAACATACTTCAAAAAAAAAGGAATGGCCAAAGAAAAATCCATCGGGTCTCGAGCCAGGCAACAGACAACGTGCTTGTCTTCGACCTGGTGACCAAGGTTTGATCCCTAGCAGCCCATATGATCCTTTGAACCTGCCAAGTGGTCCCTGAGCACAGCCAGGAGTGGCACAAAAAATAAAATGATTGGAGGAGAAGAAGAGGAAAAGTAGAAGAAGGAGCAGGAGGAGGAAGAGGAAGATGAGGAGGAGGAGGGAGAGGAAAAGGAGGAGGGAAGGAAAAATGGAAGGGAAGCGGGAAGGGAAGGAAGAAACAAAAATCCATTACACAAAAAAAATAAATAAAAATCCAAATATCAGTGATTCAGGCAAAGTTCTAGCAAGAAAGGGCAGCAAACCAGAAAGGGGTAATCCTAATTTGGCTACAGCCCTGCCCGTAAGAAAACTATAATTATTTAGCTCTGGAGACATAGTTTGAGGTTGGATCCCTGGCACCACATGGCGCCCCAGCACTGCCACTAGTGGCCTTTTACTACTGTAAGATATGACAAACTACTACCCCCTGCAGAAAAAAAAACCTTAAACAAACAACAAAAGAATCATTCAATTACTGAACGATTATCTACCAAGAAATAAAGCAATAGCAGTTACAGTGAAGTGTGATTAAAAAAAAAAAAATCTTTTTTACCTCTGATTGCCCTTTTAAAGATCTAATAGAGGATAGTCAAATTATAGACCTCATTCCCATGACCTGATGAAATGGTTTGAGGCTCTTTATGTTCCTGGAGTGAGCAGACGCCCTTGGGGTCTACTAGCATGAGACAGGACATATGGAGATGTTACTGGTGCCCGCTCGAGCAAATCGATGATCAACGGGAAGACAGTGATACAGTGACACAGTGAATAGAGGACAGAGCACACGTAGACCAGGTAGGCACTTGCCTGCATGCAACTATCCAGGTTTGGCCTCCAGCAGCCCATATGGTCCACTGACCACCACTCGGATTAAACCCTAAGCTCAGAGCCAGGAGTAAGTCCTGAACACCACCACCAATGCGGCAACAAAATAAAAGATAAAGATCTAATAGTAAAGATGACTTTAAATTATATTTATGGTATTAGTACTTATTTCTATTTCTTTTAACGGAGTTCAGTTTCTCAAAGCACAGAAGCAAATACAAAATATTTTTTCTTCTTATAGTTCTGATCAACCCCACCAAACATAAACTCTAATTTTATTAAATATTATTTCCCAAGACGAACAAAACCATCCAACTGTACTTTTCTCCATAAGATAATTAAATGTTTCCACCTGATTTTCAAGGGGAAGAGAAGCTTGTCCTCACTTTTCCAAGCCGAGGTTAGGCCTTCTATTCCAAATAAAGTAATAGAAATAGCTGTTAGATAAAACCATCATGTCATAAAACATGACAGTAGTCACAAGTATTTGAAAAGCACTTGAAATGTGACCCTATTTGCTTACACTCCAGAAATAAACATATAATCCATGCTGCTTTCTTAATCACTGCAATCTAAATATTGAACAGCTTGGCTTCCAATATTATTTCACCAGAACGCAGAAGGAACCAGATCAGCCATTTTGGGATTAATCAGTTTAAGAATGCTCCATTTCAGAAGCCTAGACCTATGTGAGACCGACCTTCGGTTTAAACATAAACCTGGAGCAGAGAAAAGTTCTCTTCCAGTAATTTTCCTATCTAAAGACTGAGGCTCACATATTCTTAGAAAAGAAAATCTAAGTTGCTGGGGCCAGAGATGTAAGTCAAACGTAAAACAGTTGCCTTGGGGCCGGAGCGATAGCCCAGCGGGTAGGGGCGTTTTGCTTACGCGGGCTGGCCTGTGCCGCCTGGGTTCGATCCCGGCATCCCATATGGTCCCCCGAGCACCGCCAGGAGTAATTCCTGAGTGCAGAGCCAGGAGTAGCCCCCTGAGCATCGCCGGGTGTGACCCAAAAAAGCAAAAAAAAAAAATAAATAAATAAATAAAATAAAACAGCTGCCTTGCTTGTGTGGTATGGGATCAAACACCTAAAAACACCTTGCTTCCCTGGCATGGGATCAAACACCTAAAAAAAAAATTTTTTTTAAATTTGTTTCTGGGGGCCGGAGTGATAGCACAGAGGGTGTTAGGCGCCATTTGTGCTGGACTCCCCCGCTGCCACATTGCCTTCCAGCGCAGGGTCCTGTGTCCCGCGCATGCGCAGAGTCCCTGGCGTGGTGTGATTGGGCTTTGTCCAATCAGGGCATGTTTCATCAGCTCGCACAAGCTCGCGCGCTCGTCCGACCTGCGCCAGCCAATGGGAAGTGGACACGTTGACCTGCACCATTTGTGCCAGCCAATGGGAAAGCGGACACGCTGACCAGCACTGTATAAAGGCAGCTTGTGCCGAGGGTCGGGGTCCTTTCGCCATTTCAAGTCTCAAACTTCAGGAGCTCCAGTAAAGCGTGTTCTAAGAAGAATCCTGTTGTGGTCGATCTTCACCGCGGCGGTCGAGGGCGCCCCACAAGAGGGGAGGGCAAAATTTGTCTTGCACGTTGCACTCGGCTGACTGGGGTTCAGCCCCCAGCATCCCATATGGTCCCCAGCACCGCCAGGAGTAATTCCTGAGCAAAGAGCCAGGAGTTAACTCTGAGCATTGCCAGGTGTGACCCAAAAAAGAAAAAAAGTTAAATTAAATTAAAAAATAAATAAAATTTGTTTCTGATCAACAGATGGCAATACTATGTTAATAAATATTAGCAGAGGTCAGGGGGAAAGCAGTGAGCAAAGTAGTGAGCCAAAGTACTTTGCCAAGTAGGGAGCAAAGCAAACGAAGCTTGAAACACATTCCACAATTTCTGCCAGGTATTTTCCAGAAGCCAAGCCCACCCTCAACTTTCCTCTCTTTCGACCAATTCCACCTGTGACCTTTAAGAAACTTGCACTGAGCAAGTCAGGAACTAAACATAGAAAAGGAAGATGAAAAACACCACTCCACTACCTTTGCCTCAACCTGAATCTCTGGCTTAAACCCTCTGACTAGCAATACATCTTAGCTGAAAGGAAAGTTAAAAAAAAAAAAAAAAAAAGGCTTAAAATTGAGGCTTCTGGATATCCATTCCTGAATTCACCCTCCGCCTCCTTCTTTCCCAGAGGTAAGCGCTTTGCCGATCTGGCGTGTCTATCAATCTTATCATATTAAGCATATTTAAACATTGTCCACATGTGACTGCTTTCACCGAATTAAACTCCAGAGGCCACAGGCGGTGTTTGACATTGTTCTCCGTGCACAGCACTTGACAGAAATCACTTAAATGCTATAAACAATGCCGAAAAAAATTAATAAATATTTAGTGAAACTAAAAGACGAAACCACCCACTGTTACAAAAGGGGTAAAGAAACAAAACTTTCCCCCCATTTACAAGACTCATCCTAGGCATGCATCAACCAAATAAAGTTGGTGCAAAAAATTCAAAAACGCGGGTTTGAATTTAAAATAATGAATAAAATCAAAGCTCAGAAACAAAATTTGGATTGTGAAGAATACGTCTTTCATCCAAATGGTTCCCTATAAATTCAACAATTGTGATTTATTCTGATGCTTTTTGTTTCGTCACATTCAAAGTTATTTTTCTATATTCCCTAAGCAGCAACAAATAACACTATGCATAAGGGCTGATATAATTACATGCCAAAAAGACAGACCAGCACCCTCACACTCCAAACTCCCTCTGTGGCTCCTTCATGCCCCATATGTTGCTAATAAAACCATCTGAATGATACCTATGAGACAGTTTTACTGACACAGTAGCAGGCCTCTTGGTTCTTTACAAGGCAAAGTATAACATCAGAACTGTTACAAATGCAAATTTAAAGATGGAGACAAACAGAAATGTACATTAGATGGATGTGTGTCTACAGAGGTACAGATATGTACGTGAAGCACAAAATTTATATTAAAACCACAATTGCATTTGACTTTACAAACTTGAAAATGCATGTTCTAGACGTGCAGAGCTTTCAACATCTGACAACACTCTGAAATACGTCTAGCATTATTGTTTTTATTGCCAATGTGATCTGTTCAAATGTGACTAGTAGAAAATGACAGGCAGAATCTCAGTTAAAATTATCAAAAAATATGAAAAGGAATGAAAACAAGTGAAACATAGAAATAATAATTGGGAATTTTACAAATTTAATAAGTTAAGTAATTTAGTATTTGTGCATTTCTACTTGAAGAAATTGAAACCCGTTCGTTCATCATATATACAAATTCACCATATGTAAAATTTCCTTAAAAAACACATGATTGCTGAAGTGAAGTTATTAATAATAAAAAAAAGTAAACTACATATATTGACATTATAGGAAAATACTCAATTGGACAATACATTCCCAGCTACTAGAAAATTTCTCCAGGGGGGCATCTCCCTAAGACGTTATTTCAACATGACCCCAATTAGTAAATCCTCTGAGAACAAGACTCCTTTTCACAAGTGAATCTAAGGACAAAAGGGGTGTAGGAATCCTGGTGTTATTTGAGCTGTGATGGCAGTTAATAAAAAAAAGAGGAGGCCGAATGCTGGATGAAATACAAATCTTTCATGGACCTTTCTGACTACTATCCTGGGACCCCAAAACGCCAAATCCACACGACGGGCAGAAGATCTCCATGGGAGAAGGTCTGGAGAGGTAGCCTGAGCTGGTCTTGTTGAATACTTAAACTTTTCCACTCACCCCCTTTTACATCTGAGACATTTTTATATTACCCAAGACTTATAGATACATATAACACTAACCAATAACAAATCATAAAGAAACTGATCTAAAACACTCCCCACATTCAGTTCCGAGAACTACCATGGGATCAGTACCACATTTATAGGTTCTAGAGAGGAAGGCATGAACAAGTCTTCATACCACTCCGGAACAGAGAGTTGTGGCTCCAGAGACTAACTTCTGACATCGAAGACAGAGTGCAGCACATCTGTCTGAAGAGGTATTACTCTATCAGAAATAAGAGAACTCTACAACTGCAGGGGGTGAGGTATCCAGTGCACCCCTCTACCAAAAGCAAGAGGGCTCCATGCAGCACTCGCTGCGTGGAGATGGTAGAAGATGGCAGAAGATGACTTGGTAGAAGATGTCTTAAGTCTCTTTGGGAAAACTCACCACCAAAAAAATAGAAACAAAAGCGGTATTTCTCGCCCTTTGCTTTAAGCCTTGCTTAAATACTAGTATATAATTTCTGCCTAAAACCTCTTCCTCTTCACTGAGGTTTGAATCTCATCCACTCCAACAGAGTCCATCTTTAAAAGGATCCAGGGCCGGAGCGATAGCCCAGCGGGTAGGTCGTTTGCCTTGCATGCGGCCGGCCTGTGCCGGCCCGGGTTCAATCCCCGGCATCCCATATGGTCCCCCGAGCACCGCCAGGAGTAATTCCTGAGTGCAGAGCCAGGAGAAACCCCTGAGCATCGCCGGGTGTGACCCCAAAAAGCAAAAAAATAAATAAATAAATAAATAAAAGGATCCCAGTGTCTACTTACAGGTCAAACATTCTAAGGGAGCTATGGCCGACTAGTTCCTGGTTACAGGTCCCCTGGCTTGCTCTCAGCTATAGCATAGCACTAACCACCATCATTCCACTTCCGCCCACTGCTCCTTCCTCAAGTACTCTCACTGCAAGGGAGTTTCACACTGAAGGACTTCACCCTGGCCTCTGAATTCCAACCATCCTCTCTGACCTCTCTGACCCTCATGCCTATACTAGTTTTATCATTAACGTTTTATCAGCACCTAAGAGCAACTGGAGTTCAGAGAAAAACTACCTATCTTACTCACTGAGAAAGGCCTTACTGTCTATCTATATAATACTGAATATAAAACCCTTATCTCCCAAGTTGGTTAATAACACCTGGAACTAATACTTATAAAGTCAAACAGAGTCCAAAAAGAGACCATTTTAAAAAGTAAATTAATTCTACTCTAGTTTATACACAGATGCATACAAACATCCAGCCACACAAACGTTGCTTATGTCCAGAGAAATACCAGAAGACATACTTCAGACACTAAAATAATGATATACTTATTTCTATTAATTGTTCAGCTCCCCAGGGATACTGATGATCAATCCAATTTGAAAATCAATGCCGCTCCAGATTTAATGTCCTGCTTGCATTCTGGAAGTGACTAACTCAAAGCAATTATCTAGTGAGCTTGAAAAATATTAACAGATTATATTTATCTTATCTAATGCAACTGTTAATCTTTATATTTTTTTCTATCACTTAGAAAGGGATAGTCATGTGTATACACTTTTCACAGATAAATAAAATTCATATATGAGTTAAAAAATTTTACTAATTGAAATTTTAGACCCTTTTCCTTTATAAACAATGTCCTGGAATTGCTATCAAGAACTAATAAAGTCAGAGAAATGTTTATGCCCAATGTAGCAAGGTCTAATCCTTACCACCAGAACCATGGCCTGGCTGGAGTGCAAACCTGAATACACTGTAATGACACACCTCAAAATCACATTTCACACCCCTGTACTACAATAGACCAAAACATTTGCCATCTTCTATAAAATAGCAAGTCATTGCATCAACACTCACAATGTGCACAATCAGACTGATGTAAGCCTGTCCAAAACAAAAAAGTAGTAGATAGTCATGGTACGCACTAGCACATCTTATTAACATACATACAGTACATTTCAATATACTTCATTTAAGAAAAATTCAAAACAAAATAAAGCTGATAATCGTTGTTGTCCAACCTAAGCATTAGATACATGAGGACATAAGCAAATTAAATTGGTGAGTGGTGGATAAAAACATTATTAAATTTAATGCTCTTAGTTTGACAACATATGTACCGAATATTTTAATTTTATATATGTGGGGTTTTTTTTCTTGATAGTAGTGGTCAACATAATAGGTAAAACTAGAAACAGAATTTAGACAGAATACAGTGACTTGGGTTCAACAACCAGCGGTGCAGGGTAATTGTCCCAGCTCGGTGGTACATAGGGACCATGCAGTGCCAGGGATCGGACCCAAAGCACACACTCTGTCCATTGAGCTGTCTCTAAGACAAAATAATTTAAGGATAACTTTATCCTCACCCCAACTTCATCTTAGTGCCACCCCGCCACAAATGTGTCCAAAGCAGAAATACAAAGATTTATAATACATATTTCAAAGAAAGCTGTTTCATAAGAACGCATATTTATTTTGTAACTGGCAAAAATGGCTGAACATAGCAGCCTCAGTGGCATGCAACAGTCATGTCCTCTACTGCCAAGTGTAAAATTTAAAGCAATTGACACATTATTATATATACCGTATATAATATATATCTATATAATTCATAACTTTTAGCTATGAAAATGGTGCTTTTTAATCTCTAGATACTTTAAAAGTCAGTCTTCATTCTTTTTGGATTTTTGCTTTGTTTAGTTGCTTTTGTTTCTTTGGGGGATTTTTTTGACTCACAACTGGCAATGCTTAGGGGTTACTCCTGGCTCTGCACTCAAGAATTACTCCTGGCAGTGCTCCGGAGACAATATGGGATGCCGGAGAGTGAACTCAGGTTGGCGCCATGTAAGGTAAATACCCTATCCACTGTACTATCACTCCAGTCCCTTATTTTGTTTAGTTTTTTGGTAGAGGCGACATTCCCAGAAGTCCTCAGGAGTCTACTCTTGGCTCTACACATAGGAACCACTTCTGACGGTTTTGGAGCTACCATATGTGGTGTCAGGGATCAAACAGGGCTCGCCTGTTTTCAAGGCAAGTACAGAAAGGCAATTTATGTTAATACCTGGACCAGCTCCAGGATCCTATATGCTTAAACATTAAAGTTTTTACTTCATGCAGAGTTACTGAAATTGCTAGACTGTCTTATATAACTGCCTTGAATCACAGTTGTGGCTGGAAAGCTATATGGTATCATTTTGCCAGACTCCTTTGCGACTTGAGATCGGCAAGTACCCAAGAGTTCCCAAGTAAGAACAGTGGGGAGAGACCAGAAGAGAAGCAGCAAGATGAGTGAGCTATAAGGCAGATAGACTGTCCGCTCAGCAACGACTCAGGCAAAAGGATAGAGTTTCTGGGGCCAGCAGGAAGGGCTGAGACACTTCATTCAGCAGTTTCTAAACTTGAAGAGTCCACAGAGTTCTAAGACCACAGATAGCAGAGGCTAACCCATGGAAAGTGTAGTTACAAGAGTTGTGCCTGGAAGGCTAGCCTAGAAGCTGTCCCTCCCCTCCAAGAGCCTGTAAACTGTAAGACCTTAATAAATCCCTTCCATTTAAAGTAATTTTAATGACCCCATTGTCTACCACCAGCAGTCCTTCCCATTACACTGAGTAAGCAAACAGAACATAAAATCAACTTTCATATGCAATTAGGCTTTAAAATAGAGGCCTATGGTTGCACAACAATGCTTAATGCCACTAAACACACTTTTGTAAGTGGTTAAAGTGGTCAATTTCATGTGAGGTATATTTTATCACAGTAAAATGTATAATTTTTATAAACATTATAAGCTTTATGCAGATCTAAAAGTCAGGAACTCTAAGGTCAACTGGTTGTTTTTCACTATTACTTTTCCAGTAGAATCCAGCAAGTGAGCTAATTTGCTCTAGATTAGTTCTTAGTCTCTGTAAGACATGGATGAAATTTCAAAGGAAGTTATGAGTAAGATGGACCTAAAATTCTATAACAGGTGAAATGAGAGAGTAAAAAGAATAAGGGAGGGGCCGGAGCGACAGCACAGCGGGTAGGGCATTTGCCTTGCATGCAGCAGACCTGGGTTCGATCCCGGCATCCCATATGGTCACCTGAGTACCGCCAGGAGTAATTCCTGAACAAAGAACCAGGAGTAGCTCCTAAGCATTGCTGGGTGTGATCCAAAAAAGCAAAAAAAAAAAAAAAGAATAAGGGAATGTTTGTTGCAAAAAATACTATGTGTCTACTATGGGCAAGTGCTGGACAAATGTTATCATGTAAGCCCTACAATAACAATACTCACCAAACATGTTCTCAATATCCCTGTAAGTAAAGTGTTATTATGCTTTCATTTTTATACTGCTGAGAAAATGGAAGAAGAAAATCCAAGCAACTTGCCCAAGGTGCACAGCTAGTGACTGCTGGAGTAATGACAGATAAGATCTGAGTGACTCCAACGCCCTGGCTCTTTCTGCACCTCGTTTCTCTTACAGACTGCCACCGCCACAGTGCTCAGCAGGCAAGGGCTAATTAAATTATCTGCCGTGATGAAATCATTGTACAGCTAGGGAAGCAATTCCTGAAAAGCGTCACCTAGGCCATTAATATAGAATGCCCTATAGAGTCAAGTGTGATGTTCAAATACAGAAATAACTAGATGATGATAATGATGATAATGATAATCGCACCAGCTACCATTTACTGAGTGCCTATTACGTTTAAAGCACTCCATATACATTGCTGCATTTAATCCCAGGAAGAAATGCACAGTAGGTGTTACTTCCATTTTACAAAAGAAAAGAAAATGAGATGGAGAGAGATTACAGACTTTGCAAAACTGGTACCACAAATCAAGTTCAGAGCCAGAATCTGGAACCTGTGTCTGTGACTCTAGAGTATAGGGTTGAGGCCCAAATTTACACTTCTTTTTGTCCTTGGAAGAGCCAAACATGGGCCCCTTATGAAAGGAAATATTCAATAAGTCCATAATTTTACTAAGTTATAGACAAGTGCAACCCTTGCACACTAATTATATGCACCATATTGGCCTTAGATAACTCTGAAAGCCAGGAAATCACCTGCAGGACATCTGATTTCGTAGGGCTGGAGGGAGCCCAAGAATCTACAAAGATTTTAATCTACAAAGATCTAACAAGATTAAATACTGGCACTAGATCACACAAGTTTCAGTTGTCACCATCCTAAAAACTTCTCTGTATACCAAAGAATAATGATAATTAGGAAGAGAATATTTATCTCCTCTTTAGTAGAGAATGGCTTAGCAATTACAGACACACAATATGCACTTGTTAGGAGTTTTGAGGGAGGATATAGGAATAGAGGTTAGAAACTAAAATTGAATACAAGAAAATTACAGTTTGAATAAACAGAATGTAGTTATAAAGTACATAACAGCTACATAACATAAATGTGAAGATCCTGCATACACACAAAAGCATTGCCAACCTGGTAAACACCTTACATTTTGATTAAGAATGGGCCTGATTTAAGTGAAAATAACATTAATAAGTATTCCTCAAACAAACATTACTACTCTTGGCAGAATTAAAAAGTTGTCAGCTATGGGAATTCTGCATACCCAAGATGACAATAGTAAGTTGCAAAAGATCCAACCAAGGTAGTACATATACCGTGGTGGAGTCACTGTGCTCCTATTCTCTTTTATTGACAAACCGAGGAAAAACATTATTTATTTTCATTATGGCAGACTCACCCATATATAGAAACAGTTGCAGTTGGAGTTAACTCAAAATCCAGTCTAAAACCATGTCCATCCTTAAATTTTTAAACTACCACTTAAAATTACATGCTAGGGTGAGAAAATAAAAACACTGGATGATCAACATATGTGAAGCTGAAAGAAACAAATTGTGAAAAAAGCAATTAAACAATTCCTGATTGAAATGAACATGATACACATTCAAAAGAAAGGCAAACTGAGGGACTGCGGAATAAATATTGTGAGTAAGACACTTGCCTTGAATGTGGCCAGCGCCAGTTGAATCCTCGGGCACAGAGCCCAAGGGCTGCTGGTTACCACCTAAATATTGTGGTAAGAGTGATTCCTGGCACAGAGCCCAAGAACTGCTGGATGCCACCTAAATAGTTAAAAAAAATAGCAGGAACTGAGAAGGTTAATGGGGGGAAGGAGGAGAGACCACGGGACGATGGGGATGGGTTCCTGACACCTGTGGAATGACAGATCTAGTGAACAACATAAAATGGCATAAAATGACTTCAATACTATTGCAAAATATGCTGCCTCGATTTAAAGAAAGAAATTTGTTAATAAAATAATTTGATCTACTTTTACATAAAATATGTTAGCAAATGCAATCATTATGAGGGACTGGTTTTCCCTTAAAGAAAAAAGCAATCCATTATTTAGTTTCTGTCTTTTTTTTTTTTAATTGCAAGCTCTACCCAGTAGTACTCGGAGACATGCAGTGCCAGAAAGAGAACCCAGGGTTTCCACATGCCATGAACACTATCTGACTATTTTTGAGTGTTTTAATTCCACTGACAACAGAACTCGTGAAGTCTACAATGATACCTTATGAAAAGTAAGAATAAAAAAATACTATTTAAAAAATGAAACATAATGGAATAGATAAAAAAAACAAATGTGAAACAGCCTAAATGTTCACTGATTGTACAACTGAACATAATACATTCCTAAAAAACACACTACTATTTGAAGTTTGTTTTGTTCTTAATTTTACTCATTTATTTGCTTTGGGTTGGGTGAGGGGGCAACACCTGGAGGTGCTCAGGGCCTGGCTCTATGCTCAGGGATCCCTCCTAGCTGTATCATGACATTAATGTGTGCCAGCGGTAGAATCCAAGTTGACTACATATAACATGCGCGCCTTATCAGCTGTACTCTCCAGCTCAATATAAAATAGTTTCAACCAAAATATAAGTGTCCGTTATTTTAATAAATCTTTGAAATGGTCATTTCAGTAAAAAGTTGATTGTTAGGTGAGAAGGGAAAGCAAACTATGAACAACGTATACTCTTTGCTTTCAGAGGGTAAAGTCCACCAAGGAAAGCTCAGGTGGCGCAGGGGCCATGCACAGACAAACCAACGGAGGCAGTTTACTGTCTGGTCCACTGTCACAGTGCGCGCAAGCCCGGCATGGCTGGAGTCACCAGACTCCCACCCAGAGATGCTCAGGACCTCCAGGTTGATTCTCTGGGCTGGAGCTGGAGCCCAGTGGGTAGGGCGCTTGCCTTGCATGCAGCTAGCTCATGCCCGCCCTGGTTCGATCCACGGCATCCCATATGGTCCCCTGAGCACCGCCAGGAGTGATTCCTGAGTGCAGAGCCAGGAGAAACCCCCTGAGCATTGCCGGGTGTGACCCAAAAAGCAAAAAAAAAAAAAAAAAAAAAAAAGGTTGGTTCTCAAGGGGCCACTTGGGGCCAGTACTCAAACTCCAGTTCCAACACAATCCCAGGCATTGCCACTGACTTGCGAACTATCTCCCTGACAAGGATACTTATGCTTTAAGAATTCCCCTCGGACTGTGATGAAAGGAAGCAGGTACTGGTGGAGCGCTTGTTTTCAGAACCCATTTTGCACGAAACCCTATTACTAATAGAATTGTAAATAATCATGTCTCAAATAGGAAATTTTAAAAAAGAAGCCCCTCATACATTTTCCTCTAGTTCAATTCCTTTCAGTCACAACACCAATACTTGTTCTAATTTCCAAGCATCTATATATCCTGATTTCTTCATCTCTCACCGCAGTCTACCATCTAACATTCTGAGTCATGCATTTTCCTCCATGTAGCTGAGACCCTAGGACATTCCAGCTACTAAATAGTCACTTTACAAAAATTACGCATACAAAGTCTGAAGCAACAGGATCATTACCTTGGGCACCAGGTGCGCAAATGCAGAGAGGTTTCATAAACGCCCAATGTCCTACAGTGAGAAGGCAGTTGAACATGGAATCTGAGGCCTCCGAGTTCAGTTGTATTCGCAGTAAATTAAAGAGGCTAAGGATTATTCCATGCAACTTTATATGCAAAATTTCTGCAAATATTTTCTTCTTTTTTTTCAAACTTATGGACAGTCCATTGCTGCCTAATGTCTAGTCGGTCTCTAAAGATCTGTGTCTTTCTAGTGGCAAACTGTGCCCTGCTGAAACAGAGGCCATTTTCAAGATTAGCCTCACACTTTGCCAGGATAAGTTCTGAGCAAGTACATCAAGAAACTCCCTACTTAAGGAGAAAATCATTGACACCTTTCTTCTTTTATGTCACAAAAGCTACTCACAGGAAGTTATCAATGACCAATATTTCCTGAAGTATTCCCACAAAATATTTAATGAATAGAAAATGCTGAGTAAAATTGGGATTAAGGAGGGACTGATTTTTTTTTTTTTTTGACTGGAGGGGGAAAAATGCTTTTGTGCTCATTTTATTTTCACTTTATTATACCGGGTGAGATACACAATTACAAAGCTGTTCATGATTGGGTTTCAGCCATCCCTTGTTCCAACACCCATCCCTGTGCTCAAATTTTTATGCAAATATTCTGAACTCCACAGAAGAGTCGTCAACCACGTTAGGGCCCTGTTGTTCACTGATTGCCTCAACATGAGTGTGCCACTTCAAATTAACTTCCAGTCAACTGTACCGAAAGAAGTAAAAATTGACTTTTTTTATCTATATGTAATATAATTTTCCAAATGTTTTAGTGATAAGATGTTCAGAAAGGCAACTAACTAGAAAGAGAATAGAAACATGAGATCAGTCTATAGTTTCTGAGGAAGAGCTATAAAAGGAAATAGTGAATGTTACATTCAACATTACCTAGTGAGGCTCCACCAGCCATATTCCCTGAACCTTCGCTTGTTCTTCCAACCCCACAGGTAAGATTAACTGCAGGCTGACAACTTTTAGATCACTTGGATCACTTGTCTTCCCGTTGTTCATCGATTTGCTCGAGCAGACACCAATAACATCTTCCTACGCCCTGTCAGCACAAGCTACTGTAGCCCATGGGCATCTGCTCGCTCCAGGAACAGGAAGCGCCTCAAACCATTCCTTCAGGTCAGGGAAATGAGGTCTATAACCGTTACTGGTTTTTGGCATATCAATTACTACATTGGTAGTTTGCCAGGCTCTGCCATGAGGGTGGGATACTCTCGGTAGTAGGCTCTCAGTTTGTGCATTTACTGATTTAACACATTACTGTAGGTAAAGCAGTTAAGATGTGTCTGGTCCCTGTAAGCCCTGTGGGTAAGGGGCATGTGACTTTTAGACAGTCACATGAAAAGCCAACTTTCCTCCGACTTAACATAGGTGTCTCATATATCTAACCCCAATAAAATCTATTTAGAGTCCCACAGCCTAAGAAAATTACTGCCATCCATCATTGGAAAAGTAAAATTCTTCTATTTTCCTAAATGAGTGTTGTGAACATATGGTATATGTATCACATGCTAGTGTCACCAGGTGAGTTGTTAAAATATATGTCAGATAGTAACAGTGTCAAGTGACAAAAACAACTTAATAACAAGTGTCAGTCATGTCTCTTATTCAAAGGGAAAAGAGCACAAAGATCAAGGGAACACAGTATCTACCTAGCAGCAGAGGCATTTCATGACTGGCTGGGAAGTTACGAATTTTTTATAAGGCTCCCAGGTCCTATTTTCTTGCTAAGGTGAGCTTGTTAATGCTGAACTGGAAAACTGTGATTTGCCTTAGAGTTCCTTGACAGCGAGATGCTTCTTGCGCAGGCTGACTTAAGGTTTAGACATCTGAAACATGGGCAAGTCCTGGGGGCTGACTCTACTGTGTGGGTCCCTATACAAAAATCATTGTGATGAACAGATACCGAGATCACTGCCAAAACAATTCCTAGCCAGTCCTCTGAAGCAAATAATATTCTTCAAATAGATGAACTTCAAATTCCAAGCAGAAATAAAAAAACAGGGGTCACAGAGATGAAACAGGGGTTAAGACACATGTCTGGCACGTGACCAAGGCTAGTTGGATTCCCAGTGATGTATCTGGTTTTCTGAACAAAATCAGAGAACCGGAGCTCAGAACAGGAAGTAAGCCCCGAGCACCATGCCGTGTGACCTTAACCCCCTGCCCAAAATAAAAAAGAAAGAGCTAAAAGAAAATGAATTCAAAAGTATTGCCCTCCTTCTTTTTTAAAGGTAAAAAAAAAGTGTAAAGAAACTGCAATTTGTTCATCAATAGAATATCAAGAGGGCAGAGACCAAAGTGAATATTAAGGATATTTTAAAAAGCATTTTAAGATAACTGTCAGTTGCAGTCCACTTGTATTGTGCAAAAAGTAAAGAGTCAAAGTTTGAAAGGCTGGTTTGACTCAAAGAAAATTAGCACTGAAAAAAAACCCAAAAATTTTAAAGCACATTAGTTACTCGGGGATATTTTTCAAGATTGATTAAAATAGTAAAACCCTTAAAATTAACATGCCAGCTCAAAAGGCTGAGCTTCTTATTCACATGCAAAAGGCCTAACTTTGGCCTCATAGACCCTAAGGCACACAGAGCACCATCAGGATGAAGCCAGGAGCAGCCTGAGCACTGTCTGAGCAGGCCCTCCCCACAAAAAAAAAAAAAAAAAATGGTCTAAGCTAATACATAATAACTGATAAAAAGAATTGCAACTTGGGGCCAGAGTGATAGTGCAGTGGGTAGGGCGCTTGCCTTGCATGTGGCAGACCAGTGTTCAATCCCGGCATCCCATAAGGTTCGCCAAGCACTGCCAGGAGTAATTCCTGAGTGCAGAGCCAGGAGTAACCCCTGAGCATCGCAGGTGTGGCCCCCAAAAGCAAAATATAAATAAACGAATAAATAGATAGATGAATGGATGAATGAATAAATTATTGTGATGATTCCTACTACAGGGAAACGCCTGCATTTTAGAAGTCTCCTCCTAAGACCTGCAGAACTCCAGCAGTCTCCTTTGAATGGCAATGCCTTGGAGTTGACGGAGCCCTTCACAGCTAGAATTTTCCCTAGATTATTCAATGTTCATGAAAATGTTTGAGTTAGTCAAGTCTATTTGAAACCCTAAGATAAGGAAAAGGACTACCTAGGTTTATACGTGACTGCATTCAAAGCCTCTTTAAAAGTGCATACATTCAAGATACAAGTGTTCAATTAATTAGAGGGAGGGTCACAGTCTGGAGCTAACCAAAGAAGGAATAGATGCCCCACTGAAAACTTGATTCACCAGAAGATTCAAACTGTGCAAGAAATGCTGCATTCCAAGGAAATAATTCCAAATTTCTTGACCAACATTAAGCCAAAACCCCACCCCCATAAAACCATCTGAAAAATTCAAGACCAAAGTACTCCTGGGTGGGGCCAGAGCAAAAGCACGGGTGGGTAGGGCATTTGCCTTGCAAGCAGTTGCCCCAGGTTAGATCCTCCGCATCCCATATGGTCCCCGAGCACTGCCAGGAGTAGTTCCTGAGCGAACAGCCAAGAGTAACCCCTGAGCATCTCCGGGCGTGACCAAAAAAGGAAAAAAAAAAGTGCTCCTGGGACCTCTAAGTGTGGCTCTTGTGGTCATATGCCTATATCAACTAAGGAAAAAAAATACAATAAATCACATGAGAATAAAAATGGCATACCAGCAAATAACTACATAGCATAAAATGAAGCAGTAATTAAGGAATAGAGAAATGGGGGAGAAAAAAATTATATAAAGCAATCAGAAAAATGATTGGCATAAAATCATACCTTTCTCAGTAATTATGTAAAAAACTAATAAATGAAACACTGCAAAGGCAGAATTAATCAGAAAGCATTTATCTATCCATACGTTATCTATGAGAAATGCACTCTATTTTCAAAGAATGGGGAAATACAGCGTACCAAAAATAATCAAAAGGTACCTGAATTGCCCTTACAATTAATCTCATGAAATAGAAATTAAGAAAAAAAATTTTAAGTGATGCAAGAAAGAGCATTTAGAATGATAAAAAGTCAAGTTTATGACAGAACAATTAAACATGTTATATTTTATATACATATATGTAATAAAAACACCCCAAGTAACATGAAATGAAAGCTGACAGAACTGAAGGGAAAAATACATATTTCAACAATAATACTTGAGACTACAGTGCCTCACTTTCAATACTGTAACTGAAAGAAATCGGCAAGCGATCAAAAAAATTAAGCAGAAAATTTAAACAACACTATAAACCAAAAACAATTAAGAGACATAAATAAAACATATACCAAACAACAGAAGAATAGACATTCTTCTCAATTATACTTAGACTATCGGTTGGATCATAAAACAAACCTCAATAAATAAAAAAAACTGAAATTATAAAAAGTATGCTCCACAACTACAATGAAATAAAAGTTAGAAGTCAGCAAAAGAATGAAATTTTGGAAATTAACAGCAACGTGTAAATTAAGTAACATACTTAAAATAACCAGTAAAGGAAAGGAGTAATCAAAAGCAAATTAAAAACAAACTTAAGTTGACTGAAACACCTCCCAAAAATAGAGAACAAAACATTTCCAAACTTGTTCTATGAAACTAATATTCTCTTGACAAAACCACACAAGAAAGTCTCAAGAAATCTAATATACCTTTACATGCATAACTCTCCATGAAATGTTAACAAGCAAATCCAAAAACATGAACTAAGGCATGACTAAGATACAAGTATTCCAGAGTGTAAGGTTAGTTTCAAAAGGTAACTAGCCATCGGTTAAATTTAAAGAATATACTGTATTAAAGAGGATAATGGAAAAGCATATGATCCTCACAACTGACAAAAAAACAAATAGCACTTGACAATATCTAACATGTTTTCATAATCAAAACATAAGCAGAAAGTAATCTCAACCTAATAAAAAGATGGGAAGTATAATATTATACATCATGTGTAACATTAAAAGACTAAAGAGTCTTCCCTCTAATATCAAGTATTAGAGGAGGATATTCACTCTTATCAGGTAGGTTAATAATGCATAAAAGTTCTAAATAGGTAAGTCTTATGCAAGAAAAAGCTATGAAGCAACCACTGAGACTATCAGAATTAGTGAATTCAGCAAGTCTTAAGTCAAAAGATCAACTTATAAAAGCCATCTGTATTTCCATATATTAGCAATAAACTAAACAGTGAAAAAATAAGAAAACAATCCCATTTAAAATAGCATCAAAATGAATCAAATGCCTAGGAATAAATTTGGTTACATAAATGGAAGACTTGTACTTTGGAAACCATAAAGTATTAAGAGGTATTAGACATGTTTATCAAAGAACTCAGTATTACTATCCCTAATAATCATCTTTTTGTTGTTGTTGACCACGTATTCATCTTCTTTAGACAATATTATTCAAAACCTTTACCCATTTTTTTAAATTTTCATTTTGTTGAGTTGTCAGAGGTTTTTAGTGAACTGCAAATTCAAGTCAAGTATCAGAAATATAATTTGAAAATATTTTTCCCATTCAATTTGACAAAACACTTTTTGGCCATGTTCATTGCAGCACATTATTTTGCATTTTGAACAAACATGATATACCAAAGTTAGATATATGCTAATTTAGTCCTATTATGGTACCACTAGTGTCAAAGAAAGTGTTTCCTGAATGAAGCTCATACCACTACTCATGGTGCCTCCATAGTTCTGTTCAGCTGAAATGCAAAAGAAATGGACCCCAGCGGCTCCCAAAACATATCAGGAAATGAGTTTCCTTCTACCTCTGAAGTCGGCGGGGGAATGGATGAAAACTCAGGAGTCCAGTGCAGGGGCCGGAGCGATAGCCCAGCGGGTAGGGCATTTGCCTTGTATGCAGCTGGCCTGTGCCGCCCGGGTTCGATCCCCGGCATCCCATGTGGTCCCCCGAGCACCGCCAGGAGTGGTTCCTGAGTGCAGAGCCAGGAGAAACTCCTAAGCATTGCCAGGTGTGACCCAAAAAGGCAAAAAAAAATAAATAAAATAAAATCAAGGGTGTAATATCCTTCTTTAAAATCTTCATGTTCTAGCTAACTAAAAGTTGTTATTAATAAGTCAGAAGACGCACAGACGTGTGACATATGAGGTGTTCTATAACCTTTAATGGCATCAACCACCTAAAAATAATACTTATGAACCCTTATAAAAGAGTCAACACTGTTTATAGTCCAATAGCCTATTGCTCCCCTAAAGCTATAAGCAAAACCGCAGATTACTCTATAACACATGACTTGACTACTCTTTTTTTTCTTTTTTATATTAAACATTTTCTTATACCACCATGAGTATACAATTACAACGTTGTTCATGTTTGGAGGTTTCGTTCACATAGTGTTCCAGCACCCCGCCCTCCATCAGTGCCCATTTCCCACCACCAATGTCCCCAATTCCCTCCCCCTCCCATAGCCTGCCTAAATGAGAGGTTCTTTATCTCTTTTCTCTCTCCCTCTCTCTTTTCCTTCTCTTACACATTGTGGGTTGCACTACATACACTTAGAAGCCATCATGTGCATTTTTTTGCCTGTATTTAATACTCAGTTCTATGTTGGTATCAGCCCTTTTATTCACACATTTATTCACACATGTTCCCTTCTCTATCTTACCTAACCTCTGACTCCCACACGTCTGTGGTAATTTCCACTTTTGGTAAGATCACCTGATATATTTATGTCATGCAAATAAATGCAATCATTCTATGTCTCTCTCTTTCCTTCTGACTAATTTCACTCAACATGATCCTTTCCATGTCCATCCATTTATAGGTAAATTTCATAACTTCATTTTTCCTAACACCTGCATAGTATTCCATTGTGTAGATGTACCACAGTTTCTTTATCCAGTCATCAGTTCTCCGGCATACTGGTTGTTTCCAGGTTCTGGCTATTGTGAATAGTGCTGCTATGAAAATAAAAGAGCGGATTGTGTTTCCGCTGTGTGTTTTTGGCTTCCCAGGGTTATTCCCAGGAGTGGTATAGCTGGGTCAAAAGGGAGCTCAATTTCTAGTCTTTGGAGGAATGTCCATATTGTTTTCCAGAAAGGTTGTACAAGTCGACATTCCAACCAACAATGGATGAGAGTCCCCTTTTCCCCGCATCCACGCCAGCACTTGTTGCTTTTACCCTTTGGGATATGGGCCAGTCTCTGTGGTGTGAGGTGATATCTCATTGTTGTTTTGATTTGCATCTCTCTGATGATTAGTGATGATGAGCATTTTTTCATATGCCTTTTGGCCATTTGAATTTCTTCCTTGTCAAAGTTTCTGTTCATCTCTTCTCCCCATTTTTTAATCCGGTTGGCTGTTTTCTTCTTATATAGCTGTACCAGTGCCTGATATATCCTGGATATTAACCGCTTATCAGATGGGTATTGGGTGAATATCCTTTCCCATTCTGTGGACTGTCTTTCTATCTTGGTCACTGTTTCTTTCAAGGTGCAGAAGCTCTTTAGTTTCATGTAGTCCCATATGTTTATATTTTCTTCTAGTTGCTTTGTTAATGGTGTTTCACCTTTGAAGATGTCTTTAGCTTCAATATCGTGGAGGGTTTTTCCTAAATTTTCTTCAACGTACTTTATGGATTCAGGTCTGATATTGAGATCTTTAATCCATTTTGATCTGATTTTTTTGCAAGTTGTTAGACACAGGTCCAAATTCATTTTTTTACATGTAGCTGTCCAGTTTTCCCAGCACCACTTGTTGAAGAGGCTTTCCTTACTGCAGTTTGGACTCTTTTCACCTTTATCAAAGATTAACTGATCATGTCTTTGAGGGTGGGTATCAGGATACTCAACTCTATTCCATAAGTCCACAGGTCTGTTTTTATTCCAGTACCACGCTGTTTTAATTACTGCTGCTTTGTAGTACAGTTTGAGGTTAGGAAAGGTGATGCCTCCCATCTTCTTCTTCCTGAGGATTGCTTTAGCTATCCGTGGGGGTTTATTATTCCATACGAATTTCAGGAGTGTTTGGTCAATTTTGACTACTCTTTTTATTCTTATGCGCTCAGCCCAAAATGTTCTTTCCCCCAATTCTCATGC
Organism: Cryptotis parvus; assembly: GCA_021461705.1. Classification (NCBI taxonomy): domain Eukaryota; kingdom Metazoa; phylum Chordata; class Mammalia; order Eulipotyphla; family Soricidae; genus Cryptotis; species Cryptotis parvus. The sequence goes on from JAJIBD010021023.1 coordinate 513,040, forward strand.
CACTTTCCTATTAGGCACTCAAGGTTCGCTTCAAGTATCACATCCTTTTTAAATGCCCAAACTGAATTAGCATCTTTTATCTCCGTGTCTTATCTGAGCCTCTTTTTCTACAACATGGTCCCATTCAAGTTATTAATATACTAGTCTTTCTTACTTTCTAGAACATAAACCCTTTAGGAGATACTATACTATACTGTTGGTCCCCTGAACCACAAGTAGAAGCATTTAAAAAAAAACAATTAACAGTGGCACTTAGGAATTCTAAGACTAGGGGCCGGAGCGATAGTCCAGCGGGTAGGGTGTTTGCCTTGCACGTGGTTGGCCTGTGCCGGCCCGGGTTCGATTCCCGGCATTCCATATGGTCCCCCGAGCACCGCCAGGAGTAATTCCTGAGTGCAGAGCCAGGAGTAACCCCTGAGCATGCCGGGTGTAACCTAAAAAAAAAAAAAAAAAAGAATTCTAAGACTGATTTCCAATACTCTTTGTAAAATATATTCCAAATAATTCATGTAGCCACCTATCTTATCTGTCTATCTATCTATCTATCTATCTATCTATCTATCTATCTATATGCTCACTATGGAAATCAAATTAAAATGTTCAATAAACTGGGACATGTCTAAGGGGAAATATGACTTGTTTAGATGATATAATCAAAACACAAACAAGAAATAAAACTTTTGTAACTCTGCTTTATGAAGAATAATATGATTTTAATAACAGCTAAATTCTATCAATTCAAAAGGATAAACTTTGTCATTTTGTTTAATTTTAAAGGATAATTTACACAAATTACCAAATAATTCCATTTCAGAAACACTCAGACATAATAAATGATCATATGAATGATCAAAATGCAGTACAAAGCAACACGCCAATAAAATTTCCAAGGTACTTTACAAAAATTAATTAGAGCTGATCATTTTTGCCAGACTACGGTACATATGTAAATCCTGAATCGTAAACAGGAGGAAAGTAAGAAAGCAAATCGTATACAGAACAAGTGATGAAATAGTCAACTGCACTCTTCAAACACGATGAGACACTTTGAATGAATAAGGAAGGCTGCCTTACAGCATCTTCGTCACACATCTATTCCAGAACATAAGAAATGAGAAAAACCATGGGGACACACAGAGCATACAGATGGAAGCGAGTACAAAGTGAAAGAATGGCTGTAGATTAAAGAGAGTGAGAAGCACCTGCTTCCAATTTGTCTAGTATATATTGTAAATAGTACCTGCTTCCTTGGCTGGAAAGTTCTGACTAAGAGGAAATTGCTCTGCCACATTCGTGTGTGTACACATATATGCTGTGGCTCTCCTGTAGCTGCACTGGAAGATATGACATGGGTCTCAAGACTCCTGCAGGGTAAATCTGGATAAGTAACAAGATCAACAGTAATGACACATCTTCTGTAAGTCTCCTACAGTTAAAAATAGATTTGAACATCAGTCTTCTCTGCATTCATACACAGCATGCAATTCAAATGGAACTAAGTGGGGCCAAACACTGTCTAGAAGGAAAGGCAGCATTTTTCACTATGGTTATACTCTCCTGCCTAACCTCTGAGTACAATAATTAAACCAATTATTTCATATCTGAAGCTGTATAATCAACACACATAAAAGTACTCATGAATTTCTAGGCTGGAAGAAAACAGATATTGGGCCGGAGCAATAGCACAGTGGGTAGGGCATTTGCCTTGCAAGCGCCTGACCTGGGTTCAATCTCCGGCATCCCATATGGTCCCCAAGCACTGCTAGAGTAGCTCCTGAGTACAGAGACAGGAGTAACCCCTGAGCATTGCCAATGTGGTCCAAAAAAGAAAAAATAAAAGAAAAAGAAAGCACATACTGAGCCAAAGAGATAGTACAGGAGGCAAGGTGCTGACTTTCCGTGTCCAACCCGGATTCTATCCTGCCACCACTACTGGTCCCGGAGGCCCCCGCCAGCAGCCACCCCCAAAGCAAAGCACCAGAAGTACGCCCTGAGCACTGCTGGCTGTGGCCCCAAAACCAAAAAGAGAAATAAGAAAGAAAATGACTACTTTACTTGAAGTTGAGTGGATTGAGCAATCCGCAGTTGACTTAATCATAAAGAAATAGCACTGAAATTTATCAGTAAGGGTCTACATAACCACCATATTTTATATCACCAACGTATTGAAGGGTCTGATAAAAACTAACAATAATTTTCCATAGAAATGCCCTCTTAAGTGCATACAAATAAAGATTGTTACATTTCAACTGGGGAGATTGTTGTATTTCATTTTGGGTGACTGGAGGAGACAACACCTGGAGGTACTTAGGGCTTACTCCTGGTTTAGTCAGGGATCAAGCGAACAAACCCCGGCTGGCCCCGAGCAAGGCAAATGCCCTTTACCAGCTACACTATTAATCCAGACCTGGGCGTGGATATTTTTGAGAATTTCCTAATTGCACCATGAACTTTGACTTACCTTATTTACCTTCCTACAAAACTCCTTGGAATGTTTCCAGACACTAAATTTGTTTCATTTCCCCCATTTCTTTCTTTTTTTTGACATTGTATATGCCTTTATTGATAGGTTTTTGGCTTTTTTTTTAATTATTGAATCACCGCGAGAAATACAGTTATAGAGCTGTTTGTGTCAGGTTTCAGGATACAATGTTCCAACACCCATCTCTCCACCAGTGTGCATTTCCCACCACCAGCACCTGTTTTTCCCAACCTCCAACCCCGCATGTCTTTGTGGCAGACTCTCTCTCTCTCTCTCTCTCTCTCTCTCTCTCTCTCTCTCTCTCTCTCTCTCTCTCTCTCTGTCTCTCTCTCTCTCTCTCTCTGTCTCTCTCCCTCTTTCTCTCACTCGCTCGCTCTCTCTCTCTCTCTCTCTCTCTATTGGTCTGTAATACAGATACTGAGAGGTTATCATGTCTGTTCTTTACCTAATTTCAACACAGTTCTTATCCAGGGTGAACATATCCAATTATCTTTGTCAGAGCAGTCCATTCTCTATCCCAACGCCTTTTCTCCCAGCACTTGAGGCAGAGTATATCCTATATCCACAGCTATCGAAGTGCTGAGGCTATTCTTTTCTCCTCCTGAAAGTCAAGACTCTCTTGTAAAACAGATAGTAGCTTTAAGTTGTATCTGTTGTCCTCTAAAAGAGCCCAGGGATACTCCTTGAGTTGGGCAGAGTTGAATGCAAGGCTCAGTGGAACCCAGGCTCTGGCAATAAACCCTGAGCTACAGGCCTTGGGGCTACCTACATGGGTCCCCCTGTTCTGTGCTAATTTTAACTCATTTTATTTTCTTCGCTGGACTGTAAGCTCCTTGAAGCAAGAAACAACATTAAGCAACTTCCTACCACTCCTGTAAGTGATCTAGTGACCCAATAAAGGAAACGTTCATTAAACTGAATGCTGTGCAATGCGCAGGATAGGAGGACAGAGGGTATAACTTTTAAAGTCAACTGTGGGAAGTAGAGAAGGGAAAGAGAGTGCTTCACTTGGCTTCTTTTGCAAATACCTACAAATTTCCAAGTAATGATAAGAGGGAAGTTATTCAGGCAACGGGCAAGAGACTTGATAGCATATAGACATGAATAACCCGCATTGGTAACACACAAAAATATCTAAAACGATCTAGAGTTATTCAAGGCAGCTATGACTGATGGGTCAGAACCAGTTTTTAAAGAACAAAAAGTGTCTGGAAATGAAGCAGGATCTAAGGAAGAAAGAGGACTGACAGAGCCAACAGGCGCAGGTCAATCAGAATGAATTACTATGCAGAAGACTCAGACACCAAATGGGAATAATGATGTCTAAAAGATCTTCAAAACCGCATCGGAAAACAGGTTATTATCTTCAAAAGTAGGCAGTACCAGGTTCAGTGATAGTACAACCTGAATTGCACATGGCTGACCCAGGTTCGAGCCCCGGTATCAATATGTTCCCCCTCATCTCCAGGAGTGGTCCCTCAGTTCAGAGCCAGGAATAAGTTGTGAGCATCCGTTTTCGCCAAAAAATAATATTTTTTACTTAGCAGAATAGGGGCTGGGTAGGTTGTATAGAGATTATGCTTCTGGCCTTTGGCATACATGGCTCTTGCCCCAGCTTCTATGGGGTAACCCCTGACCACGGAGCAACACCAGGTAGGACACTGGTGATCCTGGCACTGCATCCTTGGTCTCTAATGATCACTGGTCACCAGGAATGGCCCCAGGATTCTCAACCACCACTGCTGTCACCCATTTCCCCCCAAAAAATTGCAATAAAGGCAAGAGAGATGGTATGGTGTCTAAGATACTTGCTTATAGGTAACGATCCTAGTTTGACCCCTAGCAACATATACGATCCCCTAATCACCACCAGGAGTGATTCCTAACCATACAGCCGGCAGTAACCCCTAAATACCACCAGGTATGGCCCAACCTTCCCTGACACTCACAGAACAGGCAGAATTTAAAGATAATTACCAGACCAGGAATATTGTTTAAGAGAGAGAGAACATGCCCACGTGTACCAGGCCCAGGGTTCAATTCCAGGCAGCTCTAGCCTCCTCCACCCAGCACTGCTGGGAGTGGTCCTGGGTATGCGTCCCCAGCACCCCCAGGAATGGCCCTAATTCTAAAAAAGCAAGTCGATTTCATGTTCTTTGCAAAGTACATAGAGGTAATGCAGTCCTCTTACACAGACCCAATTTCAGCCCAAGCCTCTTCAGACGTGCACTATGGCCCCGCTTCCCAGGCCCGCACTCTCACTCCCTCTGTCCAGCATCCTACAGCACTGCACCGTCCCGACTTCCAACACTCTCCAAGGCACACTTCCACCCTGCAAACCCTTCTCCCTCATCAGATGACGGTCTCTTATTACCTGCTTTCAGACACTCACCATCCTTTCGGGGAGCAAAGAACGCATGTTCTGTTCCCCGACTCCATTCCCCAGGGCCCGTGTCATCAAGCCTGGCATGTTGTAAGTGCTCAATAAATATTTGCTGAATGGAAGAATGAACGCAACATTCCCTATGAACCTAGCATTTTCATAAATTATGATCTAAACTGAATACAAGTCAACTTGCCAAAATATAACCAAGCTATTTCTTTATCACAAGTGATTAAACTACCTCCCCCGGAGGCCAAGGACAATAAGAAAATAGTTAGCTCGTTCCCAAGGCAATATTTTTAAACTTGTTTTATTATGAAAATATAACACATTTTCAATAACTTTGGGCTTCACAATACACAAAAAGAAATTTATTTCCCAGAACTCTTTTAAGATTCTGACAAGCCAAATGATTCTCAAGTCAAACTGTGTGCTATTAAGCTGAAAGAATATATTGTGTGACTGTGAAGTTTAATGAGGATGTTTAGGTAATGAAGAAGCAGCAAGAGCTTTAGGAAGGATGGACAACCGTCGTGTCATATAAGCACTTACGGAAGTGTATGAAGGAAGCTCTGAGAAGGCCCGGGATTCGAATACTTTGTGCTGTTAAGAAATACTGAAGATTGATTAATAAATTCTTGCTCTTACAAAGGTTAACTAGAATCATCCCATTTATCAGGGCAAATCCACTTTTAATGATTATTCATTTTTAAAACCTTCATAAAATATGCTAAACTAACAAAAAGCAAGAGATAAATTACACTTAACACTCCGAAATCACTAATGTATCTATGAATACAGGGCCATTTACAGTGAATGTTTTATTACTACATGTAGTAAGATCCTATATTTAATATTACATTTTTGAGAGAAAAAGTATATAATACTCTAAAGGAAAAAATTATGTCAAAAGTAGCCTTGTAGCTGATATACAAATACTTGAAATCCTAAATAAATAAATCCAACAAAACAAAGGACTAGTTTTGGGACAGCTTTATTTTTATTTAAAAAACACTGCCGACGTCCAGGGGGCAGCTATGTGACTCAGTGGCAGAGCCCATATGCGCCTGCATGTCTGAGACACTGGGTTCAATCCCCAGAACGCGGGGAGCGGCAGGGTGTACACTTCCGCCCATCTCATTCAAAATTCTGTATTATCTGACGATTTGAGTCCAAGCCAGAACTGTACCATGTTGAAATCCCTTAGATTCGACCCTGTCTCTTATAACCTTTAGCTTTTATTTGACACCAAACATGACCTTTGGCCCAGACCTCTACTGTCAAGCACTTAACTGCGTCTGCTGTTTGTGCCAATCCTAGGCCACGTCCCTCCTCCCTCAGAAACCAGACGAACTAAGGAAATGAGGAAGGGAAGCCCTGAATGAGGAATAAACGATGAGGAATGCTGGTTTTTTCACTGAAGTAAATAAAATGTATCTTGGGGAGGCAGGGAATGCAGAATAAACTTAGACTAACAACTGATACAATTTTAACAGTATAAAATAAGAGGCCGAAAAGACAATATTGGAGTTAAGACCCTGTCTTGAGTGCAGCTGACCCAGTTCAATCGCTAGTACATGATCCCGCACTGCCAGGAGAGATCCAGAGCACAAAAGCCAGGAGTAGCTTCCCCGCCACCCAAGCACCACTGGGTGCGGCCCCCAGAAAACCAAAAATAAATAATTGAAATAATCACTGACATTGAAATTTTGTTATCACTACATGCTTCAATTTTATACACAATTTTCATACTCTACTACTACTGGATTTCCTCTATTACTAATACTGAAGTACTACAGTCTTAAGTAATTTATAATATTCCAAACTACAACTTAAGAACAGCAAGTAGGCCAGAAATACGGTTCAATGGACTGAACAGACCGTGTACGGATGAGGTCTGGCACTATGTGGTCCTCTGAGCTGGTCTCACTGCGGGGAGAGACCCCACGCAGAGAGCTAGGAGATTCCACAGACTGCTGGGTGTGCCTGGCACCCGCCAAACAATAATTAAAAAACATAAAACTTTAAATAAAATACCTGTATTTTTTTTTAGTTTATTTTGGGGCCACGTCTGCTATGTTTAGAGCCATCCCTCTAGTTCCCTTTAATTTATGATAAAAAGTTTTCAAACGTAGTGGACAGGGAAATAGCTCAGAGGGCTGGAGCGCCTGCTTTGCTATCATGCATGAGGCTTTGCATGTGCCAAGTCCCCAGAACACCTCTGCAAGTGGACCGCAGACAGCCCATATGCCAATAGGTGTAACACAGCAAAAAGGGTGGAGGGTCAAATAAACACAACAGTAAAGAGAATTTAATGAGCCACATCACCTAAGTTGATGGATTATCTTCACTCTGTTCATTTTGTTTCATCCAAAGAAAATCTATTCCTCAACGATACAGAAGACACTGAATTGAGATGTTCTTTTAGTGAGCTTGCTCTTTCGTTCCTTTTGGTTTAGGAGCTACACCAGCTGTGTTCAGGGATTACTCCTGGCACTGTGCTCTGGGATTACTCCCGGCAGTGAGGAATCATATGCTTGGGATCATATAGGGTGCAGGGGATCATATAGTGCTTGGGGGACCAGATAGGGTGCAGGGGGATCAAATCCAGCTGAGCTGTGCAAGGCAAACACCATAACTGCTGTATTATCTCTAAAACGGTAACCAAACTGTTGACAGTGAAGAACTGATGAGTTTTGTCCCAAAACTTGATTTCTGCCTTACTGGTCTATTAAACCTATTATGTAGTAAAACATACTTCCCTACTCAAGTAATCCATGTGAATTTGTTTCCTCATAAGCCACAGAAAACCACATGATCACTCTGCTTTTCTCCCTTCCCTGTATTGCTATTGTTGCTGCTGTTGTGGAAACCAGGAGCTGGCCACACACGCCACACATGCCAGGTTATCATGCTCACACAGCTGGTTGTGGTGTTCTCAGGGATGACATATTTTATCTCCGGGGATGACACACTTTAACTGATGTATTCACACACTTGGGTGCATTGCACCCAAGATCACACACTGTGCTGTGGGGTCTGGGATTACAAGCAGGTTAGAAATGACTGACAGTGCCACACGAATAATACTGGACACGTGGACCTGTGCAGGAATCAAATTCCAACTCCATGCCACAAGGTGGAAGCTCAGCCTTCGAGCCAAATAGCCTCAGGACCCAAATGGCCACTTAAATGGTCTTTGATATTTAAAATGACTAGTCCTAGTGAGGTGACTATGGAATTCTGAATGTATTATACAGTATTATTGCTAGCAATAATCATGTAAACATTTCAGCAATGCTAAAGTCCTCAGTTCCATCACAGTTTTCTGATTATGAAGGAAAATATCTGATTCTTAACATAAACAAGTATGAAGAACTAGAGATAAAGTCATCATTCTCCAATGGTCCATCTCCACTCTATCCCCAATAAAGTATATATAACTGTGGCCAAATGTTACTAACTGGTAAAAAACATGACATACCTATTATATGACTATCTACATGTTTCTGTAGGATTTTAATTTTTTCAAAACTAAGACTAAGTCCAAACTAACTATCCATATCCAAATAATAATCAAACTTAAAAGTACATTTAACAGTAAATCCTGAGGTCGGAGAGACAGCACAGCAAGCAAAGCACTTGTTTTGCACTCAATCAACCCAAGTTGTATTCTTATAGCACATATGGCCCCCCAAACCCTACTAGGAGTGATCCCTGAGCACAGCTCTAGGTATAACCCCTGAGCACAGTGAGATGTGGTACAAATAAGAACACGTGAATCTTATTTTCTTCATTCAGCCTACAAGGAGCCAATTGAGAAATTTTCTTCTCACCATGAAATTTTTCTCTTCCGCCAGCATTCTGCATTTTGAATCCATGGGCTAAGACTGAGAAAGAGATCTGGCTACAGGATACTTCTGACACCAAAGTGCGTTGGGGCTGATGGTGGTGGTCACTGTTGCAAACATTTCCTCTCTCGGGGAGGCGTTTTCTACCATGGGTGGTAGTCTCCAACTGCTAGTCTGCCCAGGGGCAGCTCCCTCCCACTCCCAACTCATCTTCTTGCCCTAACAGAAATCTTTCCTGGGCAAGATTTGTTTACAAGTCACACTCAGATTCTGGGAATCAGACCTTTGACCTATCAGAAGACAGTCGAGGAACAGACTTCACAAACCCAGAAACTTCAACAGAACAAGGGTGATCAAACATCCGTCAGTCTCCTGTGATCTACCCAACAGCAAGATCAAAGTGATCCAGTCAGTGGAAACTCCTTGCAGCCAGCTTGATGAAAGTTCAGACATTCCAGAAAAGATTCCCCAGATCAAATGTAGTCCCTTTAACATACCTTTGTGTGAGTAAAGAGATGCAAAATCATACAACCAGTCCTATATAAACTGTAGCGTTTCCGCAGGACATCGAAATATCCATCGACATAGCAAGACAGTCTCCTCTAGACCACAGATAAGAGTGTCCCAGAAGAGTGTCTCAGGAAGATCAAAACTGAAACTCTAAATAGAGACAAAATGCTGAAAGCACCAACTCTATTTCTTTTTCCAAATATCCACAAATTTTTTCACTCTGAAACACTTTTAATTTACATAGCATTTAATCTGACCATCTGTTTACTGAAGACCAATTTATAGGGGGGTGGGGTATGAGGGTTTTTTCCAGTTAAATGTGATGCCAATTTTTAATCTTTATTAAAAAATAATTAATTTGAACAATAAAGTCCTTCCAACAAACTGTTCTTATACATTTATCATTACACAGTATACTGCAGCAATGAAACCTAATAAGTAACAGATATTGTTAAGAAAATTAACAAAGGATATATTTCCTTGCCAGCAACTCTTCCTAAGTAGTAAATCCAAAGACGCATATCAATACCTGGAGTCATGGAAGCAATGGATCCACCTGTCTAATTAAATACAAGGTCAGACACAAAATGTAATCCTGAAGATTGTTTAAAACCACATCCAGGGGATACTTAAGTTGCTAAACCTTCAATGTTAAATATTATGTCTATACATAACCAATTAATATTCAGGGGCTGAAAAGATAGTACAGGGTTAAGGCATTTGCTTTACCTGTGGCTGACCCTTGTCGTCCCCTAAGTCCTGCCGAATGATCCCTGAACACAGAGCTAGGAATAAGCCCTGAGCACACAGGGTATAACTCAAAACAAACAACAAAAAACAGTAAGTATAGTTGTAAGCTGAGTTCTATGCTAAACAATATGAGAGAATCAAAGATTTGTGAAGCAATCAAATGAGTTTAATTCAGTAAGAGGAGTCAACACCATTGCAACAAAAAAGACCTAAATTCATATCTCATCAATATTATAATATTGATGAATCCCATAAGCCTGGCCAAAGAACTCATAGGAGACAATAATCACCAGAACACTGCTCAAAGGTCTCAAAGGTCACAGAGAGCTAGATTATATAGATAGACTTCACAATACAAGCAAAAGTGTGACCCTCAGTGCCACCTAAGGAGACTGAATTAGCTCCAGCGTAAAAACTTACTCAAAAACAATTCTAACAAAGCATAAAAAAGCAAATTAAAAAAAAAAGAATAACAGATCTCAAGGCACCAGAGAGAGGGCTATGAGTATTGGTTCAAAGTCCAAGCACAGCTGACCTGGTGCAAAGAGCTGGTAGTAGGCCAGAGCAACAGAGGGTGTGATCCCCAACCCTCCCTCCTCTAAAAACAGAAATTTAAAGAACCCTCAAGACAATCAATCGGGCCGGAGCGATAGCCCAGCAGGTAGGGCGTTTGCCTTGCACGCGGCCAGCCAGGGTTCGATCCCTGGCATCCCATATTGTCCCCTGAGCACCGCCAGGAGTAATTCCTGAGTGCAGAGCCAGGAGTAACCCCTGAGCATTGCCAGGTATGACCCAAAAAAGCAAAAAAAAAAAAAAAAGACAATCAAGTCCCATCAGCCAAAAAAATTTTAAACTGCATGCTGAAAGGAAAACTCTTTTCAAAGACATTAAATCAAGATACTCAAAACAATTGAGACACGGACACACGGGGCAGAGCTGCTGCCAGCTCGTCCCTGTGGCACGTGGTACATCAAATTAGTGGAAACCAATCCATTCCAGAAATTCAGATGGTCAATGGAAGAACAGAAATAGACAAGATTATCCCATAAACTTAAACCCCAATCTAAACCCTAAGCCCCATCCTGGACCGTTTCATGAACCCTACTGCCCTCGTCCAGTACTCAATGGACCTGAAGACCTGCCCTGTTACAAATCACTCTATCCACTGAGGAGGAGAAAAGGAAGGAGCCGAGAATGCTTCCAGCCTGACAGCAGACTACCCCTGGCAAGCTACCTGTGGTGTATTCGACACGCCAAAAACAGTAACAATATGGAACTCATTCTCAACGAACGGAGATGTTACTGGCACCCGCTTGAATAAATCAATGAACAATGAGAAGACAAGTGAGACAAGTGATACTCAGTACAATAAATACAATGCCTATTAGTCAACCAAAAGTTACCACAACTGTGAGAAGAAATGTTAGCACAAGGCTGGAGAGATAGTGCAGCAGGTAAGGTGCTTGCCTTGCTCAGGCCTGGGTTCCACACCTTGCACCCTACATGACACCCTAAATTGTCAGGAGTAATCATTGGGTCCAGAGCCAGGTGTAAACTCTGAGAACATAAAGTGTGACCCAGAAACAAACAAATTTAAAAAAAAAAAAAAACTACAAAAACAGACCCAGAAATGGCAGAAATAATGGAATTACCACACTAAAATTTAAAAAGCTGTACTGAGGTGTTGCAGGACACCTAAAAGCCTAGGCCTCTGCATCTGCCCTGGATTGCCTCCTGCAGGTCACTTCATAGGTAGGGGGGTAGTCTGAATGTGGCAGTCTTATCTGACCATGTATTCTGTACTGGCTGGTATAAATATTCTCTCATGCTACCACAATCATCATGGGACTAGCTAGATCTCACCAGCATATTTGCCTGGCCACGTTGGATCTCTAAGTAATTAGACCAGAGAGAAATGCTGTTTGCCTCCAAGCAAGCAAGCATGGCTCCCTGATAACTCAAAGGCAACTAAAATACAAAACTACCGTGAAGTAGACGAGACTCTTGTGAAGGCTTGGAGAAATATTTAACTGGCATTAGTATTAGTCTTTGGTACAGAGACATGCCATCTCAGAAACCCCCTTCTCTACCCTATAAAGGTAATTCCAGGCAGATCTTGGCTCAAGATATTAGGTGAGGTGCTGGGAGAAATTACCTGAAGGCATTTGACCCTTCCTGTCAGGGAAAGTTACATTTAGCTTATAGCTTCTCCCAGCTCTGCTAGGAGGCTTTTAATTAGCTCTGGGTCTTTGTAAACAACCAGATGGTCCCCTGAAGTTGCTACATTTCTATAGAGCTATTTTCCTGTTTTCATCTCTAGATAGCCCAGCCCAGGATGGGCTGGGCTGGGGAGTTTGGGCGGATTCCTAGCTATAAAATAAGCTGCAAGAAAGAAGCTCTCTCTCTTTTTTCTCCCTTTTGCCATTTCGGCTTCCCTTGGTGTTTTGCTTCTCCGTCCTCTCCATTCTCTGTTGGGCCTCAACACGCGGTGGCAGCCATCTTGGCCTATACCTGGCTGGGGCCTAGCTGGGAACCCAGAGTCCGGAGGTTTTCCCTGCTCTTGGGATTGTATATTGGAACCTGTGATAGTAAAGCCCTTTTAAAACTGCATCGGATTCCAGAGTCTTCATCCATTCCCCGCCGGCTTGGAGGTAGAAGGGAACTCACTTCCCGACACTGTCGGGGACCCAGGCGGTGCTCCCGACACTGAGGTATACAGTAATTTAATTTTAACTTTAATATGATGGACAAAATGAAAGCTCTTTTGGAAAAGCACAACTTTCAGGAATGAAATAAAAACAATTTCCAAAAAATGTACAGGACAGTCGTATGGCAATGTAGAAGAAAAGATCACTTGCCTTGAAGGCATAACAACAAAGACTGTAGAGACAGAAACTGAGGGGAAGGAGAGAATGTTGAGAAAAGGTGTGGCATCATGACGACCTGTCATAAACTATATATAGGTCTACAAAATCAAGACATCACCAAAAAAAAAAATAGTATCAGCTTAAAAGTTCTCAAATCTGAGGAACACCATAAACCTCAAGATTCCAGAAACTGAATACAAAATAACAAGTCACACCATATACGTCTTTAAAGTCATAAACCAGTGCCAACACATAGACAAATAGCACCACGGTTACAAAAAAATTACGACATTAGATTCACACACAGAGAGAGAACTAAGAAATGTCATAGATTTTTCAACAAAAGAAAATAGAAAAAAAAAAGGCAGAGGACAGAAGAAAAAAATATATCTTAATAAATTGAAAGAACCAAAGAAAAGAAATCAGGGCTACCATTCAAAAATAAAAGCTAAAAATCAAAACAACAATGAGATACCACTTTACACCACAGAGACTGGCACATATTCAAAGAGCAAGAACAACAAGTGCTGGCGTGGATGTGGGGAAATGGGGACACTCATCCATTGTTGGTGGGAATGCCGGCTGGTACAGCCTTTCTGGAAAACAATATGGACTTTCCTCCAAAGACTAGAAATTGAACTCCCACTTGACCCAGCCATACCACTCCTGGGAATCTACTCTGGGAAACCAAAAATAAGCAGTGGAAATACCATCCCTACTTTTATGTTCATAGCAGCAATATTCACAATAGCCAGAATCTGGAAGCAACCAGAGTGCCCAAAAATCGATGACTGGATAAAGAAGCTTTGGTACATCTACACAATGGAATACTATGCAGCTATTAGGAAAAATGAAGTTATAAAATTTGCCTATAAATGGATGGACATGGAGAAGATTATGTTGAGCGAAATTAGCCAGAAGGAGAGAGACAGATACAGAATGACTGCATTTATTTGCATGGCATAAATATATATGTACATATTATGATACCAATATCCAAGGTCAAGTGAAACATATATCAGGAGGTCTTGTCAAAGGTGGAAATTATCACAAACGTGTGGGAGTCAGAGGTTAGGTAAGACAGAAAATGGAACAGGGTGCTAATAATAGTCGAGGGTACTAATGCCAACCTAGAACTGAGCATTAAATAGAGGCAAAAGGATACACATGACAACCTTTTAATGTATGTTCTGTAATCCATAGTCTGGAAGGGAAGGAAAAGAGAAAGAGAGAGAAAGGGAAAGAAATAAAGAACCTACCATGGAGCAGGGCTGGGGAAGGGGGAGGGAACCGGGGATGTTGGTGGTGGGAGATGGGCACTGGTGGAGGGACGGGTGCTGAAACACTGTATGACCAAAACCCAAACATGAACTTTTTAATTGTATATCTTTTTATTTGTATATCTCACGGTGGTATAATAAAATACTTAAAAAATTTGCCTATAAATGGATGGACATGGAGAAGATTATGTTGAGTGAAATTAGCCAGAAGGAGAGAGACAGATACAGAATGACTGCATTTATTTGCATGGCATAAATATATATGTACATATTAAGATACCAATATCCAAGGTCAAGTGAAACATATATCAGGAGGTCTTGTCAAAGGTGGAAATTATCACAAACGTGTGGGAGTCAGAGTTTAGGTAAGACAGAAAATGGAACAGGGGGCTAATAATAGTCGAGGGTACTAATGCCAACCTAGAACTGAGCATTAAATAGAGGCAAAAGGATACACATGACAACCTTTTAATGTATGTTCTGTAATCCATAGTCTGGAAGGGAAGGAAAAGAGAAAGAGAGAGAAGGGAAAGAAATAAAGAACCTGCCATGGAGGTGGGCTGGGGAAGGGAGAGGGAACCGGGGATGTTGGTGGTGGGAGATGGGCACTGGTGGAGGGATGGGTGCTGGAACACTGTATGACCAAAACCCAAACATGAACTTTTTAATTGTATTTCTTTTTATTTGTATATCTCACGGTGGTATAATAAAATACTTAAAAAAAATAAAAATAGGGGCCGGAGTGATAGCCCAGCGGGTAGGGCGTTTGCCTTGCACGCGGTCGGCCCATGCCAGCCCGGGTTCGATCCCGGCATCCCATATGGTCCCCCGAGCACTTCCAGGAGTGGTTCCTGAGTGCAGAGCCAGGAGTAACGCCTGAGCATCGCTGGTGTGACCCAAAAAAGCAAAAAAAAAAATAATATAAAATAAAGTGAGGGGAAGCTAAAAAAAAAATAAAAATAAAAGCTAAATAAAAACATCAGAGAAAAAGTAGGAGTATCTAGAGAACAGAGCTGTACTGTAAGAAATGTGATAGGAGCCAGGTGAGAGGGTCAGATGCTTGCCTTGCACACAGAACCCCAACCCTACTTCCTGGCTGATACAGTCCTTTGAGTAACCTCTGAGCACAGAGCAAAGGAAGAACAGAGAAGAGAAGGGGGGGGAATGGTTCAGTGGCTTATGAGGCCAAGAGTTTAATTCCTGGGGCCACACACAAGCACAGTTCCTGCAGCTGGGCGGTCTACACAAGAGTGTAAATTCAACAAACAGCAAAGTCTGTGCAAGCACCATAACTAAAGTATGCAACACCCTCTCCCCAACTGCCTCCCTCCACAACAAACACAACTAAAAAAAAAGTGCAAGCTAGGCTGGAGAGCTAACACAGCAGGTGAGTAAGGTAGGACACATGCCTCCCCAGCACCCCATATGGACTCAGAGGCGCAGCAGGGAAGGTCCCCTGAGTGCAGAGCCAGGAGTAAGCTCTGAACACTGCTGGGTGTAGTCGAGAAACAAACAAAGAAAAGCAAATCAAAAAGGGGTGTGTAAGCTCTATGGCCAGGAATGCAAGCCCCTGTGAGCCAAAGGATGAATAAGCGCTAAAATACTCAACAAATCCTTATAGAAACAGGAAAAAAACAGATGGGTCACTACTTTACACGTTTTTTTAATTATTTCTCTTTTGTTTATGGAATTGGGAGCTCTTTATGTATTATGGATCTAAGTTTCTTCAGAAACACACGTCTTCTCTTTTATCATATTAAGGAAATTTCCCTTTCGAGGTGTGTTCTAGTCACAAAAGGGTGCTGGATTGTGTCATATGATTGTTCTATCTAAGGAGGTCACCATTATCTTGATGCTAAAATCTGACAAGGTCATTTTATCAATCCTCCTGTAGTTTGGTCAGCTGGGGCTGCCATAATGAAGTGTCAATGCAGGAATTTTTTTTCTCATGATTCTGCAAGCTGGAAAGTCAAGATCAAGATAACGGAGGCCAGGGCTGTGGTGGAGCAGATGCCTCAAATATACGAGGCACCGAATTCAGTCCTCAGCACCCGGACAAGACAAAACTTTAAGTCCCCAGTGAGCATCCAGTTCCTGCCTTACAGATGCCCGAGTTGTGTGTGCTCACACAATGGGCAGAACAAGCCGAGACACTCTGCTTTCCTCTTTATTTAAGTGTGCTCTAATACCTATAAGGGGGACCTCACCCTAACCGATTTGTCTTCCCAAAGGAATCCTTCA
Source organism: Cryptotis parvus (assembly GCA_021461705.1). Lineage (NCBI taxonomy): Eukaryota > Metazoa > Chordata > Mammalia > Eulipotyphla > Soricidae > Cryptotis > Cryptotis parvus. The sequence continues at coordinate 529,404 of JAJIBD010021023.1, forward strand.
AATAACTATTACACCAGTCGGGGATGTGGCTGGGCAGCATGTCTAAAGTCCTAGGTTTGGCCCCTAACACCATTATAAAGATCCCAATAGAAGATGGTCCTTCAACATATGAATTTTAAACAGGCACATTCAAACCAAAATTATCCCTCAAAAAATTATATGTCCCATAAACTGATGTACAAATAATTAACAAAATATCAGCAGATGAAGGATTGGAGATAGTATGGAGATAAGGTGCATACTAGCATATACATGAACAGCCTTAATTCCCAGCACCCCATGGTTCCCCAGCATCGCTAGGTGCATGCCTGAAGCCAGAGCATTGCTTGAAAAGCAAACAAATCCAAACCAAATAAAATCAAGTCAAATCAGTGTCTCAAAAAGCAGTGCATGATGTTGGGACTAGAGAAACAGCCCAGTGGGTAGGGCATTTGCCTGACATGTGGCTGACCTGGATTCAATCCCCAGCACCATTTATGGACTCCTGAGCTCACCAGAGTAATCCCCTGAGGGCAAAGCCAGGAGTAAGCCCTGATCATAGAATCAGGAGTAAGCCCTGAGCACTGCCAGGTGGCCCAAACACACACACACACACACACACACACACACACACACACACACACACACACACACACACACAATTTAATTGGTTTTGTTTTGTTTTGCTTTTTTTGGGTCCCTACGCAGTAATGTTCAGGGGTTACTCCTGACTCTGCACTCAGGAAATACTCCTGGTGGTGCTCAAGAGACCATATTGGATGCCGGGGAAGCGAACCGGGTTGGCCACATGCAAGGCAAACACCCTAGCCACTGGACTATCGCTCCAGCCCCTGCATAACCTAATTGTGCTTTACCAAAGAAAAGGCTGATTTAGGATTTAAAACCTAATCAATAAATTCATCACCTTAACAAACTTAAAGAACCAAATATTTTTTTCCATAGAGAAGAAACTTATGATAAAATTCAACATTAATTTATAACAAAAGCTTTCAGATACTGAAAATGAAAGGGAACTTGTTCTACCCAGTACAGGACATCTGTAAGAATCTGCTAGCTAGCACCATACATAATAATGGTCTGAATGCTTTCTCCCTGGGACCAGAAATAAGGCAAAAAATGTTTATTCTTACCACTTCCATATAACACTGCAGGGCCAAGGATGTGTCTCAGGAGTACAGCATCTGCCTTGCGTTTGTGAGTTTTATCATTGCGCACACACACACACACACACACACACACACACACAGAGTATTAAAGGTCCAGTCACCACATTAAGAGAAAAGACATACAGATTGTAAAAGAAAGTGTCAAATTTTATTTGTAATTAGCATATTATTTACACAAGCATTCTGAGGATTTCACCAAAAAAGGCAAAATCAGTAAATGAAGACGGAAGCAGATTATAACTTCAACATACAAACATTAAGTTTATTTTATCATATTGGCAATGATCGATTTATTTTTTAAATAGCACTTAATAGCATCCAAAATACATTCCATATCCTATTCACTTAGGACAAATTTAACAAAAGACATTAGAAAACAGTACAATGAAAACTCCAAACCTTGCTGAAAGAAACTGAAAAATTAAATAGTTTCAATAAGCCAAGTCTGTGGATTGGAATGACTCGATATTGTTTAGAAATTAATCTTCCACAACTGATCTATAAGTTTGATGCAATGCCAACCAGAATTCCCGGGTGTTTTGTACAAATGTACAAGCCTAGTCTATGATTAATACGAAAAGCAAAGAACTTTAGAGGGTCGAAACAATGTCAAAAATGAACAAAGTTTGGGCCGGAGCAATACTCCAGCGGGTAGGGCGTTTGTCTTGCGCGCAGCTGGCCAGTGCCAGCCTGGGTTCGATCCCCGGCATCCCATATGGTCCCCCGAGCACTGCCAATAGTAATTCCTGAGTGCAGAGCCAGGAGAAACCCCTGAGCATCGCCGGTGTGACCCCCCAAAAAAAAAAAGCAAAAAAAAAAAAAAAAACAAAGTTAAAGAACTTAAATAACCAATTTCAAAATGTATAGTGTTATCATGATAGAAACAGATCAGTATATTATAACACTGTCTAAGAAAAGATCCAGATACATGTGGCGCCTTAATTTTTTAACAATTCTTTCACAGTAACTCAAAGAAAACACCAGACTGGGTTTTTTTTTTCCAACAATAGTCTTAACTATACAATCAGATAGAGGGAAAAATGAACCTTGACCCTTACCACACATGCTACAAAACATAAAACTCAAAAAATAAACTCAAAATCAGAGACATAATATGAAGGCTAAAAATACAAAAAAAAAAAAAAAAAAAAAAGACAACAAGAGAAAATATTCACACTTTGGAGAAAACCAGAATTTTTTAGACATGAAAAAGAAGGGAAGGGAGGAAAGAAGGGGAAGGGGAGGTAAAAGGGTAGTCTGTACCTACCCTTGTGATGAAGGCAGGCACAGACCAGACCAAAAGCACAAGACGCTGATGCACTCAAAAGGACAAAGATGAGGCTGCAAATGGAGCAATATCAAAGAGAGCTTTAGACAGCGGCCCAACTCACACGCAACTACCCAGTAAAAAGGTCATACTTTAGCAATTCCATTCTGGGATATGTTTTGTAATAAGCAATATAATTAATGCCTGCTAAGGTAGCAGGCATGGGGATGGAGGAAAGGTGGGAAACAGGGTTTTGATGGTGGTTAGGGCACATTGGTGGTGGGACTGGTGTTGAACATCGAATGCTTGAAACAACCGTACTGTGAACAACTTTGTAAACCATGGTGTTTAAATAAAATTAACAAACATAAACAAATAAAACAGAGCTTTAGAGAGTACAATGACGTACAGTAAGAAAACAACTAAAACACTGAATCACAGGATAAGAAGATTTGACTTACAGGGGCTGGAGGAATAGTCAGCAATCAGGGCATTTGCCTTGTACACAGTTAACCCGGGTTCAATCCCCAGCATCCTATATGGTTCCCCAAGCACCGTCAGGAGTAATTCCTGAGTGCAAAGCCAGGAGTAATTCCAGAGGAATATGAGTGCGAACAAAAGAAAAAAAAATTTTTTTTTTACTTATTATTTTGGCTATTGCACTAAGACTATCCTTAGGTATGGAGTTAAAGGTTGAGGTTATAAGACAAAGCTGAGTGACCAATCAGGAGACACTAGTAAGAGATGCTGATGGCGTGGACTACATAGAAGTGAAGTGACAAGAAGCATCTAGATTCAGATTCTAGATGCATTTCATAGTGGAGTTAACATAAACTACGGGCAGCTGCGGTGCAGACAGATGTAGATAGGGTGCCGGTCTTAGCAGTGTCTTCCCAAGTGGGCCATTCCTCTCACAGGGACACTGGCACCACGCAGGGGGTAGTGGTAGCCTCCAGTGCAAGAGAAGCACTATTTGCTTTAAATGGTAACTATCCTGGCCCTGAGCTAGGGTACAGGACCAGGGGCGCGTGCCCTGCACAGCTCTGACCAAACTGCGATCCCAGCACCCTACATAGCCTCCAAGCCCAAAGGGAGTGAGCCCTGAACACTGCAGATGCAGCCCCAAAACCAAAATAACGAATACATAATTAAAATGGTAGCTAAAATAATTAAATAGCATCCAAATAGTAAAGAGCTAGTACAGGGGTTAGCACACTTGCTTACAGGTGGTCAACCCTAGTCCAGTATCAGGCACTACATGAATCAAGCACCACTGGGGGGTAGTGACGGAGGACCCTTGAATACCGCTGGGGTGACTTAAGTATCCCCTGAAAACACAGGGCCGAGCAGTACTACATTCTCAGGCGCTCACACCAAACTGCAGCCAGGATTGTCAAATATCACAGGGAGAGGGTCCAGGGCTTCCTGGGGAAAGATTGGAAGCCCCCAAAAAGGTAGACGCCCAAGAGAGTTTGTGTGATTTCTTATTTTCTGTGAAGGGCGCAGCAGAAGACCAGGCTGCTTGGAGCTTGTTAACATGACAAGGGGAACTTGGATGGGAAAAAACTTAGACTGGGAAGAATAAAGAAGAATCAAGATTAGTTAAAAAGATCAACTGCATCGTGAGCATCTGAGAAGGAAATACCTTAAAATACTCACATGCATTGCCATGAGACAACTGGACATGTGTCTGCAGTTGAGAAAATAAAATCGTTTATAAATGAAAGGTTTGTTGTTTTTTACACAAAGTAAATCAGTGGGTATGATGGATAGGTAACAGGGGTGTGTGTGTGTGTGTGTGTGTGTGTGTGTGTGTGTGTGTGTGTGTGTGTGTGCGTGTGTGTGTGTGCGTGTGTGTGTGTGTGTGTGTGCATGCAGCACGATTCACCGGCATGTGTCTTTTAGGAAATAATCCTTAACTGTAATTTAATGTAATACATTAGAGTCTCAGCACTAATGGACTGCTTCTGTGTTTTCTGATTTACATAAATCCATACAAGTCTGCTAGGCACTTCACACCTTTATTTTTACTTTCACATCTGAAGTACAGCAATATGGATAGATAAGGTGTGTGTTTAAGATAACAACGTGAACAGACACATTCCTGGAGCTATAGCTATTTAAAAGTGACACTAACATCAAGATACTCATTCTTATTCTGGGAAGGGTTTAAAAACAATCACTTGTTAGGAAACTAATTGCACTGCCAAATGCTTCTTAGGATATATGAAATCATTGTCTTCTCTACATTCTACTGTTTTAAATCAAGGAAAGTAACGGACTTTGTGATTAGACTTACAAGCTTGGTTTTGATGCTTATAATCATACAGGTTCGAGAGTGAGTAACATTTCCATACTATATTTCATAAAGCAGACACTTTTGAATTATTAAAGAAATGCAAAAATTACTTGTAAAAATCCTGAACTTCAGGGCCAGGGAGGTAGCTCAAAGGCTTAGAGCACATGTCTGACATGCACGAGGCCCTGTGAGACCCCAAGTTTGGTCGCTGGCACGTGTCACACCCTCCCACACCTGAGTACTGGTAGCCCGGTGGCCCAGAGCAAGCCCAGTTCAAGTGACTGAACTGCCAGTCTATCACCCAAGCAAGTATGGGCAGGAGTGGCACCTGGGCTCCTGAGCACTGCTTGGAAGGTGACCTCCGTCCCCACCCAAAAAAAAAATGCCTCAAATTTCAACCAGAACGAAAATTGGCAAGCATGCATAAGTGGTGATTTCAACCACTAATCGCTGTTTTTCCCTTTGTTCTTTTCTGATGCGGCACTGACACTTGGTTACTCCACCCCTGAGATCACAACTTAGTACTGTGGAACTGAGAGTCCCAAGCAGCTGTGCCCTGGGACACTTCTCAGCATATGCAGTGACTGTCAGGGATCACTCTCAAGACCTTCTGACTGAAAGGCAGGCAGGCTCCTTTGTCACTAAACTATTTCCAGAGTCCGAGCACCTCTTCTTAAAAAGCTGAAATGTTCACCTTTGCATTGTGAACAAGCACTACTATGGCCCAGCTTCCTGGTCATTCCCAATTCCCTGGTTCTGATTTCTCCTCTTCCCTTTTCCTCGCTGATACCTTTTCTTCCCTCAAGGCACAAGTCATTGTCCTCCAGGAAGGCTGCCCCCCCGCCTCTACAGTCCTTCACATCCCCTGGCTGCCACACCTACAGCTCTCATGTTTCCTCTTCAACATGAGACAGCATCGACCACACCTGTGTCCTGCCACGAACCTTAATAATCACTCTAGAGCAAAAATTCCTGGAGAGAATATTCATCAAAGAAATAGCTAAAAAGGACAAAGAACCTCCGGCTCTGGGCACATCTCTTCAACTCCACCATTCTCCCTGCATTGGCATGCGCCTCAGAGATCTGGGCCCTACGAAAGCAGGATGAGAACGCTGTTTGAGTCTCCCAAGGAGGAAATGAAGGAGCTATGCTTGGAATATCACACCTCACTCAAGTGAAAGAAGGAATCTGGAGTTCCAACCTCCGTCGCTGTTCCAGAGGCAGGGACGCTGTCTCGCTTGCCAAGGCATCAAAAATCAGATGGACTGGACATGTAATGTGATTTGAAGACAACTGCTGGACTACAGCCGTTACTGACTGGATCCCACAGATGTCAAAAGATCACGTGGCCACCCACGTGATCAAAAGATAGGTGGCCACCCACCTATGAGATGGTCAGACTTCTTCGTCAAGACCCTGAACGAACGGTTTGAGGCTCTTTGTATTCCTGAAGCAACCAGATGCCATTGGGCTACACTGGCACGTGATAGGGTCAAGACTGGCGCCCGCTCGAGCAAATCGATGAATAACGGGATGTCAAGAGGTCAAGTGATCAAGTGCCTTCACTAAAACACTTAACACAGTATCATGCTTACCATGCTGTAGGTTTGTTCAACTAAATTAAAATCCCATGGGGCCGGAGCAATAATACAGCCGGCATCCCATTCGGTCCCCTGAGCACTGCCAGGAGTAATTCCTGAGTGCAGAGCCAGGAGTAACCCCTGAGCAACTCCAGGTTTGACCCAAAAGGCAAAAAAATAAAATAAAAATCCCATTAAACTAAGAAAACAATCAAATAGACTGACTAAACAGGATAGAGGCATAAATTCCAACATTTTGCCAATGTGTACTCTTCTGAAGCTCAATTTCCCATCTCTGTACCATCCGGATAAATTCTAATATTTTTTACTTTCAAATGTTCCAAAATACTAGCCCAATTAAAATGTCAATTTTATTTAAATTAATAAAATCAATTAATAAAAAGTTTAATTGTAGTAAACATCCAATTAAATTGTTCGGCCCCCTATCTTATTCACTAGCACCCAGACACCCCATTTCAACCCCACGCCAGCCAAAGAACCACCACCGTTTTTGCTGGTCCCACCACCCCCACCCAACATTCTTCCTGGCTGTCATTTTACCGCTTCCTTACATTTGGTTCTTCCGAATAAGGGCAATCAAAGGAAAAGGGACCAATGTCTGTAGCCATGGGGATACAGGATGGCCACGACGCAGAACAATCCAGCTATTCCTCCCTGTGCAATTACAGACAGGACATTGTCTCAGCACATGGGCATAGACATAGATGGATGACAGTAAATTACAAGAAAGGAGGTAGTGTCCTTTCACCTGGAAAGTCCTTTCACCTGGTGTGGGGCTCTATCACACTTCACCAATGGTACCTATTTTTTTTTTTTTTTTTTTGGTTTTTGGGTCATATCCAGCAATGCTCAAAGGTTATTCCTGGCTCTGCACTCAGAAATTACTCCTGGCTGTGCTCAGAGGACCATATGGGATGCCAGAGATCGAACGTGGGATGGCCTCATACAAGGCAAATGCCCAACCCACTCACTGTGCTGTTGCTCCAGACCCAACAGTCCCTTCACTTAGCAAAGCCCATTAAAGTAATTCTAGCCTCATGACTCCGCCATGTCCGGCTGCTCAACTACCGCAAGCCTTCTCACCACACCTGAGAGGCAACGCCAGCTCTTCCCTCGGCTGCCCCCTCACGCAATATCCACTCTCACCCTCTGATCATTCTATTTCCTCAAGACACGACTTTGGAGCCGCTGCTCAAGAGGCCTTGACACTCTAGGAAACCATTCTAAAAGGTGTCACTTGCTGGGCCGGAGCGATAGCCCAACGGGTAGGGCGTTTGCCTTGCACGCGCCAGCCTGTGCCGGCTCGGGTTCGAACCCGGCATCCCATATGGTCCCCTGAGCACCGCCAGGAGTGATTCCTAAGTGCATAGCCAGGAGAAACCCCTGAGTGTCACTGGGTGTGACCCCAAAAAAGCAAAAAAAAACAAAAAAAAAAAAACCATAAAAGGTGTCACTTGCTCTATCAATTCCCAAAACCAGAGTCCCCTGGAGCATCGCAGGGTGCCGTCCTCGAGGGCCCGGAACACTGCGGGGTGTGATCCTGGGCTCCCAGAGCAAGGCAGGTGTCTCAAGGAGCAAACCTCGGCGTGGCAGGGCCTGAGCTGTAGCTTATCCTGAAGCAGTTCATCTGCTGGATCAGAGGCTGAGCACTGCAGGAGGGTCCTGGGCTGAGCACTGCAGGAGGGTCCTGGGCTGAGCGCTGCAGGAGGGTCCTGGGCTGAGCGCTGCAGGAGGGTCCTGGGCTGAGCGCTGCAGGAGGGTCCTGGGCTGAGCGCTGCAGGAGGGTCCTGGGCTGAGCACTGCAGGAGGGCCCTGGGCCCTGAGCACTTGGAAGGGCCACCTCCCTTACCCGTCCCCAAGTTAAAAAAAAGACTCTTCAGTCCACATTCGGTCAGGACATGAAATTCCAGCGTCCACTTGCAGGGCTGCCCAAGTCCTGGGCGGAGCACTAAAGGCCCTTTTGGTAAAGAGAGTTCCCGCTCCACCAGATGAACAGCTGTCACTTGAGTGACACTCATGACCTTCCTTTGCTAACTGATCTGGAGAAAGTAGGTGCGGCTGCACAGTGTTCTCTTTTCACTGGACTCCGTGTCCATCTTACCGCCCTTGTTTTCAGCTTTGGAGCTTTAGCTGAAATCCTGAAAGAGTTCTAACTAGCTCTAACTATCATCCTAATTTCTAATGTGTTATTTCTAGGTAACTTCTACTGCTTCCTGCATCGTAATTAAAAGGAACCTTTCATAAAATAAAGATTTAGCCAAAAAAGGAAGAAGAGAAGGGAGCTACTAATTAAACACATCAAGGAAAAGGATCACGGAAAAATTCTACAGCTTGTTAAACAAATTTTACCACAGTAGACTACTGATGTCTTATTCAACGATATATATATATATATATATATATTCCTTAACTTCTAGACGATGCAAAGATGGCAAGCTAATGTAAGGCATAAGCTATTTCCAAAAGCAGAATTTCACTGAAAATAATCGTAACGAATTTTAGCCTATGGTAATGCTAAAACACAAATCCAAGTCTAAAGTGTTTACCCACTGTCAAAAGGAAACAAGGGTAATTTTAGCCTCCAGAAACATCCATAACAGTTCACCGACTCAATGGGAGGAATCAACATGTCTTTTCTTGGAAGGTTACAACCAAAATAGGCAGACTCTTCTGACGACCATAAAATATAAACAACCTAATGTAAAGAAACAAGATTTTCCCCCCCACCGATCCGGTACTTTCTCTACGTAATCTTTGAGACTCTCACTACTGCTCTCAGTGGAACTTAATTCCTAAATCACTTCTCCTCACCTAATGCTTCAAGTTTGCTGCTGCAGAAAAACTCAACACTACTTACTACACAACCTCTTAACTCTTGAACAGCCATTACTACTTCATTCCTTTTTCATTCAAAAGCTTTGCCTACAAACTAATTTTTACATACTGTCCAATACTTTATGTTAAATCTTTTTCTCAAACATTTTGAATTCAACAATCTTTTCCTATCTTCATTACCATAAGTAATGAAGTACTTTTGCCAAAGTACCAAATGCCTGCATTTAGACTATATACCACAGTCAATACTGAAGTATTGATCATGAAAAAGTCACTCATGGGGCCAGAGCGATAGCCCAGCGGGTAGGGTGTTTGCCTTGCCTTGATCCCTGCATCCCATATGGTCCCCAGAGCACCGCCGGGAGTAATTCCTGAGTGCAGAGCCAGGAGAAACCCCTGAGCATTGCCGGTGTGACCCCCAAAAAAAAAAAGAAAGAAAAGGTCACTCATGCAACTAGTACCAATGAATGGCATAACCAAAGGTCCAGTATCCTTTTACTCCATATCCCAAAACACAGAATTGAATCACTTGATTTTAAAGCACCAATACACAGCTGTCTTCTACACTACAATCAGCTGCTACTAAGGCAGATACTAAGCCAGGAACTAAATGTGTCCTTTCCAAGAAGATACTTTATTCAGGGCTGTACATGTCTACATACATAGCCTGTAAACGCTTATAGTGCTCATTGTAATGGCCGCCATGACAATGTTATCTACTTTTCCCATTCCTTTACTCTCAAACTGTTTTGGTTGTCACTTTGATTATATCAGACTACCTAACCAATCCTCCTTCAAGAACTTCTACACACCTACATTCTATTTGGAGTTGATCCAATCTAGTTTATGTTATCGTGGAGTTCGTCATCCACCGGTCATATATGGATGTCAAAAGATCACGTGGCCGCCCACCTACAAGATGGTCAGACTTCTTCGCCAAGACCCTGAACAAACGGTTTGAGGCTCTTCGTATTCCTGAAGCAGGCAGATGCCATTGGGTTACACTGGCACGTGATAGGGTCAAATGGAAATGTTACTGGCGCCCACTGAGCAAATCGATGAATAACAGGATGTCAAGTGATCAAGTGATATATACATATAGCTATACATATATAAATATAGCTATATATAATATATATTATTTACATATAGCTATATATATTATTATATATAGCTATATTTTTCTGCCCCTCAAGGTATTGCAGGTGCTTGGGCTGCGGTGCCCAGCAGTGTCAGCAGGTGATAGACAGGAGGCAGGCTTGTATACACCCAGGGCTCTGCCATGTGGGCCCTGAATGGTTGATGGTCTGACATAGCAAAAGACTGGGCCTCCTGGGATGAACTCACAGCCATGGCAAAGCTGGCGAGCTACCCGTGGCGTATTCCATATGCCAAAAACCGTGAATAATAATGGATCTCATTCCCATGAATGCAGACATTACTGGTGCCCGCCGAGTAAATCGATGAACAATGGGAAGACAAGTGACAAGCTATATTATTTCTATACATATATAGCTATATTATACTACACTAAGGGTAATCCACTGAATAGCTGAAAGAATTCTAAATGAAATAGTATTTGCAAATATATCTCACTCCTTCCCAAAGAGACCCCAATTCACTGATACACCGTCAATGCAGTCATTCATACCAAAAGCTATTAATCTTGAAATCTTCCCAGCGATACAGCTCAGTCACAGAAAATAAGCATATGCTTCACTTTACATGAGGTCCTGAGTCCAATCCTTGGCATCTCCCCCAGTTAAAAAAAAAAGTGGTTTAAATCTTCCCACTTGTATCACTTTGTCATTCACAGGAACATAATAGCTCTCTACACAAAATGAGTCACAAGCTACTGCAGGACAGATTCTGCATGAATTTACCACTTAGCTCGAGTTTCTTCATCGGGACTGGGATCACTGCATCTGCTTTGAACGTTGTGAAAAGAATCAAAGTATGCAAAAAATTAAACAGGGCCGGAGACAGGGTACAAGAGTGGAGCACAGGCTCTCGTGTTATGGGAGGTCTGGGATTCAGTCCTCAGCACGACACAGGAGCCCTGAAGCACCTCTCAATCTCACGAGTCTAAGCACCAGCAAGGATGGCTCTAGTTGCCCTTCGCACTAAAAAGACCTGAGAACTGAACCATAACATTTGAGCAGCCAGGTCAAAAATTGCCCTGCGAACTCCCCGGCCCGTGCCAGGCAGCACTAGGTAAGACCCCAAGAGTCCCAAATAGGAAAGCGCTGCATTACACTGACAGCCTTACTCACTACCTTTCCAATCCAAAGACTTATCTGTACAAGGAGGATCTCATTCTCCCTTTTATATTCCTCTAGCTTTCCACAACTTCACCTTCTCCAATCATAAAAGTGCCTCCCTTCTCACCAGAAGGAGAAACAGCTTTAACTGGGCCCTATTAAACTCAGGGGGAAAGGAAGGAAGGGAACAATTCACCTGAGCTGTTTCTGCTCAACTCAAGTGAAGAGTTCTGTAGGCCTATCACATCCTTACCTGAAAGTTTATCCATAAGAAAGTTTATCCATAAGATTTTCTTTGAAGTCCATCAAAATCAGGATCCCTTCTTCCCTCGTGTTCTAGGTAATATTGAGATCATGACTAAATAGGTAACATGGAACAGTAGTCAATGCCCAGAGAGATAGAGCAACTGTGTGATTTCTCAATACCCTGTAAATTCCAGTTTTGTTACTCCGAAAGTAATTCACAAAAATTAGTTTATTCTTTGGATCACTAGATGAAAGGAATTTTAAGTACTTGCATCTTCTTCCTCGCCAGAATGTCCTCTAAATTATCTATTGTACAAGTCCATCTGAAAAGACACATCAGATTTTAAGTTTTGTTCTCAAATTCAAGAGAACTCTATTCTTTCTATAATGAACTACTTTTTTCTTACTGAAATAAAATTTCAGTAATTGGCAAATGAAAAACTGTTTCATCAAGCTTCATGGGTGCATTCTTCTCTAAGTTGTATTTCAAAAATGTATACTCTAAATGTAAAGTTGATCACTGCAACCTACAAAGTTCTCTTTCATGTAGAAGATTTTCAGACCAATTCCTGATTTGAATGAACTATCAACGCTAAATCCACACATTTTTTCTTTTTTTCACATATTTCTTATAAAAAAAAAAAAAAAACCTTTATTTCTGGAGGTAGAAGAGATATTACAAGGGCCGAGGGTTGTCCTGCACATGGCTGGCCCCATTCAATGCCCAACACTGCTAATTTATGTTCCCATGAGCACCACCAGGAATGATTCCTGAACAGAGTCATGAGTAAACCTTGAGTACTGCTGGGTGTGACCACAAAACAAAATTTTAAGATAAAAACTTGTTTGTTGCTTTATTTAAACATACACAAAATTGTAGTCTTTTCCATCAGGCAATTTAATTACAGCACAATAAACAAATTTAACAGAACACTTTATTTCAGAACTCCTGAGCTCCAGTATCCAACCTTCAAGAACATCCCCTTTAGTCTAGATTCGAAAGCGCTTAAGGCATTTAAATGCTACAACACACCTATCTGTCAGTGAGTTACAGGCACTGACTCAATGAAAAAAAATAACTTAAAAACCATGAAATGAAATCAATTCCACAGAAAGCTATCGTATGACTCTGATCCTAATCTGACTTGTAAATGAGACGTGCGTAACTTCCACTATTCAGCAACCCACAGTTTTTCTTCCTGGCGTGATGGCTGTTAGCTGCACTGCACTCTGACCGAAGTCACAGAGCAGAGACAGCAGCACTAACAAACAGAACAGTGGATGCCTTGACTAAAGATTTCAAGGGATTCAACAGGGAACCTGTTGGGAGAGGAGCTGCATGAATTTTATAAAACACAACGCTTATACTCTGGGCTGTCACATTAAAATAGGGAAGATTCAATGAAGAAAAAAAATGTGATTTAAGAGAAGCCCTTCACCTCATTTCCCAGACTAGCTTTCAAATCCCCTATCATTGGTACAAACAGGTGTGTGCCAAAAAGCAGAGAACTCTGACCAAAGAAAATAGTGATGTGGGGCCGGAGCGATAGCCCAGCGGGTAAGGGCGTTTGCCTTGCACGCGGCCGGCCTGTGCCGGCCTGGGTTCGATCCCGGCATCCCATATGGTCCCCCGAGCACCGCCAGGAGTAATTCCTGAGTGCAGAGCCAGGAGAAACCCCTGATCATCGCCGGGTGTGACCCAAAAAGCAAAAAAAAAAAAAAAAAAGAAAATAGTGATGTGGTTCAGAGAATATTTATGTTTCGCTCAGCTTTCTCATGACTTTATATGTAGATGTATACAGGTTTATATTCAATTCACACGAAGTTGCTAGACCATTTTAAGTAAACTTAGTTAACAAGCCTAAAGATAATTAGTTCAACTATTCTGTGCACAGTACTGAACAGTATGATTTTATGTTTTTTTTCTAACTATTGAGTACAAGAGCCTGCACAAAACGGTGCTTTCCTTAAAAAACTCTGAGTACAGCATCCCTTTCAAACAGAAACACTTCTGAAAAATACTCTAGGGGAGACAAAGTTTAAGATTCCTCCAAAGGGCTCTATATGAAAACCATGGTCCTTAAGCTTTTTAGGTTGGTTTTCTTTAGGGTAAGCCAACCATCTCCTTAAATGTATAGCCCTAGAATATGAGAATCCACACTATAAGGTAATAACCAATATAAGTTGCAGAAACAATATTTTTCTTTATGTTTCGTTACCAAAACAACTGAATACTAATTCACACATTCCCCACGTTAAGATTAAATTTATTTCAAACACCCACCCCGCCCAGAACAAAAAAGAAAAAAAAAAAAAAAGACATTTATTTAGTCATAAAGTCCTTGGAACCAGAATACAGCATGGTGCCGTACTGGTGTCACTCGGTCAGCATCCAAAGAACATGCCAGCCTTCTCTCGCAACTTCTTTGTCTACCAGTGCAGCACTGGGCCCAGCAGGCAGCTCACCCAGACAATTTCAGTAACGGATTTTGGCTTTCTGTGCATAACAGGCGAAAAATCTTTACGGTATCCAGTTTGTCTTAGAGCTGAGGGATTGGAACCTGCTGCAGATGTCACATCTAAATTCTTGAATGGGTTTTTATCATCAGTGCCACCTATAAAACAAGACAGTGTCACCAACAGCATTGTCCTAGAGAACATCTATTTCAGTAACACTAAGCTTTTTGGCATCTTAACTGACAGTCATTTACCGCTTAAACTAGGGGTCAGCAAACCAGAGTCTACCCGGCAAAATACAGCCCATTGCCTGTTCTAATATAGCCACAGTCTAAGAACAGATTTCATATTTTAAAGTGACTGAACATATTTGTAAGAAACTATTGAAATTCAAAGCTCAGTTTCCATAAATAGGGCTTTTACTGAAACACTGTCTTTATACTCATTCTCTTACACATTTCTCTATGGCTACTATTGCACTACAAGTTAAGAACTAAGTAAGTGCAATGGAGACCACCATAAGACCCAAGAGGCCTAACATATTTACTCTGGAAGCATTATAGAAAGAGTTCGCAGACCCCTGGCCTAGAGGATAGTTAGTAAGCAGGTAAAATACAGAGCGCTTGCTACTCCCTGCCTTCATTTCTCCCATTCATTTAACAAGTATTTGCAGAGCAGGTATAGAAGTTTTTAACAGAACTTTGCATCTACTTTGGTCCAATCTTGCCTTTGTCTAAGGCTGATTTTCCTGAAGTAGGCAATACCGTCTCCTCGGGATTGGGGCGGGGGAGGCAAAAACACTGGCAAGATGCAGGGGTGGGTGCAGCAGCAGTCCCGGGTATAACTGGGGAGCACCATTTTCCTAAAGGTAGCCTGGAGATAGGGCAGGCTGCTGGAGCACAAGGCATTCTTTCCTGAAAGGGGGTGGTAGTTCAAATAAGTTTGGAACCCTTGGCACGAAAAGAACAATTCATTCAGCTCAGGTCCAATTCTAGCTCTCCAGTGCTGGCCTCCTCCTGTCTCAAACTGTCCACCTCGTGGATGTCCACTTCTCATCAACCATTATCTGCACGGGAAGCCATGCTGCACTCTGGGACTAGCCCGCACTGACACGGCTGTGAACTGTGAATTTCCACTTATACGCAGGTTTTCTTGAAAAGAGAAAATATAAACTTCCCAGTGTGGATAAATCCAGTATTATAAATGTATTTTCTCTTCTTTGTCACTGAAAATCTTTTATCTAGCTTACTTTATTGTAAGAAAACTTTAATATATAAAATGTGTTATGTATTTATCTATGGTTTGTGTGATCAATAAGGTCAACCACAGAACTTGTTTCCAGGAAACCAAAAGCTTTATCTAGAAAGGGAAAGAGATGGCACTCCAAAGCCCTGTGTTGTTCTCGGGGAAATGGGCGCTTCTCTCAGAACCTCGTGGGCAGTACTGAACACTCGGGGACTGAACCACGCCAGCGGACGACGAGCCTTACTCCAGCTCTACCAAGTAAGACTTGCCCAGGCAAACCTTACTCCTTGCCTGAGCAAGGAGCACGTTAGGAGGCCTTTGTGGACAACTTACATATGCTGAACTTCTGTCCTGTGCTATTCCTCGGGATCAAGACTGCAAGTCAAATTCATGGGTTTCCTTCATGTTCAAATTTCAGGCTATACATCTAAGTTCAACCTTCCCGATTAGTTGTTTGAGCTTAGCTTATATGAAAACCAAGTAGAAGGGCACAATAGACTATACATAAATGAATTTCCCAAGCTAGGAAAATCTATCCTAAGACAGCTATTAGATATTCTAGCAACTATCTCAAGAAGAACCAAGAGCAGTGTCCAAAACATCCTTTGTTCTTGTCCTCTCCATCACTGCTAGTTGGTCCAAAGTTTTTAAGCCTGCTCCATCTGACACCAGTAACCACCACCTCAATTCAATTGAGTGCTGAAGATACCTTCTCTCCTGAACAGTTTCAAAATACCTCTCCTGCTGCTATTATAGATTTTTAAGTTCTGTTTCTACTGCAAGGTGGAAAGCTACATTATTTGCCACTAATGGACTGCAATGAAGAAAAGCATTTGGCTAGACTTATAGGAGTCAGAACACCATTCCCCACAGGAAGATGTTAAGAGCCCACAATGAGGGTGTGCCCATACTGTAGCTGGCACTATAGAATTAACTGTAATTCACATTATATTGCTGTGAGTAATTAACTCACAAGTGTCGGGGAGCTGCTGGGGTCCCCAACAGTATCAGGACAGAAGTTCTCTTCTACCTCCAGGCCGCCGGGAAGGGATGAAAACTCATAAGTCCGGGCGTAGTTCCAAAAAAGTCTTTTAATAGTACAAAAAGCTTTACCACCACAATCTAATATAATGAAAGACCTCTAGCTCTGATCAGAACTTAGACCATACATGAGAGCCCAAGTCTCCCACCAAAGAGGACCCTACCAAAAAGGAGTCCCACTAAAGAGAGTCCTACTAGAGAGACCTACCCAAAATAGGGGCCAGTGCCTCAAGTCAGTACCCTTATATACACCAAAGTAATCCTAACTGTTGACAGGGAGGGTCCTGTCAACAAAGAACCCTAAACAGCTTCTAGATAGTAGAAGAGTGTAGAAGGGTGGTGCCACACCCTATTATAGGTATAAACAAAGGAATAAGCCAAGGACTAATCCCTTCTTCAGATATTATCTCTTAGTAAAAAACACTGGAGAGGGGGCTGGCATAAAGTAGCATATCTTAATTTCATATAATCCAGAAGGTACCCACAAGGTGCTTCTTATTTATTATCTGCACCAGGGTGTTTCTGAGTATCTTGAGCTCAGTATACTGAAAGGGTCACACTCACCTGCGTGAGGGCAAACTAGTATGATCCTTCCTATGATAGTCTCAATGTAGCCAGGGTGATAGTCTCCTGGTAAATTCTAACTGTCCCACGCTAAGTGCAGTGGGAATAAAGAGGAGCTGTGCCCAATCTAGAGAACATAGAAGTCTTAGTAGATGTATAATAAGTCAGAAGATATTCAAAGTCAAGGTGACTTCTGTAACTGCCACACCCTCCATCAGTGTTTACATAGAAGAGAGATCTCACTAGTATGAACCTTGGCTTAAGAACATGTAAATAGATTAAGCTGCAAGTGAGTAAAATAGCAAAGCTCCCAAGCTAGCTTAGGCCTGTCATCCAACACAGAAGAATATTCTTCATGTTGTAGGCTTAAAATACTTGGAAAATATTATCAAGTGTTAAGAAGACACTAGAACTGGTAGATTATCCCAGGGTAAAAAGTCCCCCAAAACTGGAAATTTCAGTTTCACCTAAGTGAATTTTACTACACAGCTAAAGTGTTCATGATGACCAAGTTCTAAAAACTGTGTCACTAGCTCACAACCAAAAGAGTATACTTTTTACTAATAATGAAAAAGTTTAATAGAATGGCCTTTAACTAGGTTTCAATTCTGGCAAGCAAAACATAGGTAAGTATCTTAAACAAAATTGAAAAAAATTTAAAAACAAACACACAAGCCTTCTGCCTGCTTGTAGAATAAAAAGAAGTTCAATGTGGATCTTTATAACCAGAAAGACACTAAGTGCAAGTAGTCTGTACTCCACAGGAATTTTCAAAAGATCTAAAACTTTTTTATTTTATTCATTTGATGATCTGAGCGCCATTCCCTCAAATAAAGTTTTCAAACTTTGTTTGTTTGTAGGCCACACCTGGCTGTGGTCAGGACTAACCATTGCTCTTCACTCAGGAATTACTCCAGGAGGTGCTTGGGAGACCATGAGGAAGGCCAGAGACTGAACAAGGCAAGCTCTCTCCCGGCTACTCTGTGCCTCAAACCCTTTCAGACTTCTTTAAGCATCAAGACTCCTTTGTGTTCTCCTTTGAGAAAGCTCTTGGGTGCTTTTGTTAATGTGAGTTATAATCATCAATATTTACTGTATTGGAAATAAAATGAGAATATTTTAAGTATTTATTAATTCACTTAAAATTTTAATAACATATTTAATGTGACAAATAACATTTGTCATTTTGTTAATTTTATGAAAAACTACTTTCCTACAGGAAAAAAGCCTAGTGACAAAAATGACACTGTTTTATAATTTTTGCAAATTCCTTTCATGTCTAGTTTAATAGAAGACAGCTGGATTCTCATATCTGCTTCTACATACAATCTGTTGTGATACATTGTTTTGCTTGAACTATATGAAAAAATAGCCTGACACAAATATGTAGTGAGAAAAAAGGAAGTATATGTTAATATTAATAATCTTTTTAAACAGTTGTGGATGTTCTTTGATACTATACCAAAACTTAACAAGGAGGAATTTAAAGGTTAACAATATCATCTTACCTAGGATTAACTCTTTCATATGCTGCTATAATTTTTAAAAAAAGCATTTTTTTTTTAATAAAGAACTTCACCTGAAACTTTGTAACTGGTCACTTTGACAATACTGTTAAATAGTTATACAGTAAAATTTATCAAAGTCTGGCAATAATTAATATTTTACCAAACACGCGTTCAGGTTGGAGCCTAGAGAGCTATAGCACAGCAGGCGAGGCACACCGAGTTCAAGCCCCTGTAAGGTGTACTGCCCACCAGGAGTGATCCCTGAGCACAGAGCCAGAAGGAAGCTCCATCCACTGCCGGGAGTGGCCGAGAAACCAACCAACCAACCCAAAGCACTCAGAGGCTGATAAGACGAGAAAAAAGTTTTCCAAAATTTTTATTTTCCCTTGAAAGCTCACTGGAAACAAAAATGATCAGCTGTTACCTCTGAAGTGACAAACCTGCTAGTGTAATATTAAGTCTACATATTCGGACAGGGTGTCTAGTAGCCAATCAGTCTTTGAAGCTGAAATGATATTCATGCACGTGCGCGGCAAACAGGGATACCTTAGCTTGCAACTCAGAAAGACGATCCAAGTGCTTTCTCCTTGCTTCCCTATTTCGGGACTGATATATTAAGCTATACCGAGGATCTTGAGTTGATGAATTTAATACATTTCACTGCTTCACAAAGAAGCTTCCAAGCAGAATTCGCCTTGTTTTGTTTGCTGTGCGCACAGCGGTGAAGACTGCAATGATCACAAACACAGCTGCTTACACTAGCTACAGTGACTAGGAGGCTCACAATGTTACCCACCACTGCCTTTCAACCATGATACAAAAAAAGAAAAGTTAGTCTTACTGTGAAATTAGTTTAAACCTCATAGATCCCCTAAAAGGATCTCAGTGATACCCCCAATAGTTGATACACCACAATATGAGAATGATCGTCTTTATTTGAGGGATGGGGACTCCCAAGTGATGTTCAGGGGCTACTATTGGCAATTCTCATACAAACAGACCAGATGCCTCAAGACCAAACACCCACCAAGGACGTGGTGCTGCTAGTGCTTTGCAAAGCTGGGGACAACCAGGCTACCAAGTAGAGCTGCTGCTCGTGGGCCACCCGGGCACACACAGCAATGTTCAGGGGGGTGGTGAGGCTCAGGGGGCCTTGAGGCACTGGGGAGCTACCGAGAGAAGCCCCACACATGCAAAGCAGGTGCTCTGCTATCCCTTTGCCAGGCCTCACTCTCCCTCCCCTCTCTCCCTTCCCCTCCCCTCCTCTCCCCTCCTCTCTCTTTCTATCTCCCTCCCCCAGAGCTCAGGGGACCTTTTCTCTGGTTCTAGAACTATCATCTTAAAATATTTAAAAGCTATAAGTTGCTATACACAAATCCAGAGTAAAAACTGCTACACCTAAATCCATCTTATGCTGGGGTACCCCAACTTAAAAGCTACAGTACTTACATAAATTATGCATTTTACCTCAAAATGAGATACCTCACATTTGTACTGAATTAATATTGACATTTAGTGAGCATGTACACATACCATCCAACGTAATCCTGATAGCCCCCAGATGAGGAAGCCTGAGTCAGAGAAGGGAAGTCATTCTTCCACTCAGAGAAACAACTATCAGTACTTACAAATTTAGGAGCTACAAAGTATTTTGCACAATCTACTTTAGCCTTTACAGCCTTTTTATCCATTACTGGTCCTTATGCTTTTAATACAGATGAAAGCTCTAAACCAAAAAGAATAATAACCTATGCAGTTACTCAATTGCAGGAACAGCCATACTGTGAATGTATGCCAGTCTGCCTCTCTACTCCACACATCCTTTGTGTACACAGAAGAGTCTTCCTAGCTTTTAAATCAAAGGAGTAAGACCACTACTTGTACAGAGTTCTATTACTGTGGACTCAAACCTACTTTTTTGTTTGGGGAGGGATTGTAGGGTCATAGACAGCTGTGCTCAGGATTACTCCCGGCTGATCACTCCTGGTGGTGCTTGGGGAACTGTATGCAGTGCCTGGCATCAAAAAGGAGTCAGTCACAAGCAAGGCAAAGGTCTTACCCCTTACTTCCTCTCCAGCCCCTAAGCTGCTTTTTTTAAAAATAAGGCTATGATGGGCAGGAGAGAGAGCACAATGGATAAAGCGCTTCCTTTATACACAGTCGACCAGGGTTTGATTCCTGGCATCCCATGTAATTCCCTAAGAACCACAAGAACTGATTCCTTAAGAACTACAAGGGCTGAGTGCAGAGCCAGAAGTAACCCCTGAGCATTGCCATGTGACCCCAAAAACAAAGGGAAAAAAAAAGTCTATGATATAGGCAGATGGTTCATTAATGCATGTTAATGTTGGGCTCTGAGCTGCTAGCCTTAGGGTCCAGCATTTTCCTGCCACAAGACCCTAAGGGCAGGACCCAGAAATGGGCCCTATCCATAAGGTTACACCCAAAACAGCTGTGCTTATCCCTGTGACCTCTGATCACAGGGATATGTAAATCAATTACTGTTACCTTGCAAATGTTGCCTTGCAAATGCTAAATCTGTGATTGTCATTTGTTCAGGAAGATTGTTAATTCTTACAATGGCCCAGGAGCTTGCAAATGCCCTGTGGTGTGTGCTTGCACCCCTCCGCCCAAATATTGTATGAAAGGCTTAAATTGTGTCCAGTGAGTGCTGCTATCCAGAGCTCCCGCTGCATGGGTGTCCTTCATTCTTTCTTTCCTTTCTCAGCAGTAGCAGCAGCAAGGCAGAGTTTCTCCCAAGCCCATTCCTCTTCTTTTTCCGCAAGGATGAAGTCCAGCAAGATCTAGGTCTTCCTCATTTGTGCTGGGGGCTTCTGGTCAGGGTCCCCGACATGTTAATTTCTATGCACTTATCTGCATATAATATTTAAGATTCTTCTTTAAAAACTCAATGCCATGCTAGAGACAGCGCAGCAGGAGTGCACTGCCTTGCATGCAGCCAACCCAGCTTCAACCCCAGCAGCCACAGGATCCAGCAAGCCCGCCAGAGTAATTCACTGCAGAGTTAGGAATAACCCTTGGGCATCACGAGGTATGACCCAAAAAGAAAAAAAAAAAGGTGAATGCAAACAACTGATAGTCTCATACTACTGACAAGAAAATTGAAATGCGGGCCGGAGCGGTAGTCCAGCGGGTAGGGCGTTTGTCTTGCACGCGCCAGTCTGTGCTGGCCCGGGTTCGATCCCTGCCATCCCATATGGTCCCCGAGCACCGCCAGGAGTAATTCCTGAGTGCAGAGCCAGGAGAAACCCCTGAGCATTGTCGGGTGTGACCCAAAATGCAAAAAAAAAAAGAAGAAAATTGAAATGCTATAAAAGTAACTCTCCCCAACATCCCCCCCACACACACACACACACACACACACACACACACACACACACACACACACACACACACTATTCTTAAAGGGTAGAATGAGAACCATTTGTCACAATGCCTCAAAAGAAGATTCAGGAAATGACCTAGAACTGCTCACAAGGTCTGGATACAGAACTTGTCCATGTACCTACTCTACCCAATGTAATCTGAGTATCTCGTCTCACAAAGAACAAGACGTGAAAAGAAAACTAAAAAACAAGGTGAAAATAAAGAACCACGGTTCATTGGAACTTAAAGCACTTATAGATAATATTAAAGAAAAAAATAAAATTCATTTGCAGAGGTGTCAAGCCATACACTTTTATCTGTGGTTACATTTGCCTCCATTTAAAACGAAAAGGAAAAGAAAGCCTAAGGAAAATGTCATCAGAGCTACAGAGGCTATCTACCGATTACACAGTAACTCTCAAATGCCAGCAACCGGGGGTGCTGCAGACCATAGTAAATAGCAGCAGAAATCATAGTCCTAAACCGTAATCAAACAAATTAGGATTCATTCACCTCTGCCCCATGTCTACTAGGGTCTACATTACAAACACGCCGCTTAAACCTGAAGAACAATAGCGAATCAGGTTCGCCCAGCACCATGCACCCTTAGAACTTGCTGGGACTCAATTTGTAGCCAGTCTAAACATCTTGAGATTGGCTTTAATTTCAAACAACGTGTATTCGCAAGGAGCCCCCACACACTTGACAGGAAGGTGACAAAATGGGAGGCTGTGGTGTACCTAAAAGGGCGGGCAGTACAGGGTGGCGATGAGCAATTATGCTTGTCACAGAAAACCACAGGCCAGATTCCCTCTGTGGCAAAGGACAAAAAAACCTCTATAGAGCAAACTTTACCATCTCCCCTCAAAGGATTCCTCACACGACCGAAAAGAATCCCAATCTGGTAATGTAAAAGCAGCTGACAGATATATTGGGGGAAGGGCGGGAAACGAAGATTAAGGTCATGTCCCTTGACAAGCATCATTTACACTAAGAATCCCTCCACTTATGGGAATTAATTTCATGTACCTCATTTCTTTCAGATAATTGAAGTTTTCCTTTTAGAATTTTAAAGTGTTTACCTCAACATAATTAGTAAACTGTCCACTTAAAGATACCACTACAAAAATTACCACCTCCTCCTTTTTCTACATACTCATATACTACAACTATCATTAAAAGTAGGGGATTTGGGCCTTCACGGGAAATTTAGTTCAGAAGTCCTTTTAAAAATTAGCACAAGAAATTCTACAAGAAAAGTTATGGTCATTACCTTTTTAATACAGAGTGTTTGCATTACTTGTTAAAGACATGGTAATTTGGGTGTTCAATACAAGACTACTGTGCTGAAACCAAATTAAAGGTTTAGACTACTAAAGAGTTTGATGACTTGCCTCAATACAATAACTGGAATTGTATGGAGAACAAAATCAAAGAGGTCTCTCTTCTTTATGAGCAGGCATTTAAGGGCCTTTTAATGAGAATTTACTCTTTAGTATATAATTACTAATGAACAAAAACAGTGCCATTAAGCTCACTTCTTTACAACACTGTAAAACTTCTATGTGTAAGAAATATAATATATACTTATTAATCAAACTCAAGAATAACTAAAATATGCAATACCTAACCTAACCATATATGGTGAAAATTAAATACCTTAAGTAAAGGTGTTGCCATCTGACTGATTAAAAATATTTTTATAAGGACATGCTCATAATTTTGAATACACAGATCTCCTAGTTCTAATGAAAGCGATGAAATGTCTAAACTTCTTGTGTGAATTTTGAATCTCTGATAAAAACTGGTTTCCCATTTAATAACTAACTTACTATCGGGGTGAACTTATATATAATATATAATAGATATAAATTATATACGTTGGTAAATCCTATTAAATCCTTAATCTCCTATTAAGCGCCAGGTAGAGTTCTAAGCGTCAAAGACACTACCCATAGTGAAGATTCAGTCCCATCACAGCAGAGTCTACAAGAACAGGAAACAAGAGAAATATGTTGGGGCCGGAGCGATAGCCCAGCGGGTAGGGGTTTGCCTTGCACGGCGGGCGGCCTGTGCTGGCCTGGGTTCGGTCCCGGCATCCCATATGGTCCCCCGAGCACCGCCAGGAGGCCAGGAGTCATTCCTGAGTGCAGAGCCAGGAGTTACCCCTGAGTGTCGCCGGTGTGACCAAAACAAAAAAAAAAAAAAAAAAAAAAAAAAGTTAAACAAGAGAAATATGCTAAGTTCGAAAGTGAGTGAAGACAGGAGAGAAAATCAAACCTGAAAAGAACGAAGTGCCATTGAAAACTAATACAAATCACTTATGTGGTGACTCAGCTAGGAAGGAAAGAGAATCCTATTACAGGGTTGTTAGAAATGGGACCAAATTAGTAATTGGATGAATCTAGGTGTCCTACAGTTCCTGATGCCAACAGAAGTGACCTTCACGAAGGGTTCAAATGAGTTCAAAGAGTCCAGCTCTCCCTCAGCCCAACGCAGTTCGCAGTTCTCGTGAGAGCAGCCCCAAAGCAGTACTCTGGGAGAAGACATGGAAGGACCTTTCCCTGTGGAGAACAGGTCCGAAGGCCTGAGGTGGGGGATGGCAAGGGAAGAGAACAAGCAATCTGCAGAGTTCCTCCGCAGGCTTAAGACCAGGCACCAGGTCAGCAGGGACCGGGGATACAAAAGGATCCACAAGAATCTGTACACACCAGAATCACATCAACTCCAGACTAACACTGACCAAAGAGAAATTCTTTGGTTGCCTTTACAAATAAGCACGCAACAACAGAAACAAACTCTGATGTGTCGGAATAACTTACGGCTCTGAGTCAGCACAGAGGCGTAGAACTTCATATTCTAATTCCTACTGTCTGACTCAATACCCTGAATTCATGGCAAATCTACAGTAAAATATTCTAATTGTCTGCATATACTTCCAATATTTCTTTACCACAGAGTTCAAAACTCACTTGAGTACCTAAAAAGGGGAATGAGGCAGTCCAGAGAACATTCCAGCAAAGCACTACAAACCAGCAAACCACTACCCCTCGGCAGCAAATGAGGGCCAGCGAGCCAGACTTTCAGAGCCCACCTTCTGATAGGCAGAGGAATCCTAATATAGTCCCAGTCTCGAAAATCAACTCAAGAATTACTGACAAGACTGACGTAGCAGTGAGTAGGTTGGATAGTCAAGAACAGCCATAAAAACAATAATGATACGGGGTCGGAGCAACAGCGCAGTGGGTACGGTGCTTGCCTTACATGCAGCTGACCCTGGTTCGCCTCCCCAGGGCCCAATTAGATCCCCTGAGTACTGCCAGGGAGCAACTCCTATGCACTGAGCCAAGAATCAGCCCTGAGTATGGCCCAGCCCCAACTAAAGAAGTCAATAATGATAATGTGAAGCGATTTTAAAAACTAATCGTCCTAACCAATGTTTCAGTAAGAGTGCCATTGGGGGAGTGGAAATGGATGTAGTCCAAAGAGGCTATCTCCTGAAGATGATTACTTGTAAGTTTTCATATTCAAATAAGAATCCTTGTATGGAACTGACCTTGCATTCGCCCAAACACTATTTGTCAAGGCTATTCAAAGGGATGGTACTTTCCAAAAGAATCCTTGAAATTTTTCCTCAGATAATTTTTTTTTAAAGAAAACACACTGTTCTGATCTATTATTAAAGAGTAAGAGTCTGAATGTAACAAGACAAAACGGTTTTTTGCTTTTTGGGAAAGAGCGGGTAGGGCTAGGTCAATCCAGTGGAGCTCAGGAGCTACTCCAGGCTGCTTGGAGGTGCTCAGGGGAGCGTAAAGGAGGGCCTTGCGCCAGCTACGCCTGTGCTCCAGCCCAGGAGCTAACTACCACCTACACCTGCGCTCCAACCCAGCGCTATGCCTGCGCTCCAACCCAAGCATTACCTACCAGCTACGCCTGTGCTCCAGCCCATGAGCTAACTACCAGCTACACCTGCACTCCAACCCGAGCTAACTACCAGCTACGCCTGAACTCCAACCCATGAGCTAACTACCAGCTATGCCTAGCGCGCCAACCCATGAGCTAACTACCAGCTACGCCTGCACTCCAACCCATGAGCTAGCTAAGAGTCCCACTGTGGCTTTGCTTTATGAATCACAAAACAAAGTACAAACTACTAAACAGCCTAAAACTTTCTTAAACATTGTATCAGGACGATCTCGTCTAAACTCTAAGACTCAAGTTCCTCACGAAGATCTATACACAAAAGCATACAGATTGGAATACAAAGTACAAGGCATTGAAGCATGGCCCACAGCACCAGGAGAGAATCACTCAACTGGTGACTGTCCAATTCCACTCCGCTGGGACAAACACATTATTCTAGCTCGGTAGAAGTTTTCTGTCAAAAACATGCAAATAAAGGTATGGACTTTCCCAATTTCACAATGAATAACAAGTTCAAGAGTGAAACGATCCGTTACACGTTCAACTTTTCTGAAGCATCTGCTTGTGTTCTTGCAATACCGAATTCTGCCTAACAAATGATTCGACACACAAATTTTTAAAAAGTGATTTTAAATTCACGGTGACGGACAAGACTCGAAGCACGAGCTCATGACTACCTGCTTGCTGGACCACAGGAGACCAAGGCACTGGCAAAGCACCTACTCCGCCTGACACCAGATGCGGTCAGAAAAGCAGGAGCACAGTTCACGTGAATCCACTTCCTGGGGAAATAAAACCCACAGAAGTCAGCAGGCAGGTATAGCCACGATGCCAACCACGGTGGTATAGAGATGCTAAGAATTCCATACGGGCCAAGTCTAAACTTCCAAACTTTTCCATGTGAAACAATCAAAAGTGATGATGATGATGCTGGAATTCAATCACTGGATATGACCTCTGCATCTAGACTACTTACAGACAGCAGGGCGAGAGACACAGAACCGCTGGTGGGCCCTCGCCCGGTATGTGCCTAGCCTGGGCAGAACCGCGGGTGGGCCCTCGCCCCGTATGTGCCTAGCCTGGGCTACGTCCCTGGCACCAAGGGGAACAGGTGCTTTGGTAATGTTTCCATCTTCTTACTCACCGCTGCTCTCTACAGACGGGACCGTGCCAACAGGTCTCCACGCGGCCACGGCTCAGGTTCTTCAGTATTCTCAAAAGTGAAAATCTTCACTTTTGAGAATATTGAATAATTAAGAGGCTCAGACTAAAAGTTTAGAAATAAAAAGGTTTATTCTAAAGAAGAAAGGAAGAGAAATTTTTCAGCCAGGATCTTAGTATAGGACCAAGTTAAGTAGAGCTTGGCTTTTCATGAGGTTTTTATAGGGACACTATTTCTTTGTTACTTATCAAGTACGTTTACAGAAAATACTAGGGTTATACAGGGTGGTCTGGCGAGTTTGGGCCTTTGGATTATCTTCTTGGCCATGGACCTTATGAGTTATCTATTTGGTCACTGGTTCTAAGTATTTTCCACTGTCTCCTGAGCTAATGTCTGGGACAGAATCTATGATTTGGGGAAATTGTTCACTTTCCGCTTATCAGAAAGAGCCCAGGAATTTGAAGGTGAGTGTTGATAATGTAGGATGCTGGTGATCAAAAAGGAAATGCTCACAGCAGCTGCCAAGGGGAAACTGAGGCTCCCACTTTCACTCCCAGAAGGGATCCCTGAGTACAGAATCAGGACTAAGCCCTGAGCAAAGCGAAGGTGGAAAAGCCAAGGGGATGGGGAGGATTACATATTGCCCTCTTAGAATGCCAATTTCCAGGGAACTGCATAAACCATCTAAATCAAGAATCGACTTTGTGGTAAAAATAATGCCTAAGTTCCCCTCTGTTAAGTGATGTTTCAATTCACAGACCATAAGCCTGTCCCAACTATAAATGAGTTGTGTCACCGGTACCTAATCACAAACGACACACTAGGGCACACTGTAGAAAACAAATTCGGAACACGGATTCCACTGGAGAGCCCTAAATACCTACTTAAATATGAGTCCATTCAGTAAAATAGTTGGTCCTCTTAAGTTATTTCAAAAAACTTTGGTAATTTTTTCTCAGTAAAATAATGTCTGGATTACAAGGCTAAAGTCCCTGACAAGTAAAAAAAAAAAAAAAAAAAAAAAAAACTCTTGTCCTTCAGTGGTCTTTAAATTTAATAGCCCAAAATGGAATAAAAAAAAATCCATCTGAAGTCAAATTGGAGAGTGCTCTGAAATTCATTCTTCCCTATCTAAGGTCAGAGGTCCAGTTCGGACGTCACCTGTTCAGTTTTCATCTCCATCTACTAAAGTTCCGGATCTAACCCAAACTTCTCCGACCCTCCTTACTAAACCGGTGTCATCAAACACAAAATCCTAAGTAGAGGTCGTGAAAGCGAGAGGGAGCAAAGGAAACTCCATCCCACCCTGAAATGCGCTCATTAAAGCTGGCCACTTGGGTCCCCGACACCAAACCCCTGGGAGCTCCAGCTCCAAGGTTAATAGATCCAAGAAAGGCTCCCGTGAACTGCGCTGAACTTGCAGCAGCGCCCTTCGGGGTGAGCCAGGAAAGCAGCTTGGGGGAACACCAAGTCCCCCAAGGTAAGCCCCCGCGCCTCTCCCCTGCGCACAGGGGCCTGTCGCACTCTGAAAAAGCCACCCCGGGCGGGCGGAAAGTCGCCGTCACCCCGCCTTTTCCACTTCCAGCAGGTAAAGGAAAAAAGTGTCAAGCTGCCCTTTGAACCTCGCATCGCGCTAGCTCAAGGCGCTAATTTAAGAACGCTGCAAAGATCAGCCAATGCGATGACAGCACTCGGAAGCCCCAGCAAGCTTGTATTTGAACCAAGGGGACAGGGGTGGGGTGGGCACCGGGGGCCCCTAAGGTGCAATCCACCGTCTGGGTCGCCTCGGTTCTCATTTTCTGCGAAGTGGGGTTTGCAAGATGCAAAGGTTCAAGGGTCCCTTTCGGGGCTGGATCCTGAGCCGCCGGCTAAGTGGAGGCCGGCTCCTCCGCGAGCAACGCGGGCGGAGGGGATCCACACTGCGGGAGGGGATCCACACTGCGGGAGGGGATCCACACTGCGGGGAGGGATCCACACTGCGGGAGGGGGATCCACACTGCGGGAGGGAGCGGGCGAGGCGGGACCCCGCGGGGCCGGCACGCCTCCCCTTGCGCGGGAGGCCTCCCGGGGCACGCGGCAGGCCCGGCTGGGAACCACGCCGGCGCGCCCCCCGCGCCCCCGCGCCCGGCACAGCGCGCGACACCCAGGGCCCGAGGAAAGGAAGTCGGGACACGGCCAGGACCCCGGAGGGGGAAACGGGCCCGCGCGGGAGGCAGCAGCGGGCGCGGGGGTCGCAGCGCGTGCGCCCGGGAAGCGGCCTCAGCCCCGCCCCCCCGCTCCCGCGCCGCCGCCGCCGCGGCCCCTCTGGGAACTCCGCGCCGCGCGGCCCCGCGAGGCGGGCGCCGGGGGAGGTGAGGGGAGGGGCCGCGCTCCCCGCCTCCCCGCCAGCCCGCGCGGCTCCCCCAGCCCGGAGCCTACTCACCTCCTCCTCCTCCTTGTCTCTCCCTCCTGGCCACCGGCGCGGCCCAGCCGGCGACGCGCTGACGCCGCGCCCCTCCCCCGTCGCCGCCGCCCCCTCCCGGCCCGCGGTCGCCGCGGCTCGGAGCGCGTCAGGCCCAGGCTCCGCCCACAGGGTTAAGGCCCGCCCCCAGCCCGCCCACAGGGCCCTGGCCCCGCCCCCTGCGCGCCGAGCGGACGCGCCGCGACGCCTCAGCCAGCGCTAGTGGCTCGGGCTTGCTCCGTGCGGCTCAGGCCCCGGTAGCTCTCCCTACCTGTTCACTGCTCACACCCCATCTTCGCTTCCGACTCCGTGCAATCTCGTCCGCCTCCTCCTAGGCCGCCCCTGAGCTGTCCGCGCTCGTCCCAGCTCCCGCGTCCACGCTGAGCTCCGCTCGCCCCCTCGTTCCTTCGGGCCGGACTCTGCTGGCTTCCTGGCTCGGCCTGGCCTTCCTTCCTGCCGACTCCTTCTCCTCCGTCTCGCGAGTCCTGGCGCAGACCCGGTGCCTACCGGGTGCTGCAGGCACCTCTCGCGGCCCCGCACCTCCCTGGGGTTCCCTCTCGTGGGCTCCCGCGGGCCTGGGCCTGAGCTGCGTTGCGTCCACGCACTTCAGGTGGGCTTCGGGTGCTGGCGGCGATTGTAGTTGGCGATCCCCCTTCTGCGGAAAGTCACGCTGAGAAACAGACCCGCGAAGCACAGCGATAGGCACGGTGACCGTTCGTCACTCCGTGGTGCATCCGTACTTGTTTTGTGCACAGGGTACCAACTGGCCCAAACTCTGGGAGTTGCATTTTCTTGTTGGGGGCGCGCAGCACACGTTTTGGTGGCTTTTTTGCCCTAATCTTGCTTTAGCTCTTAAAGTAGATGATCACCCATAGCGTTTTGGTCTGTTTCTTTACCTTTCAAATGAGCACTTTGCTTCCTTTCACCTTTAAATTTCTCTTGATTCTTCCTGTTTTTTTTTTTTAAGGAGTTTCTATTTGGAAGGGACTTGTGGGTTAAATGAGTCAGGCCAAGCCAAACACAAAAAGGCAACGAAGTCTAGGAACTTCGTTTTTAAAACATAACTTGGAAGAGTTAAGCAGTGGCATGAGTTAAGAATCATAGCCGAAATAAAGAATTAAATTAAAGCTTTGGAGTTAAAGCCGCAAGTACTTGAAATTATGTAAGTAAACAGTATTACCCTTACATTGAAGAGTTAAAACTATCTTCCTTTCAAAACAAAAATCTAGACGACTGTGCATCGTCTAAGTTTAAAACCATTATTGAATTGAACAACAATGTTCCAAACATTTGAAAGCCTAATAAACCATCTGTCCATCCACTTTAACACAAATTGGGAAACAGAAAAGTATAAATGCCAACTGCTGAAAGAGAAGGTTCCTAAGTAATAGTTGATGAAACTAGTAAACTGTCCCGCAGCCCAAGCAAGGGTAAGAAACATTCCAAAAGGCCATCACTGCCGTTGCGGTCCTTCAGAAATAAAATCAGGCAATTTATAAGCCAGCTATCAAGTCCCTAATATCATGGAGACTCTAGTCTCTTCAGATTAGATGGGGGAAAAAAAACCCATCCCAAAAAGACAGTGACTTGCTTGCCCATTATTTCCCAGAAGGGTGGGAACCAGGCAGGCGTCAACCTCAGATCTTTTTCGTGCCTGCCAGCAAGGATTTCCAGCTCTGTTCCGTGAAGTCATTCTACATCTCTGACTTTGCAGCTTTGACTCCATGGTGTAATGTAGGAAACTGAACTTGGCATTAACTCTGAAGGTATTTCTGATAGAGGGCATTTCATCCCACTGGGTTTAAAGGATTCCTCTTGCACAAGCTCATCGCACCCAGTCAAGGTCTTTGCAATGCAGACGATTCTGGCCAGGCCTTTGAAGCTATGTCCCAACCAAATACATTTATCCTGGGACGTGCCAAGTGTTGTGAGTGACTGGAAGAATTGTGAAATCCCTATTATCGAGAAGAAAAAAAATCACTGTATTACTGGGGAAGTAGTGGAAGCAAACATTCTAAACAGTTTACCATAATAAAGGTTTGATGGTTAACAAAGATCCGCTGGGGAGAGACGGCCAATTCAGGACCCCGTTCTGCACCTAGCAAATACAGGGCCCCAATCTTGATCTCTGGCAGCACAAGGCCCCCTAAGCACCGCTGGATATAATTCTGGAAGCACCCTCCTCCCGCCCCAGCAGCTGTGAACCCCAATGCCGTGGCTGACCCACGAGTGCCCAGCAGCTGTGAACCCCAAGTACCGTGGGTGACCAGCGAGTGCCCAGCAGCTGTGAGCCAAGTACCGTGGCTGACCCAGCGAAAGTGCCCAGCAGCTGTGAACCCCAAGTACCGTGGCTGACCGCGAGTGCCCAGCAGCTGTGAACCCCAAGTACCGTGGCTGACCGCGAGTGCCCAGCAGCTGTGAACCCCAAGTACCGTGGCTGACCGCGAGTGCCCAGCAGCTGTGAGCCAAGTACCGTGGGTGACCCATGAGTGCCCAGCAGCTGTGAGCCAAGTACCGTGGCTGACCCGTGAGTGCCCAGCAGCTGTGAGCCAAGTACCGTGGCTGACCCGCGAGTGCCCAGCAGCTGTGAGCCAAGTACCGTGGCTGACCGGCGAGTGCCCAGCAGCTGTGAGCCCAGTACCGTGGGTGACCCCAGGAGTGCCCAGCAGCTGTGAGCCCAGTACCGTGGGTGACCCACGAGTGCCCAGCAGCTGTGAGCCAAGTACCGTGGGTGACCCACGAGTGCCCAGCAGCTGTGAGCCAAGTACCGTGGGTGACCAGGAGTGCCCAGCAGCTGTGAGCCAAGTACCGTGGGTGACCCGCGAGTGCCCAGCTGTGCTGGAGCAGCATCCCTGAACCCTGACCCACTTGGCTGAGTATCGCAGGGATGTGGTAGCGCCACCAGGGGGCTCTCCCCGGCCCCCCACCACGCACACACTCATCCCCTCAACCCAAATTTTTTTTTAACTTTTGGGCCACATCCGCTGGTGATCAATCTCACTCCTGACTGTGCTGGGGAATCACCCCTGGCGGGCGCAGGGGCACATCTGCGTGCTGGGAATGCAACCAAAGTCTGCTGCGTGCAAGGCGTGCACCCTACCGCTGTACTGTCCTTCTGGCCGTCATCCCAAGTCTTAAGTTGGAAGATAGTCATGTTAATTAAAAGCTTTCATTTAACTGTCTTCGCAAAAAACACAGTTATGATGGTTTATGGGTAATATAGTTTATGAGGTTTATACCCCATGGTAAATAGATGTGCCACTTGAAATGTACAGCTTTGTAAGTTAGAAGGAAATCAATAACTGTCTGTATTTTGTTTTAAAAATCCAAATTTTAAAATGTACCTGTCGAAGTGCTTGGGGAAGAGCGGATGGAACCTGAGGACTGGTGCGGGAAGCTGGCAATTGTGATGGGATATGCTGGATCAGAGCAGCCTAAATCTCAACTAGGAATGACTTGGCAAATCACAAACTGAAAAGGAAGATTCTATAGCCTGGGCATTTGTTTAATCTTTTGTTAGCATCATTTAGTAAACATTATAAGAGTTTCTGTTGCGGTTCAAACACCAGGCGCACCACCACCAAAGAGCTTCAGAGTCTTCAACACTGTCCCTCTGCCACCTCAGGTGCACTTCCTCCCCCTACTGCTTGGTAATCTGTTTTGTTTTGGGGTTTTGTTGTTTGTTGGCGTGATGGGGGGAAGCAGCTGTGCGCAGGGCTGACTTCTGACTCTGCACAGGAATCATTCTCGTGGTACTCAGGGGCCAGATTTGGTGGTGGGAATTGAACTAGGGTCAGACACATTTTAGGCATCCGAGGACAACGGTGTGTCACGGTTCAATACTGCCCACTGTTGGGTGACACGCCCTACTTTAAGCTCCAGCTACATTAGCTTGCAGCCCCCCCCCATTCTGCTAGGGGGCTTTGAATCAGCTCTGGCACTTGTAAAAGCCAAAAGGCCACCTGAAGTGCTGCATGTCAATAGAGTTGTTTACCTGTATTCATCTCTAGATAGCCCAGCCCGGGCTGGGAAGTTTTGGCGGATTTCTATCTATAAAGTAAGCTGGGAGAAGAGAAAAGACCCTTTTTGCCATTGTGGCTTCCCTTGGCAGTTTCCTTTCTCGGTCCTCTCCGTTCTCTGTTGGGCTTCAACACATGGTGGCAGCCATCTTGGCCTACACGTGGCTAGGGCCCAGCCAGGAATGCAGAGTCCGGAGTTTTTCCTGTTTTGGGATTGTGTATCGGAACCTGTGATGGTAAAGCCTTTTAAAACTGTGCCAGATTCCTGAGTTTTCATCCATTCCCCCTGACTTCGGAGGTAGAAGGGAACTCGCTTCCTGATATTGTTGGGGACCCCAGAGGCTCCCGACAGCCCACGTTCTTGTTTTGAATCTCTCTGTACCACAGATGAGAAAGATCATCCAAATATTGAATGATTTCTCTTCCTTCTCCTTCTGACCAGTTATGATTCATATAATGCCCTCCAATTCCATCCACAATGCAGCAAATTGTATGATTTCATCTGTTCTTAACAGCTGAATTGTATTCTGTTGTGTGGATATACCACAGAATCTTTATCTATCATTGGACATTTGGGTTATCTTTTTATCCTGACAAAGGGACTAAGTGTGATGAACACATGTGCATAGATCTTTTCAAACTATTGTTTTTATATTGGGAGATAAATGTCAAGAGGTGGAATCACTGGGTCACGTGAAAGTTCTGCTCTTAATCTTTTTGGAATCTCCATACTCTTTCCCATATAGGCTGACCCAAACAATCTTGTTTGGGTCAGCCCAAATAGTACACAAGGACCCTGAGTTGTTTATGGTCTTTTGTTGTGTGCCAATCTCACTGATGTGAAGTTAAATGTCATTTTCTTTTGACCAGCATTTAAGGAAGACTTCTAAGGTACAGAAAAAGCAAAAATGTAATTTGTAAAACAAGAACAAGGGAGGAAGTGTTAGAAAAAGATGAATCACAATGTAAGTGCTGTTTCAGAGCAGTAGAAAACCAGGTTGAGTGATAGGGTCAACTCCTTGACAGAGGTCCTGAATCTGAGTCGAAGAAATCTCAAGATGATCCAACAGGAGAGCAATTATTCTGGGGATTTAGCATGAAACAGGGCCATGGGTAAGACAGGAGACTGTAACCTTTTCAGTAAAGGCTTCTAAGGAAGAGAGTTGAGTTAAGTGCGTATACAGTAGCGGTCAAAGAACAATAAGAAGTCCAAGAGGACACAATGATTGCAGCAGTCAGTAGCAATATACAGAGATCTTAGCACCTTAGAGCTGAAAGAGGATTATCACTCAAAAAGCTATAGCTCAGCAGCTGCAGAAGGAAACAAGAAAATTTCCTCAGCTAGACCCCACCTCGTCATCTTCATTCCAGAAACCTTTAGTTTGCTACTCAAAACAAACTAAAGTTAAGAATGAAATCTCTCACCCTGTCATAGGCCCAATGCTGGTGCTTTATGGTCGACCTATTTTTATTTCCGTTTCAGTCCTGCTGATGTGAAAATGCTCAGTGGTGCAGTAGATAATGTTACAGTCGGAAATAAATCAATAAGTGTTTGGTAAATACATACCAAATGCCGTTTAGCACTCTACTAGGCCTAGAGGGCTGGAAAAGTATTAAAAAGGCCTCTGCCTTTCAGAAGTTTATAATCTGGCTGGGGGAGGGAGTGGTCAATGCTTCTGACACAATAGAGAATAAATTACAAGGATGAATAGTGAGGGAAAGTCTGCGTGGACTGTAAAATGTGTTTCATAGAAATAGTGGGCACCGGAGTTGAATGTATTGTGAATACCATAGATGGTCTATAGTGTTCTGCTTCCAGTAAGTTTTCATTAATCTTTAAACATTGTCCCAGATAACCAAGATAAGCAGTAAAATAAAAAGCTGCTCACGTGGAACTTGCATTGCCAGTGAGAGACAGAGAGGAACAGATGAATATGCAGTTCTCAAACAGTGGTGGGGTCCCGCAGAAAACAAACTATGAGCATGCTCCAATAAGCGTCTGGAGAGTAAGTTCGGCTCTGTGAGGAGCACGGAAGCAGTGGGCAGAATGAGAGAAATCATTCCATGACGCATCTTCCTCTCAACCCTGCTGATGTCAAAGTGCTCACTTTTGCAATGCGGGAGGACAGATAAGCCACAGTAAGCTGGTGAAGAGCCTTGAGATGAGGGTCAGGCTTGCCAGTGTTTACAGAATGGAGGAAAATAAAGGAGATGAGCAGGCATTCACTAAGGATGCATAGGTAGGAGGGATTTAGAGGTCAGAAAATATAATAATCTGAAGAGAGAGAGAGAGAGAGAGAGAGAGAGAGAGAGAGAGAGAGGACAATGGGCCAGCCATATAGGAGGGGGAGGGGACGGACGGCAGGAGGGAAACTGGGGACACTGGTGGTGGAAAATGTGTGCTGGTGAAGGATGATGATGAAACATTGTATGACTGAAATCCAATTATGAGCAACTTTGTATATCTCAAGTGATTCAACTAAAAAAAAAGAAAATATAGATGTCTGGAAGAATAGTCTCTCTGGCATTCTGGCTTAAAGTAGGAAAGTTTAGAACCTGGGAAACTAGATGGAAGCCTGTGTGATAACTGGGACAGAGGTGACGTGGGCTAGACAAGGTTGGCGGCAAGGTTAGCAAGGAAGAGAAAATGTCAAGATCAAACACTGGGTATTCGTGGGGGTGGTAGATACTTGGAGATAGGCAACGCACTGTTTCAAATGCAGGAATAAATATGACAAATAAGAAGAATCCACAATAACATGCTAATACAATTTCTGAGCACCGCTGTGGCCCCGCACCTCAGGACTGTGAAGCACTCTATCATTAGGCTGGGCCATCAGTCAAGCTCACAGAGCCCGGCCCAGGATTGCTCTGAGTGTCCCCAGGGCCCCCTGAATACTGCTGGGGAGCTCTTTCTCCCCAAGTGTATAAACTAGTATAGTAACTGGAAAGATGAATTGTGTGACCTTCTAGGCATGCGTTTACATAGGGTGGGTGGTAGGGAGTGAGAATAAGGAGGAAGTGAACTTTATAAGAAACAATAGAATTCAAAATGATATGCAAAGCATATGTGCGGGCTCTTTTTTTTTTTTTTTTTTGCTTTTTTGGGTCACACCCGGCGATGCTCAGGGGTTTCTCCTGGCTCTGCACTCAGGAATCACTCCTGGCGGTGCTCAGGGAACCATATGGGATGCCGGGGATGGAATCCGGCCGGCTTAGGCCGGCCGCATGCAAGGCAAACGCCCTATCGGCTAGGCTATCACTCCAGCCCCTATGTGCGTTTTATTTACCTTTTATTCCACTTACATTTGAGCACTATTAAAAAAATTTTAGCTCATTTTAGCCACCAATTTCATGTTCCAATACCATACTCACCACTGAAGTTTATGTTTCCCTCCACCACTTTCCTCACACACACACACACACACACACACACACACACATACACGCACATACACACATGCACACACACATCCTCCCTCACTGCCATGATAAACTCAGATCCATAGAACAGTTCTCAGTTTCTGCTACTTTGGTTTTTAGTTGTTCCTCTACTATGTTTCTTTATATCCCAAATATGAGAGCAATCACTATTATTTTTTATTCCATCTAAAGGTTTTAACTCTAACTTTTCATCTCTATTTTGGAGGAACCACAAACAATTACCATTGCATGTTTGACTGGTCCCCAAATTAGCCACATCAGCAATTGCTTCACTAAATGTAATAGAGTTCACTCTTTTAAGTACTGGTATAAAAGGGAGTCTGAGACATATTCAGGTAGAAGTAGTATCATAATGGACTGGGTTTAGACACTTAGGTTGCATGTCGCTCACTCAAGTTTGATCTTCAGTACCACATACGGCCCCCAAAGTATCACTAGGAGTGATTTCAGAACACAAAGGAAGGAATAGTCCCTGACATTGCTGAGTGTGGCCCCAAAGCAAACAGGCAAACACAAAGTAGTATCTTATTAGTTCTGTGATTTCGTTATTGCCACCTATGAGATCTAAAGCAGATGGGCTGAGGCCAGAGAGAGAGTACAGCAGGTAGAGTATTTCACTTGCATGGGACAACCTTAGTTCAGTCCTTAGCACCACATAGAGACCCCGAGTCACCGGGAGTAGTGCCTGAACGCAGAGCCAGGTGTAAGCCCTAAGCACCATTTGGTGCCACTCTAAACCCAAAAATAAATAAATAATAAAGTGTGTGAGTGCTTTGGCTATTACATCGTGGGAATCACATTGAGTTGCAGATTGTCATTAGTACGGAAGAAAGACATCTCTCAGCATTCAGGCTGCTAAGCATACAAATAGATTGTGCTGTAATAAAAAAAATAAAATACAAACCAACAAAAGGGCTGGAGAGAGAGTAAGTGGTTATGATGCTTCCTTAAACTCCACCAACTCAGATTCAAATTCCGGGACAAATAAGGTCCCCTACGTTCAGCAGAAGTGATCCCTGAGCAAAGAGACAGGAATAAGCCCAAACACTGTTGGGTATGGGCTGAGAACCAAAAAGAACAACGAGAGAGAGAGAGAGAGAGAGAGAGAGAGAGAGAGAGAGAGAACCATTTTGTGAGGTGTGCACAAACAGCCACTATGACTCTAAGTGGTATTTTGCAAAACTTTTTTAAGCAGGAATCTTGGTAGACTCAGTAGTCTTTTGTTCAGCAATTGCCAGTTAACAGGTTCTGTTTTTCCCTGGAAAGAGACTAATTTGGCAAGACAGAGGGGAAGGAGAGACTTATGTCCCCTTCGTTGATAGCTCTGCAGCTTGAGTGTCTCAAGGAGCCCAAGCCTGATGCTGGCCCACTTGCGCCTCCCAAGCACGTGCATGCCTTCTCCCAATTGTCTGGTGTAGGTGGGTGGAGTGTGTTAATTTGTTAGGTGTTATTGAAAGAAATGCTATTAGCACTCTTGTTTGCTCTGGAATATACTTTGTCTTGTGTCCGTGGGGAGTAGTTCATCTCTTGGGAAAGATAGGAAAACTTCATTAAATTCAATGGTGGAAAAATAACTGTAAGTTAGTCTAAAAATAATCACAAAATTTACTATGTTTAATTCGCTGGCCCAAATGCTTCTCAAGTAGGTAGTGACCAAGGATTTCAGCATTAATAAACAATTACCATATTGCTGAAATCAACACCATATTTAGCCTGAAAAGCCTTCTTGTTTTCGGTGCTAAAGAGGCCCAAAGTATCAGTAACCCAGGAAGCATAAAATACACTCTGTTGATGAAATGATCTCTTCAAATTAGTGCTTAGCTATTCCAACACTATAATGCAAGAGGATTTGCTTTATCATTGTTACCTTCTGGTCTAGAGACAGAGAAAGATTTTATACTGTAGTTCATTTTGTGCCTTTTATCAAGGATAAATTCATGTTTTTGTTTAAAAACAAAGAAAGCTGCATAATCTCTCCTCATGGTTAGCCCTTCCAGTAATTATCTCTTGCTTAGAATCAGTGTCAGCCAACCAAGTTCAGATGGCAAAAAAAATGTTTGATCTGCAATGACTTAGTGATTTAGAAGACTGTGTGCATGCAAGGTACAACTATGCACATACAGAGAACATATTTATCTAATTTGACTGCCAGTGATTTAATTAATGCTTGTCAAGCACTTTGAACATGAAAAGAACTATCTGAAAGCTGAGAGCTATTACTCATAATCATTTTTCCTATTTGTTGAGCTAAAATTAACATACAAATGTGATACTCTTATGGTATCTTTGAGAGATATGCGTCTATTCTAATAAACTCGTACTACACTTTAAGAAAGTCTCATTAAAACTTCAAGGCTATGATTTCTGAAAGTACAGCCTCAAGCTGGTTTGGTATCATCCATCAGTAGATTTTGAAGCATACAGGCTAAATAAACGGCAGTGACAGCTTGGGAAGTATACGCACCTGTTTATTGAGAGGATGCTAACAGGGGCAAATCTAAAATAAGAATGCACACCACAACCTGGTTTTCAAGGAGTTTTGTGCATGCCTACACTTAAAATCACCCATATTATCGTCTAATTGTTTTCGTTCTAATTATCTCTTCAGAGAATAACAACTGATGTTCATGAAGCCTTCAGAATAGTCTGAGAGGAAAAGAAAGAGCTTTGAGGAGAAGCAAACGCGATGGCACGATGACAAAGCCTTGTCTCCAAGTCAAGTGGAAGACAATTGACAAAAGAGAAAGAGAACTTGAGAAACTGAAAGAGACTGACCCAGTACTAATATGAGTCTCCAGAGAGGGGTATTTCCAATGCTTCTGTTGAACCAACAACAGGTTGGTGATAGAGTTGTCCAACGCTCCAGGGCAATTGTGCAGAATAATTTCCATTAAGGAAAAGAGGGATAACCTGAAAACCCACTGAGTTTCATTGTGATTTTTTTTCATTTTCATAACTGTATTTTTTTATTTTTTTTCATTTTCATGCCTGTATACGAGGTATACAGACAAATTTTATATCATCTCTGAAGGCAGATTTCCCCTCCCCTATGGAAACATATATACCTTAAGAAAAGAATTCTGAGTAAAGTTATAAATAGGTTTGCCCCAATGCTACAAAATCTAGCACACATCTTGGGCCTGAAAATCGACCCTTTCAACAACCTCCCCTGTGATTTTATATGTACCAAAGACTTCTCAAGAAGGTATCACTTACCTTATCCATACATTCTTAGCATAGATTGTACAGAGATAGTGCTAATGTTTGACGGGACATTCACTGTGCATTTAAAGACCATTTCCCTCATCTCCGCATTCCTGGAAGCCTCATCTTCCCAGAAGAAAGTACACCAGGATCTTTTGGAACTGGGCTGGAAAGCAACAAGGTTCTTGAGAAATTTCTTAAGGATTGGATATAAGCCTTTAACAGTTAAAAAGCTGAGTGATCGTGGCGGTGTTATCAACGCTTATCCCAACAACAGGGTCTGGTTTCTATACGCCTTTTAACAATTGCAAAAAGAGTTGTTCTTTTTTGAACTTTGGGCCTTAAGACAGCAGCAACAGAATAAGGGAATAAAGAGAACACAATTTACTAATAATATACCCAAGTACACTAAATAATAAGAAATCACTTAGAAAACTGTATGAGCGAAACAATTTTTTCCTTCTGTAGTGTAGTTCTGGCTTTATTTCCAATCCTCTTCCTAAATTAAAGGGAAACATTAGGGAAAGTTAGAGAAATGTTCAGCTTACTGTGCCTAGGGAAAATATCTTATGCCTAGGGCAGAAGCGTTTATCCTTGCCAGGCCTATAGCCTCCTCTCTCTCCTTCCTGACCACACTTCATTAGCAATCCATCCTCTGGGCTTTCCAATGGGGTTCCCATATTCATTGCCAATCAATAGTGGATTGATTATGTATTTGCTGCTTAGGATTTACTCCTTAAGCACATCCATTACATTTCTTTGGCATTATCCACTTACAGTCCTTATTTATTACTTTCCAGATGTGTGCAGTGCTGAAACGGATTCACTCTACTGTGAGCTGCCCTCACGCACCTGACTGCAGCACCTATGGGGAGGATGGATCAGACAACTTGAGTGGAGGGGGGATGGGGGAGGGAGAGAAGAACAGCTGCCACCGAGACACAACTCTTCCACAGAGGCTGAGTCACTAATGTACACTCGGTTGATTTAGCCTTCAAGCAATCTCTGACAGCTCACACTAGGTTCTGTTTCTGACCTAGCCCTTCCTTCCTTCTTTCCTTAGGGAGGAAGGAAGGCACTTTCTTCCTTCCTTCCTCCCTCCCTCTGTTTTTTTCATTAAACACTTTCCTTCCTCCCTTCCTCCCTTCCTCCCTTCCTTCCTTCTTTTCTTCCTTCCTTCCTTCCTTCCTTCCTCGCTCCCTCCCTCCCTCCCTTCCTTCCTTTCTTCCTCCCTCCCTTCCTCCCTCCCTCCCTCCCTCCTTTCCTTCCTTCCTGTGTCCCTTCCTCCCTCCCTCCCTCCCTCCCTTCCTTCCCTTCTCCCTCCCTTCCTCCCTTCCTCCCTCCCTTCCTCCCTTCCTCCCTTCCTTCCTCCCTTCTTCCCTCCCTCCCTCCCTCCCTTCCTCCCTTTCTCCCTCCCTCCCTCCCTTCCTTCCCTTCCTCCTTCCTCCCTTCCTCCCTTCCTTCCTTCTTTTCTTCCTTCCTTTCTTCCTTCCTTCCTCCCTCCCTCCCTCCCTCCCTTCTTCCCTTCCTCCGTCCCTCCCTTCCTTCCTTCCTTCCTTTCTTCCTCCCTTCCTCCCTTCCTCCCTCCCTCCCTCCTTTCCTTCCTTCCTGTGTCCCTTCCTCCCTCCCTCCCTTCCTTCCCTTCCTCCCTCCCTTCCTCCCTTCCTCCCTTCCTTCCTCCCTTCTTCCCTCCCTCCCTCCCTTCCTTCCTTCCACTGTCCCTCCCTCCCTCCCTTCCCTTCCTCCTTCCTCCCTTCCTTCCTTCCTCCCTTCCTCCCTTCCTCTCTTCCTCCTTCCTCCCTTCCTCCCTTCCTCTCTTCCTCTCTTCCTCCCTTCCTCCCTTCCTCTCTTCCTCCCTTCCTACCTTCCTCTCTTCCTCCCTTCCTCCCTTCCTCTCTTCCTCCCTTCCTCTCTACAGGTTTACATAAGGAAGGAGTAAGGGGAAAATTCTCCTTTCATGGGTTTGACAAGTACTTCAGACACTCTTTGGCTGGTCGAACTATTCCCTTACCAATGGTGTAACTGCTTCAAATCTTGAAACAAGAGGGGAAATAAACAAAGCAGTCTAGTTCAAGATTGGGTCCCCCCATGAGCACAGTGAATTAATAACATTTCTTGTATTATAACGCAGCATCTTTCCCTTAAATTCTCAGACCAAATAGGAGGAAGAAAAGATACCATATTCTTTTTTCTTGTTGCTTTGTCATAATTCTTGAACAGACCCACAAACATTCCTGCAGTTGAGAAGAGCCATATGAAATGGGCTCATTGAAATCATTCCAGATCAAGTTAGTATTAATTCACCCATTTTGAAATAAGGCGATGCTGCTTTTGTTCCTATAGAAAAGATGTTATGATTTAAGAAAAACTTACGAAGGGAAACAGATCCTGAAGTTATCAAACTTCCCTCTTTTCTTTCAGCAGAATGTTTGAGAAAATGCCAATTGTTGCCTGTCATCAAAACTTTTAAAAATCTGTTTGCTTCTGAAAATTTACTTGCACAAAACTATCGGAACTTTTTTTTTTGAACAGAAACTATTATTATAAACTCTTATTATTCCTCTGTGAATTGTTGGCACCGACATCTATCTCTCCATACTGAAAGAGTAAGATGGTACTAAATGTTTTAGATTGACATAACTAGCTTCAAATGTTTTCCCATTTTAGGGGATGGGAGTTTATATTGGTATAAACTCAGGCTTCCATATTCTTCTGTTGATTGTTAACCAGAATGTCCTTTTTTGTCCAGACGCTGGCTGGATGGTTTTATAATTAGAAGATTCACTCAAAAAT
The DNA here is from genome assembly GCA_021461705.1 of Cryptotis parvus. Classification (NCBI taxonomy): domain Eukaryota; kingdom Metazoa; phylum Chordata; class Mammalia; order Eulipotyphla; family Soricidae; genus Cryptotis; species Cryptotis parvus. The sequence goes on from JAJIBD010021023.1 coordinate 572,267, forward strand.
GAAAGTCTGAAGTTGATGAGGCAGAACCAGCCATGTTCTAAAGGGAAATTCTTATTAGTACAAAATATTGGAGGAATAACAAAATCAATTTTTATAGGCAGATTAACCAAATTGTTCATTATTGTAGTAAACATTGCAAAAAATCAAGAGGATGGACTATAGTAGCTGTACCCACACAGGAGAATGATGTGCTCTGGTCTAATATATGCACAAGAATTGTTCTTACTAACACCCTCATAGCCTGAATAGTAACCTATTTTGTTCTAAGTGACCTTTGCTCTCCAAGATTAGTTCTATTAAAAAATAAAGACAGTATAAATAAAATATGATTTTAAAAGACTAGGTTTTATTTTTAAATGATTTTAATCATCAATGATAAAAAAAGGCTACTGGTGTTAGGTAATCTGACGTCTTTATATTTTCATAATAGCCCAGTGCTGGCTCCTATATCACTGCCCCAGGGGCACTTCTGATGGTGCTCAGGACATTGGGTAGTGCTCGACGTAAAATCGGGCTTCTTACATACAAGGCACCTGTTCAGCTCCTTGAGTTCTCTCTGGCTAGAACAATGAACATTTTGTTTGTTTGTTTGTTTGTTTGTGGGCCTCAGGCAGCAGTACCACAACTCACATATGGGGGTAAGGGTGGAGTGGGAGGGGCTGAGGCAGGGTCCAGAGTCAAACCCAGCTAGTTCCCTTACCAGCTATTCTATCTCTCTGGCCCCACAATTAGCTTCTTTTTTTTTTTTTGCTTTTTTTTTGGGTCACACCTGGCAATGCTCAGGGGTTACTCCTGGCTCTGCACTCAGGAATTACTCCTGGCGGTGCTCAGGGGACCATATGGGATGCGCGGGGATCGAACCCGGGCCGGCACAGGCCAGCCGCGTGCAAGGCAAACGCCCTACCCGCTGGGCTATCGCTCCGGCCCCCACAATTAGCTTCTTAAAGGTGTTTTACCTCTAGATTTGTTTTTCACATATTAGTTCAGACATATAAAGACATTCACAAAGGAGAGAGAATGTTACTTTAAAGGATTTTTATGAACATATCTGCTACTTTTGTTCCATACTTTATTATTTCATTGTTTCTATTGCTAAACTGTTTCCAAAAGAAATTCTTGTCTTGATGCCATGGTGTAAATACGACAGAATACATCAAAATTTTTTTCTTATCTAATCATAATGCAATGATGGTATCTAAGTATATTTAAATATGTGTAAAATGTCTGTTCTCCCACACTTATGTCATTGCAGGTTGGTGATTAACATTTACTTGTTTAATATATATTTTTACTTTCTCCTTTATAGGCATGCCCTCAATTAGCAAAATAAACCCTACACTTGAATTAGGTTATTTTTAACAAATCCCTGGGACCCTGCCTGTGCCTTTCTCTGGCATGATATGCTTTTCAGAATCTTATACCATTTCCAATTTTTGCATTGCAATTGGCATGATACAGAAAAATTAGAATTAAATTTTGCTCCAATTCCAAAGTTTTGTAGAATGTAAAAATACTATAACTTACCAAAAAAATGAATTCATAAAGTAGCTCTTATTTTACTGAATAATTTCTCAGGTATTTCAAAGATGATTTTCCTAGGATCGTTTATTTGTATATGCAGAATAGAAACTTTGGTCAAAAGAATATGATGAACAAGCACATAAATATATAAAAGTAAATGACTGGGAACTGGCACAATAATACAATGAGTGTGTAGTGTGCTTGTCTTGAGTGGGGCCAACTCCATTCAATGTCCAGTCATTTGCTCCTGGGGCTTACTCCTGGCTCTGCACTGAGGGTTCATAACTGGATGGCTCAGAAGTTATGAACCATCCAGTTATGAGGGTTCATAACTCCTGCAGAGCCAGGAGTAAGCCCCAGTAGCAAATGACTATAAAAAAATAAAAAAGAAAAACAGGGCTCAGACATTCTGGAGAAGAGAACGCTGTGGTGCAGAACCTTTCTCCTGACAGTGCTCAGGGGACCATATGCAACGTCAGGGATCTAACATTGGGGTTGGCTCAGGGGACCATATGCAACGTCAGGGATCTAACATTGGGGTTGGCTCAGGGGACCATATGCAACGTCAGGGATCTAACACTGGGGTTGGCTGCATTCAAGGCAACTATATGATATGCTAACACTTATATTTTCTGCCTTCTATTTTAACTTTATTTACTTATTTGAGGGGAGGGTTGTTTGGGCCATTCCTAGGTATTTGTGGGAACTCTGACTTCCAGGATAGTTCAAGAGGACTTCAGGTTGAGTAAGTTGAGTAAATGGCGACGTCACAGCATGAGACTAGGGGGCCAAAGGGTAGGACAGGGGGACCAAAAGAAGAAAGTTGCAGTGATGACCACATTGGGAAAAGGTTGAGAAACGCTAGTGTTTGATCCACTTAGCACAGCAGGGTCCCATAAAATTAGCAGAGCCACTAAGACAGTGTGATAAAGCAGAGATAAAGTGGTTTCTTTCAGAAAAGTCAGATTTGAAAGCACAAAAAAAGAGAGATTGGGAGGCAAATTCAATAGAGAAGAGCAAGAAGACAGAAACCCAGAATGTTCTTCAGCTCTCACTAACGTGTCAGTAAAACCAGACTTCCCAGCAACTCGGACGTTATTCTCCTTTCTATAAATGAACATTTTCTTCTAAACTATTATTCTTACTGGACTTCATTTCTTCCTGCCTCCTTTGTCAGAAATGAGTGTTTCACATACTTCCAACAGTCACACAGCCAGATTTGATAAAATCTGTGCACCTGATACCATCTTGCTGTCTTTGTGGGGCTGGAAAGGATGGATTAAAAATTCCACTCTAATATAAAACTCTCCATTTCCTCTTTGGCTCACACTTTTCCTCATTTATTACCTTTCCTTTCAGTACACTATTAGAATAAATAATTAATCAAAAAACCTGGATCAGTTCCCCTACACTTCCTGCCAGGACTACCCCCTTCCATATGCACGTACCTCACCCACCACACTCACACATTAGCTTCCTCAGTGCCCAGTGTGCTACAAAGTAGGCACACAATGAATACTGGAACTGAAGTGTGCATTCTATTAAGAAAATGCAATGCTATATAAGTATGCCCCATGATGGAAGTTTTCATGAACTATTGGTCTAAGGGATATGGGATTTTTTTCCTTCAGGGCCAGTTATTAGATTCATTTTTCAAGAGGGTAAAAATAAGAGAAATTGGGTCAGAGCAATAGTACAGCAGGTAGTTTCCTGCCTTACACACAGCCACGAATGATTCCTGAGTGTAGAACCAGGAATAAGCCCTAAGCACCGCTGGATGTGGCCCCCAAACAACACACAGTGAAATTGTTTGTGGCTTACTTCAATTCCCCAATAAGATAGTTTTCCCTAGCTGATTAGCTTGTTTCTCCCAACTGATTAGCCTGCTAAAAGATGGCTTCAAGTCCTTTGTAAATAAGCAGTTTTGGACTGTGTGGAAGGGTAGTTCAAAGGATGTGATTCTTACTTGTAATGTTCTCCAATGTTTTTTTCTTTTTTGGTCACACCCGGCGATGCTCAGGGTTCACTCCTGGCTCTGCTCTCAGGAATTACTCCTGGCGGTGCTCGGGTCTCCAAATGGGATGCTGGGACCGAACTCAGGTCAGCCATATGCAAGGCAAATGTCCTACCCCTATACTATCACTCCAGCCCCCAAATTTTTTCTACATCTCTATTCCCTCTTTTGGGGGAGGGGTTTGAACTACACCTGGTGGTGCTTGCAGGCTACTTCGAGATCTGTGCTTAGGGGTTCCTCCTGGCTCTGCTCAGGGAACTGTGTGGTGTCAGGAACCAGTCTTAGGTCCCTTGTATGCAAAGTAAGTGCCCAGTCCATTGACTCTAGTCTCTTCCTCCTTTGGGAGGAGGGAAATCTTTTTTTTTGGTGAGGTACATCAGAAATTCATGATTTATTTTTATATACTTGTACTTAAGTACAGTACATGGTAAATATAATGTTAACAGAATTCTGTCATTTAAAATTTATTATGTTATTGTTATATAAAATTAATTTTCTTTTTATTTCAATTTTTAAATTTTATTATACCACCATGAGATATACAATTACAGAGCTGTTTGTGATTGGGTTTCATACAATGTTGCGGCACCCATCCCTCCACCAACGCACATTTCCCACCACCGATGTCCCCAGGAGAATGAATTTATTTTTTCCTTTCACATTAATTTTTAAAAAATATTTTATTATACCAACATGAGATATACAATTACAAAGACGTTCATATTTGGGTTTCGCCACACAGTGTTCCAGCACCCATCCCTCCACCAGTGCCCATTTCCCACCACCAATGTCCCTGATTCCCTCCCCCTTCCCCTAGCCTGCCTCTATGGCAGGTTCTTTATCTCTTTCTCTTTCTTCCTCTATCTTCCTCTCGTCCTTCCCTTACACATTGTGAATTACAATACATACATTTATTTATTTTTTTTTTTATTTTTTTTTTATTTTATTTTTTTTTTATTAATTTTATTATTTTCCCCCCCAAATATCATTACACCATTTTAGACATACAATTGAAAGATGCTCATGTAGAGTTTTGGATCCACAGTGTTCCAACACCCATCCCTCCACCCAAACCCATCTACCATCACCAATGTCCCCACCTCCCTCCCCCTCCCGCACCCCAACCACCCGGCAGATTCTGTATGTCATTTCCTTCGTCTCTATATCTCCTTCCCGACAAACTTTCCTGCTCTTCGTGGAATACAGTGCATTAAATGACATTACTGTTTCACTATTTTAGTGGACCCAGCGGCCGCATAGCGGCCGCGCAATCTGGGCTCGAACTGGTCTTGCTCTGTTGATCTGGTCGTGGGTCAGTTTCTCAGCATCCGGACAGCGAAGATGGTGGCTAGTGTGATGGGCGAAGTTTCATCTGGCTGCTTCCGGGACCCCCAGAGGCGATGGGCCAACACCCAAAACCCATCTGCCCTCCTCGGGATCCCATCATCAGCTGGGCTCGGCGCGAGCCGGGCTCCAGTCTCCCCAGCCGCTTGTGAAGCTCTGCATACTGGTTCCCGGGCAGTTCCTGGGCGGGTCCACCAGGCTCGGCAAAATGGAGGAGGGGGAGTGGCTTAACCCTGACTCCATCTGGCGAATTCCCAGTGATTCCCGCTTCTGGGAGCCGCCTACCTGGGCTCGAACTGGTCTTGCTCTGTTGATCTGGTCGTGGGTCAGTTTCTCAGCGTCCGGACAGCGAAGATGGTGGCTAGTGTGATGGGCGAGTTTCATCTGGCTGCTTCCGGGACCCTCCAGAGGCGATGGGCCAACACCCAAAACCCATCTGCCCTCCTCGGGATCCCATCATCAGCTGGGCTCGGCGCGAGCCGGGCTCCAGTCTCCCCAGCCGCTTGTGAAGCTCTGCATACTGGTTCCCGGGCAGTTCCTGGGCGGGTCCACCAGGCTCGGCAAAATGGAGGAGGGGGGAGTGGCTTAACCCTGACTCCATCTGGCGAATTCCCAGTGATTCCCGCTTCTGGGAGCCGCCTACCTGGGCTCGAACTGGTCTTGCTCAGTTGATCTGGTCGTGGGTCAGTTTCTCAGCGTCCGGACAGCGAAGATGGTGGCTAGTGTGATGGGCGAGTTTCATCTGGCTGCTTCCGGGACCCCCAGAGGCGATGGGCCAACACCCGAAACCCATCTGCCCTCCTCGGGATCCCATCATCAGCTGGGCTCGGCGCGAGCCGGGCTCCAGTCTCCCCAGCCGCTTGCGAAGCTCTGCATACTGGTTCCCGGGCAGTTCTTGGGCGGGTCCACCAGGCTCGGCAAAATGGAGGAGGGGGAGTGGCTTAACCCTGACTCCATCTGGCGAATTCCCAGTGATTCCCGCTTCTGGGAGCCGCCTACCTGGGCTCGAACTGGTCTTGCTCAGTTGATCTGGTCGTGGGTCAGTTTCTCAGTGTCCGGACAGCGAAGATGGTGGCTAGTGTGATGGGCGAAGTTTCATCTGGCTGCTTCCGGGACCCCCCAGAGGCGATGGGCCAACACCCGAAACCCATCTGCCCTCCTCGGGATCCCATCATCAGCTGGGCTCGGCGCGAGCCGGGCTCCAGTCTCCCCAGCCGCTTGTGAAGCTCTGCATACTGGTTCCCGGGCAGTTCCTGGGCGGGTCCACCAGGCTCGGCAAAATGGAGGAGGGGGAGTGGCTTAACCCTGACTCCATCTGGCGAATTCCCAGTGATTCCCGCTTCTGGGAGACGCCTACCTGGGCTCGAACTGGTCTTGCTCAGTTGATCTGTTCGTGGGTCAGTTTCTCAGTGTCGGACAGCGAAGATGGTGGCTAGTGTGATGGGCGAGTTTCATCTGGCTGCTTCCGGGACCCCCAGAGGCGATGGGCCAACACCCGAAACCCATCTGCCCTCCTCGGGATCCCATCATCAGCTGGGCTCGGCGCGAGCCGGGCTCCAGTCTCCCCAGCCGCTTGCGAAGCTCTGCATACTGAATTACAATACATACATTTAGAGGTTATCATGTGTGTCTTTTTGCCTGTATTTAATGCTCAGTTCTAAGTGGGTAACAGCAGTTTTGACAATTATTAGCACATTGTTCCCTTCTCTGTCTTACCTAACCTCTGACTCCCACATGTTTGTGATAATTTATACCCTTGACAAGACCTCCTGATCCATATTTCTCCTGACCTTGGATATTGGTTTCATAATCTGTATATGTATATATTTATGTCATGGAAATAAATTCAGTCATTCTATATCTGTCTTTTTCCTTCTGGCTAATTTCACTCAACAGGATCAGGAGAGGGAAATCTTAACTGCCTATTGGATACTGGAGGCATCGTGCAAAAAATTTCTGAGACAGAGTCGGTTGCCTAAGACACCACATCTCAACTTCTCTCTCCTTCCATCACTCCTGCGAAACTGCTTTTTCTCTGCTCTCGTATCTCAGCCCCCTTCTTAACTCTAGCACACTATAAATTAAGCACACAAACATAATTAAAGTGCACACCACTGTCCACCATAGCTTTGTTAGTTAAATGAGAGTAAGTAATGGGTGTAGAAAGGACTAAGGATTAGGGCAGGTAGGGTCTTCTGATCTAGGTTTTTCATTTTCCTAAATCCATTTAGGGAATGGTGCTAAATCTGATAGGTATCTATTTATTTTATTTTTGTTTTATTTTTTTTTTTGCTTTTTGGGTCACACCTGGCAATGCTCAGGGGTTACTCCTGGCTTTGCACTCAGGAATTACTCCTGGCAGTGCTTGGGGACCATATGGGATGCCGGGATTGAACCAGGCCAGCACAGGCCGGCCACGTGCGAGGCATATGCCCTACCCTCTGGACTATCGCTCTGGCCCAAAATCTGATAGGTATCTATTTAGATTGGGAAAACTCCTTCAGCAAACTGCCCCTCAGCTCATACCTCTCCTCTACAAACACATTTGTGATACTTAGATTCTCCCTACCTCTAGTTCATAAAAGCCATAGTCAAACACCATCCCTACTTTTATGTTCATAGCAGCATTATTCACAATAGCCAGAATCTGGAAGCAACCAGAGTGCCCGAAAATCGACAACTGGATAAAGAAGCTCTGGTACATCTACACAATGGAATACTATACAGCTGTTAGGAAAAATGAAGTTATAAAATTTGCCTATAAATGAATGGACATGGAGAAGATTATGTTGAGCGAAATTAGCCAGAAGGAGAGAGACAGATACAGAATGACTGCATTTATTTGCATGGCATAAATATATATGTACATATTATGATACCAATATCCAAGGTCAAGTGAAACATATATCAGGAGGTCTTGTCAAAGGTGGAAATTATCACAAACGTGTGGGAGTCAGAGGTTAGGTAAGACAGAAAATGGAACAGTGTGCTAACAATTGTAGAGGGTACTAATGCCAACCTAGAACTGAGCATTAAATAGAGGCAAAAGGATACACATGACAATCCTTTAATGTATGTTCTGTAATCCATAGTCTGGAGGGAAAGGAAAAGAGAAAGAGAGAGAAAGAGAAAGAAATAAAGAACCTGCCATGGAGGTGGGCTAGGGAAGAGGGGAGGGAACCGGGACGTTGGTGGTGGGAGATGGGCACTGGTGGAGGGACGGGTGCCGGAACACTGTATGACCAAAACCCAAATATGAACTTTTTAAGTGTATATCTTTTTATTTATATATCTCACGGTGGTATAATAAAATACTTAAAAAAGAAATAAAAAATAAAAGCCATAGTTATGTTTCATATGAACGCAGGGGTGTTGTATACGTAGACTCTAAAGGAGGAGATTGCATGAGACTATACTTGTTCCAGAGGTAAGATGTAAATAAGACCCATGTGGTAAGGTAAGGGGCCTTAAGCAAACAAAGAAAATGACAGAAACCTTACGTGAGAGCTCAGAGCAGGAAACAGTCACGTCTTGTGAACATCACTGTTGAGGCTTGTAGGTAACCATGAGCAAAGCTTCCATTTCAGTGCCCTGCTGCAGTTCCCCAGCCTCCCGTCCCCAGGACTCTCACCAGTCAGCAAGGCCAGATTTGGCTTGGATTTTGTCTGACTATCAGCAGGGCTAAGTGGGTCAAACTGAACATCTAGTTGATTTCCCACCCACTCCCCCTCTCCATCACTCTTTAGTATCCTGATCTGTCAGAATATCTAATGGGGGGACACGCTCGACAAACTCCCCAGGCCAGGGTGACTGAAGCATGGGCGAAGGCTCAGAGGATAAACAGCAGCCCTTAGTTGTTTAGGTTGCTCTATGTCCTGATTACTCTTGAGTAGAAACAAGATATATCTTTAAAAAATGAACCTCAGTTAGTGACTAATTTTTTGGGTGGGCTTTTTTTTTTTTTTTTTGCTTTTTTTGGGCCACACCCGGCAATGCTCAGGGGTTACTCCTGGCTCTGCACTCAGGAATCACTCCTGGTGGTGCTCAGGGGACCATATGGGATGCCGGGATTGAACCCAGGCCGGCACAGGCCGGCCGCTGGGCAAGGCAAGGCAAACGCCTACCCGCTGGGCTATCGCCTCCAGCCCCAGGGTGGGCTTTTTTGGATCACACCTGGCGTTGCTCAGGCATTACTCCTGGCTCTGCACTCAAGATTACTCCTGGCGGGGGAGGGGGTGGGGGAGGCATATGGGATGATGAGGATCAAACCTGGGCCGGCCGCATACAAGGCAAATGTCCTACCCACTGTACTATCTCTTTGGCTCCAGTGACTAATAGCATCCTATTACACCCCGTATACAGCAGTCATTGGAAATATTCATTTTCACACTATCACCCTTTCCTTAGTTTGCTAGCTTTTCTTTTCCCCTTTTGAAAGCATTTTTTTTCTACAGACAAGCTACATATTTGTTTTATACACATCTTCTTATGATGTCATCTATATCTTTCTTTTTTCTATACTTCTCACACATATACACTCTTTCATTGGTCTCACTGGCTCACAGACAACTTTATATTTTAAAATGTTTTTGCTACATTCTGTGATCAGAGTCTTAGTTCCAGATCTCATTATTTCTCCCCTATACCTTTATAATAACCTTCTGAAATGATTCATTCCTCATAGTCTGGTCTCAGCTCAATCACTTCTTCAGATCTACGCTGCTCGTAAGCAAATCTATTTATGACTCTTGATTCTCTCACCATTCCAACATCTTTATAATAACTGCAGGGCAAAAATCTCAAATGTTTAGCATGCAAATGTAGATGTCTGGGTCTAGGCTCTGGCTCTGCCTTGCCAGTGCTCTCACCTTCAGCCATAAAAGAACTATAATTTGAAAATGTCTTCCTTTCTTGTAACTTTGGCCGTTGAGAATGGAATTCTTTGTATCCACCTTCCTTTATGTATCAGTTAACACAAATTTCCTTCTCTGAAGGCAACACCAGAGCCACCTCCTCTGTGAAGACTTCCATGATTTCACCAGTGTGTATATTGTTTGATGGTCTCACGGTAAACAGCCAATACTCCCAATACTGCTGTTTCTCTTTGAAATTATGCCAATTCTCCTTCTGGAGTGGGAGCTGCTCTTTGTTTAGTATTCCTGGCAGCTTGCATAGAACCTGGAATATTGTAACATTATTGCTTAATAAATTAGCGAATGAGGACACGAATGGAGAGAAACTATTCTACAAGGGTAATAACCTATTAAGCCTGAGCACACAAAAACAGAGGTCTAGTATGAACTTCTTTGTTTGCAAATCATACAAATGCAACTTAAATTAGCTTAGGATAAAAAGAGGATTTATTGGAAAGACACTAGACTATGTCAGGTAATTGAAAAAATAATTCATCAATTGAATAGTGAGCAATAAATTCCCCTAAGAAATGTGTCTTTTGAATACCTACGACAGAGAAATGATTGTTGTTAACATGGCCCAAGCGTCTCCACCAACCATTGCTGTTGGCTATGACTCAACTCTATTCCTTCTCACTGTCAACCTGTTTATTTTGTTTCTAATTCAGTGGTTCTAGTCACAATTCAAATCATAACCTGCTCATTGAAATCATCAAGGAATTTTAAAGAAGCAATGGACACCTGGGGGTCCCACCTTGGCCTAAGTTGACTAGAATTTCTGGGGGTTGCTGCCAGGGATTTTTTCTTAAGGTTTCTAAAGTGATTCTCAGGACAGCTAGGATTGAGATCTACTGATGCATGTGTGAGACCCAAACTACCCAGTTGTTCCTAAGTTTCAGATCCCATCCCCATGGCTTTCCCATTGGAGTCGATCAGCTTAGATGTTGGTTTCCATTCAAAAAATCTCACCAGGAAGAGTTTGTTTGGCACAGACTGAGTTGCCTGTTACTTAGATCCATCAGTAATATTCATGTATGTGAAATTCCACTAAATATGGCAGCTTGTGTTCACCATTAAGTTGGACAATAGTTTTGAGACAGTCTTCCTTCTAAAGAACAAAGAATTTCTGGGAGGGTGTTCACCTAGACAATAGGCAAAATGTGTAGTAAAAAGTACATATATAGGGCTCGAACGAGAACTTACCTGTTTGAACCTGTGGCATGTGGGAGACCTGGATTCCAGGGCTATTGCTGAGCAGAGTTTGGAGTAGTTCCCAACCATGGTCAGGGGTGACCCAAAAACCAAATCATATTTACAGCAAAATTAAAACTCATACAATAGGGCTGGAGTGATCATAGTGTGTGGGGGGGCACTTGCCTTGCATGCAGCCAACTCAGGTTCAATTCTCAGCACCACGTATAGTTCTCAGGGATCACTCCTGAGAGCAGAGACAGAAGGTAATACTGAGCACAGCTGATGACCCAGAACAAAACAGACAAAAGAAATATTAGACAACAAACATTTGCAAGTTAGATAGTGATTAACAGTTAATATGTTGAATGATATGGGTAATAAGTATTATATAAATTAGGATTTAGATACAAATAATAGCAAATTGACATAAATGATTGTGCTACTATTACAAATTGTACTGTTGTTAGCATTTTTTTCCTTATTTCTTTAGGAGTATTAAGCAATGTCAATGTTACAAAGTTTTTCTTATTCTTTCATATTGGTTCAATTTTCTTGTCTTGTATACAGAAACAAATATAGGGTTGGAGTTGCCATGAGCCAATGCATCAAAATCTTGGGTAAAAGGGGAAAAAAAACCCCAGAGAATAGACAGGAAATGGTGTGAGTAAACTTTGAATCCCATTGATGGCATTTTGGGGAGTAAATGGAATTAAAAAGCATGAAAAGAGTCAGGGATGCTGTCTCATTTGCCAAGGTGTCAAAAAATCAGATGGGCTGGACATGTAATGTGATTTGGAGATGACCGCTGGACTAGAGCTATTACTGACTGGGTCCCACTGGACGTCAAAAGATCATATGGCCTGCCCAGCTACAAGATGGTCAGACTTCGCCAAGACCCTGAGTGAACTATTTGAGACTCTTCGTATTCCTGAAGCAAGCAGATGTCATTGGGCTACACTGGCAAGTGATAGGGTCAAATGGAAATGTTAGTTATGCCTGCTCGAGCAAATCGACAAATAATGGGATGCCAAGTGATCAAGTGATCAAGTGAAAGGACATTTCCATATGTGTTAGGCAGTAAAACAGATCAGGACCAGCTGAAGGAATGGAATTTGCCAGCAGGTAGATTTATTTAAAAGCAATGTCACATTCCAGGACTGATATTAGAAAAGGTCAGAAATGTCAAGACATTTTGGTATACCCCCTAAAAATTTGGGGGACTTAGAAATGTCTGGAGGACAACATTATAATACCTGACCAGTCTCTTTAATATTTTTATTACATTAAAGTTTTAGATAGAGGGACCAGAGAGATCGTACAGAAGGTAGGGCATTTGCCCTGCACAGGGCTGATCCAGGTACCATCGTTGGCATCCCCTATGGTCCCCTGAGCATAGGGATAATTCCTGTGTGCAGAGTTAGATGAAGGTCTCAGTAGCACCTAATGTGGCCCCCAAACAAACACAATTTAGACAGAAGTATCATGGGGAGTATAAATAATAGTTGCTTCTAGAAAACAGAATTGCAGAAAAAATATCACTTTTTGCTTCTCTCTGAATTGGAGTGGGGGTAGTCACACCCATCAGTGTGCATGGGTTACTTACAGCTCACAGCTAGGGCTTATTCTCAGTATTCAAGGGACCATATGGTGTTAGGGATACAGCACAGGCCCTCCTGGGGGCAATAAATATTTTGAGTTACCCCCAAAATTTCTGCATTTGTTATTTTATAATGACTGATAGATTAAACCTTTTAACCAATAGAAAATTTCAAAATCCTTTTGAAATTTAATTTTATATATATACACACATATATACATGTATGTATATGTGTTATGTATATAGATATCTATATGTATAGATATATAGATATTTATATATCTATATAGATCTATATAGACAGATATAGATCGATAGAAAGATAGATAGAGAGAGAGAGATAGAAAGATAGAGATAGAGAGATAGAGAGATAGAGATAGAGAGATAGAGATAGAGAAAGAGAGATAGAGATAGAGAGAAAGATAGAGAGAGATAGAGATAGAGATAGAGAGATAGATAGAGAGATACATAGATACATAGATAAATCAATAGATATCTACATACATAAACACACACACATATTTCCTGGCAGTGCTCATGACTTACTTTTAGCTCTGAGCTCAGCAATTACTCCCAGATGGTCTTGGGGACCATATGGATTGCTGGGGATTGAACTGGGGTTTGCCACATGCAAGGCAAGTGCCCTACCTACTGTACTATAGTTCTAGATCACTAAAAGCATGAAGACAAGTATAAAGTTTCTATAGTTAAAAAAATTGAGACATAATTCCATTCTAAAGCTTATAATATAGTTGTTATTTTGATTAAACAAAATATACTGAGAGGCTAGCTCAATACAGAGGGTAGGTGTTTGCCTTGCAGCTGGCCATCCTGAATTTGATACTGGGCACTCCATTTGATCTGCTGAGCACCACCAGCAGTAATTCCTGAATGCAGAGCCAGGAGTAACACCTGAGCATCACCAGGTGTGGCCCAAAGACAAAAAAAAAGTATATTGAGAGTCCACAGGTACAGCTAAAATAGACAAGCACATGTGTGAGACCTTTGGTTCCATTGCTAGTATCATCACACACACACACACACACACACAAACACACACAAGCACACATAAACACAGCCCAGCCCTAGTATTGCCTCATGTGCTCCCCTTTGCCCCCACAACAATAACAGCAACAAAGTATATTGATTCTGTCTGAGGATCCGTATAATTTGTAAGGGGGACAATACTCTCTGGGAGAGGGAAGGTAAAGAGAGATGCTACGAGGATGTGACTGGATGTGGGGCCAAAAGGGCCCCGGAGGAGTGGAAAGGCGCGTGAAGGAGAGAAGAGCTTCAGAGCAATAGAGGCTGGAATTCCAGTTTATAAGGCTCCGACTCCAGTCAGCTAGTGGAGTGGTCCTTGTTACCTTCAGCTCTTAAGCTCTGAAAAATAAAAGCTGTTTAGGTATTTCATGCCTTTTACAGGGAACACTGAATTCCAGTCCCTGGTGTTTCATTCCCTGGGGATGAAAACAGAACTTTCTCAGTAAAAGGCTGGCATGTTCGAAATTCATTCCTGCCTCTTTTCCTATGACTCTCTCCTGGACCTGGGGCCTGGGGTAAGATAGACTGTTATTATTTGTGCAATAATGCAGGCGATCTACTGTGGGAATTTAAATTCTACTGTGTATTTTAAAAATGATTATAAAAAAGGCATTCAGGTACAGCAGGCCTTGTGCTTCTGTTGTAAAGGTTTAAGCAAATAAGCAAACAAATGACTGGGCTGTTGTTATTTAATCTGAGTCCCCAAGGCCCAGTACTTCCTCTGAATACATACATATGAGCTCCTGGCTTTAGTGGGAGTCATGATTCACAGTTGAGGGCTGAACTTGGCCCTTTGAATTCTAGCAACAGGCTTTCAGAAAGAAAGAAAGAACACAAATGAAGGGGGAAATCTTGAATTTTATTCAAGGCTAAGTCACAAAGGTCTAAAATTCCTCACATCTGCTGGGTCATGGGCGCAGGAAGGTACGTCTTACCCAGTGCCATTGAAGTGGAAATCATATTGTCGCAAGGTCCACAACTGAAGACTACAGATGAGTCAGTAAACACCTTCCCAGATATTTTAAAGATACTTGTCTGCTTCTCGATGAGTAATGTTTTCTTTCCAAAGGCTCTCCTTTTGTCAGAGAGCCAGTTCCACTTGCAGTATTGTTCTGCTTAGGTTGCTGGGAGGCAAGTGAGAGGCAGGGGAAATGTAGCCTTAGGAGAGGAAGGAGGGGTCAGGAGGCCAAGCAAAGCCCAGGGAACTGGCTCAGGGAAGGAGACAGAAAACCTGGAGAAAAGATCAAATAAGAGCAGTCAGGAGAAGGGTTTGAGAAAGGAGAGGACAGCATGAATACAGAAGACAGAAAGGAAAGTCTGTATCAAACACCAGACTGAGTACTAAACAAAAATCTCATTTTACTTTAGAAAGACCTGTTATAAAGATCTCTTCTGCTCCCACCCCAACTTCTCTTAAACACTTTTTATTTGCTCTTATTTGGTATGGTTACAAAATGTTAAGTTATACCAGCATAAATGCCGCCTCCCTCCTCTGGAGCAAAATAGCTTCGTATGATATGTTCTAATGATATCAAGGAAAAGAGTTCATTACAGAATAAAGAACAGGTTAAAATTAATCTCTATATGCATTAAAGTGCTTTACACAACTTATGGTGAAATCCAATTTTATGGTCATAAAAATATTACGTTTCCTTTCTTACATTTTTTTTTTCGTTTTGGGTCACACCGGAGATGCTCAGAGGTTACTTCCTGGCTCTTTTGCTCAGGAATTACTTCTGGCGGTGCTAGGGGACCATCTGGGATGCCGGGGATCAAAATCCAGTCACCCGTGTGCAAGGCAAACACCCTACCTGCTGTGCTATCGCTCTGGCCGCCTCCTTTCTTACATTTTTAAGTGTTATATAGTCAGACGTAACAAGAACGTTACTCTTTTCTTCTCTCTAGCTCATAAGAGCACAGCTTATGGGGCCGGAGCGATAGCCCAGCGGTAGGGTGTTTGCCTTGCACGCGGCTGGCCCATGCCGGCCTGGGTTCGATTCCTGGCATCCCATATGGTCCCCCCAGTACCGCCAGCAGTAATTCCTGAGTGCAGAGCCAGGAGTAACCCCTGAGCATAGCCGGGTGTGACCCAAAAAAAAAAAAAAAAAAAAAAAAGTTTCACTTGTTGGGCCAGCCAGCCAGTTCAAGGTGCTGGAGCACATTCGTTGCATATGAAATAAGTTCTTGGTTCCATCGTCCACACCACACAGTGCAGCAGCACTGCTGGGAGTTATCTGAAAGCCGTATGTTTAGAGCAGGTCCTGGAGGCTGCCAGGGTATTGGCCCCCAAAGTATCACACATGAAAAATAGAGAGATGTACTGTGGGGAAGGAATTTATCATTATCGCCATGATGAATAGTACAGTGAGGAAAGAGGTATCTTTAGGCAGAGTCTGTTGAATGGAAATGTAGAGAATGAGGTAGAAAAGAGAATGATGGATGCAATTCTCTTTGGTCATTGGTCCTTTCTAGGACCAAAGGGAAGGGTTACATACATTCTACCGAGCTCCTGTATAATTCTTATATGCACAATTCAATTAAGTCAGCTGGAGTCCAACCCTAGGAAATGTCATTTATGTGGAATAAAACATGAATGGTGGGGGCGGAGCGATAGCCCAGCGGGTAGAGCGCTTGCCTTGCACATGTCCAGCCCATGCCACACGGGTTGGATCCCTGGCATCCCATATGGTCCCCTGAGCACCGCCAGGAGTGATTCCTGAGTGCAGAGCCAGGAGAAACCCCTGAGCATTGCCGGGTGTGACCCAAAAAAGCAAAAAAAAAAAAAAAAAAAGAAAGAAAGAAAAAAAAAAAACCCATGAATGGTGATTCCAGAGTTGTACAAGGTTTGGCAACCCAGGAAATGCAAAGGATGCATGAAAAGACTTACCCATTTCAGTCATACTTCTGATTGTCAGTGTAGCTAAAATTAGCCTATTGGAGCTCTCTATAATGAGATAATGTTTAACTTTTACACTCTCTATCGAACAATACAATTAACAGAGGAGAACTCTTCTTGGTTCAGCTACCCAGGTTTCTTCTACTACTATTCAGCATCTCTTTACTGAGCACTTGTATACCTTGTGTTCTCTGCTAGGCATTGAGGAATCCTAAGAGAAGCTAAATAATCACCAATCATAATTTTATTGGAAAGATAAGCCATATTGGTTTAACCAAAACTGTTAGGAGATATTACAAAGTAATGTGCCTGTAGAACAAACAGTACAGGTTAAAGGAGTTTGATTTAATTGAGAGAAAAGGAAATTTAAGATTATGTTGTTTAGAGGTTTTCAAACTGTGCTTCCTGGAACCCTGGGGCTATGGGGGAGAATAACATATTCTCTGCCAAAGACTGAAAATTTAAATTGCTTCAGGAGGCTTACCATGACAATGTTTGTAATAACAAAAAATTAGAAACAACCCAAAAGTCTTTCTATAAGGGTCTGCCTGAACAAATTCTAGTGCCATCATACAATGGAATACTAAATAGCTGTTTGTTCAGGGAACATTAAATCCGTGTGTAATGTTAGAGAGCGATCTTCAAGATATATAATTAAGTAGAAATCCAAGATGCAGCAAATATGCACCTTTCTATTTATGTAAAAATAAGGAATAAATGAGTTGTATGGGTATAAGTACATATATAGAATATATACACATTGGAGCCGGAGCGATAGCCCAGCAGGTAGGGCATTTGCCTTGCATCGGCCGGCCTGTGCCGGCCCAGGTTCGATCCCGGCACCCCATATGGTCCCCTGAGCACCGCCAGGAGTAATTCCTGAATGCAGAGCCAGGAGAAACCCCTGAGCATCGCCGGGTGTGACCCAAAAAAAAAGCAGAAAAAAAGTGGGAAAAAAAGAGAATATTTTTTTTTAAATAACATTAAATAATTCCTGCAAAGAATTTCCCAAGCTTTATCTTTTGGAAGTAAAGCTAAAATGGTATAAAGAGGAAAAGAAAACATATTGACGTTCTGAACCTCTTCATTTTATTTATTTATAGAAAACAGATTCACAATGCTGTGACTTAAACTAGGCCATGCAGGTTGTCTTAGCCAAAAGTCCAAGCCCAAATCCGACCACTTGATCTATTGTTTGCTTGTCTTTGTGCCTCAGGAAATTAGCACTGACATGAATAGTTTATTGAATCAATTTCACCGTATTCCTCACATCTCCGCACCCTTCTCTCAATTTTCCTCTGTCCTGTATATAACGCCTCTCTTGCCCCAATGGGCATAGTTTCAGTGGTACTCAGGGTCAGAGTCAAAGGACAGCTGGTAGTCTCTTGCCTTGAACATGTCTGATCTGAGTTTGATTCTCTGGCACCTTCTATAGTGCCCCAAGCCCCTGCCAAGCATGAACCGTGGAGCACAAAGTCAGGAGTAATCCCTGAGCACTTATGGTTGTGGCCCTAAAACAAAACAAACAGAAAAAATCAAACAGTGGCACTCACGGTATCTGTGGAATTGCATTGCATAGCTTTATGTTGTTCACGGCTTGTTCCTAAATTCCCCCACTTAATGTGGGACTTTAGATAGTATTCAGCGCTCTTTCTGTGGTGCAGATTTTGTCCTTGTAAACTTGGGTATTATCTGAGCCTCTTTACTTACTCAGATTGCTTAAAAAATGGAATAACTTAGTGGTCTAAAGACTAAACAATTGCCACCATTTTAGGGAGAAGAGCAGATTTGAATGGAGACAGAATCTGAGTCCTTGCTTCACTCTTGTGTAAACGTGGCAAGGGATGTGCTTTAAGTGTCTGCCACTATCAGTAGCTTCATCTGGTTAATGAAAAGGATAAGAATATCTAATGCCTCAAGTTATCAGAAATAAACAAGATAATGAATGTATAGTGATTAGCTCAATGTTTAGCACACAAACCCTCAAATAAGATTAGATGTTACTCTTCATTATTATAGTCTTCTAGATAATATTCTTTGGTGTCTGCTCAGGCCCATTGGTTATAGGTCACATCAACACTGTCTTTTTTGCATTATTAATATAGTTCAGAGTCTCCTTTGAATATCAAGCAAACCAAGAAATCCATTTTTGTGTCAAGAAATCAAGCTGTCAGTTCTGTTCATGCATATAATTTTTGTTTGTTTATTTTTGGGCCAACTGGCTGTTCTCAGGGCTTGCTCCTGATTCTGTGCTTAGGGATCACTTGCTGGCAGTGCTCAGGGGACCATATGTGATATCAGGGATCAAACAGGTCAGTTGCATGCAAAGTAAGCACCTTATTGCTATACTATCCCTTCATCCCACATGCTATATATACGTATTTGTAATTTGAGCAACTACCATGTGCTAGAATCTGAGCTAGGTACTGTGGTTACAGAACTAAAAACGACAGTCTTTGTTCTCAAGACAATTTAATTCCAGTGGGCTCTCATATTCCCAAACACAGGTGATGGATCTCTGTCCAGGCAAACCTAATGACATTACTTGTTCATAAGAATTGTACAAGCAGTGGCAGAAGTGGTAGATTTGTACACTATAGAAATAAATGAATGATGCCAATATGATTATTTAAAAACGTTGGTCTCATGATAAGTTCATTTTCTTTTTGGACCACCTGATTATGCTCATAGCTTCCTCTTGGCTATGCACTCAGGGAGCATCCCTCGTGGGTTTGGGGAACCATTTAGGTACGGAGGATCAAATCTGGATAGGCAGCATGCAACGCCTTATCCACTGTACAATCTCCAGTCCTAATAATTTTGCATAGTTAAAAATTATTGGGGATCTTGGGGCCGGAGCGATAGCACAGCAGGTAAGGCGTTTGCCTTGCAAGCAGCCGACCCGGTTCAATCCCCTGTATCCCATATGGTCCCTTGAGCACCACCAGCAGTAATTCCTGAGCACAGAGCCAGGAGTAACCCCTGAGCATCGCCAGGTCTGACCCAAAAAAGCAAAAAAAAAATTATTGGGGATTTTAATAAACTACTAACAATATAGGGTATAAAGCTGCTTGAGTTGCATGTGGTTGACCTGGGTTTAATATTGGCACTACATTTGGTCCCTCTGAGCACTACCAGGAGTGATCTCTCAGGAGAGAATCAGGAGTAAGATTTGAGTACCACTGGGAGTAGCCCCAAGCCAGAAAACTAAACAAAATCTATATATTAGTGGAGTTGGAAATATGGCTCAAAAACGGTTGGAGCAATTGCCTCGCATGTGCAAGGTCCTGAATTCAATCATCCGAGTACTGAATCATTTCCTGGACAGTCTGTATGAGAATCTTAATGAGTGTTTCCCAAACTACACCTCAGTACTGCTGCCTGTGCCCATATATATTATATAGGTTATCACTGGGAAGTGGAAAGCCACATTCAAAAACATTAAATATGACCCCCTGTCTTAAACTATATACAAAATTAACTAAAATAGGATTATAGACTTAAATATAAGAACTGGACCTGGTGGGCTGGAGTAATAGTATAGCAGGTAGGACATTGTCCTCCACATGGCTGACCTGGGTTCAATCCCTGGCATCCCATATGGTCCCTGAGTACTATCAGGAGTAACTCCTGAGTACAGAGCCAGGAGTAACCCCTGAGTATTGTTGGTTGAGACCTAAAAATAGAAAAAGAAAAGTAAGAACTGGACCAAAAAAATCTCCTGAAAGGGATATATTCATTTATGTTAGTCTCGGCAACCAATGCTGTTTTAATTTAATATCAAAAGTTAAGGCAATATAAACAACAAAAAAAAAGTCGGCTACCTGACACTAAAAACATGCACAGCAAAAGAAGACTTCAATAAAATAAAATATTAGCTCACTAGATGGGAGAAAATGTTTGCAAATTATACATCTTGTAGGGTTGTAATATCAAAAAACATATAAAGAACTAAAACAATACATCGGCAAAAATGAAAGCAAACAAAAACCAAGCAATTTATTTTAAAAATGGATGGTTCTGTATAGATATTTTTTCAAAGGGAATAGCTATTTTTTTTCAAATAATCAGAGAAATGCACATCAAAACCACAGTGAGAGATAACCCCATACCTGTTAGAATAGTTATCACCCCCCAAAATAAATTCTGGTATCTTAATAGCTTGAGATATTAATCTTACTTCAAGTGCACTTACTTCAAGTGCAGGAATGCTTGAGCCTAAGACACAGGTACACCCGGCAGAGCAGAAACCAGCTTTCCCGTTGAACCCCCTGCATTCCATGGACCACGAGAGCAACTTCCAACCCGAGTCCACCATCCCGATGGAGCCTCGGAGGAGCCCAGAGAAACCCCCACACCTTGCTGGCAGCAATCTTCACAATCCACACTCTGCAGCAGGTAAGATCTCCACCCAGCAGACTAATCCAGTCTCCAACCCGCAGATTAATACAGTCCCCAGCCTGGCTTGTCAGAAACCCAGCCTACAAGGACCCACCACGCAGAGACCCGCCCTTCAGAGGAGAGTATTTCAAGTGCAGGAGTGCTTGAGCCTAAGACACAGGTTCACCCGGCAGAGCAGAAACCAGCTTTCCCCGTTGAACCCCCTGCATTCCATGGACCACGAGAGCAACTTCCGACCCGAGTCCACCATCCCGATGGAGCCTCGGAGGAGCCCAGAGAAACCCCCCACACATTGCTGGCAGCGATCTTCACAATCCACACTCTGCAGCAGGTAAGATCTCCACCCAGCAGACTAATCCAGTCTCCAGCCCACAGATTAATCCAGTCTCCAGCCTAGCTTGTCAGAAACCCAGCCTACAAGGACCACCACGCAGAGACCCGCCCTTCAGAGGAGAGTATTTCAAGTGCAGGGAATGCTTGAGCCGAAGACACAGGTACACCCGGCAGAGCAGAAACCAGCTTTCCCTGTTGCGTGAGACCACACAGCGGTCACGCGATTTACCTCCAAATTACCGTAAATATTCTCCCCATCCTTCTGAGAGAGCCCTACAAAAGTAATGAGAATATAGTGCCCAAGGCATGGCAGAGCCTGGCAAACTGTCCGATGCATGTTCGATATGCCAAATCCAGTAACAGAAATGTTTATTTTCCTGACCCCAAAAAGAGCCCTTAATATGGCAGCAGTAAGAAAGGCAAACAAGCAGTGCCTGATAAAATTTCATGGCCATCCTAGGCTGCCAAAACGAAGAAGGACTAAAATGACTGTCTGTACTTTCAATGCACGCTACTGGCATCAGAAGCATATATTGAGGATCTGATGCTGCAAGCTGAAAAAAGATCAAGTACGACATCATTGGTCTGACTGAGACGAGGAGGCGTCAGTTGCATCATGCTGTATTTGACACTGGAGAAGAATTGTTCCTTAGAACATGCAAACGAAAGAGGCATCGGTGGTGTTGGTGTCCTTGTCGACAAGAACATGGCAGTAAACATTGATTCATTTGAATGCCTAACAAACCGAATAGGACGGTTACACTTGAAGAGATGTGGCCCACTGCCAGCAATTTCTATCTTCATTGTCTATGCACCAACATCCACATACAAAGAAGTTGAAATTGAGAAATTCTACATGGAATTGGAGGAGTTCTATAAAAAAGATCACACCTTCTACAAGATCATAGTCGGTGATTTTAATGCCAAGATAGGACCAAGAAGATTGGCTGAAGAACTCCACATTGGGACCCATGGCCTAGAATGGAACGAACAGGGTGAGAGACTATCTGAGTTCATCATGTCCACAAAGACCATTCATGGGAACTCACAGTTCCAGAAAGCTAAAGCAAAACGTTGGACATGAGAATCTCCTGGCGGACAGTTCCACAATGAAATTGACCACATCATCTTCAATAGACGGTTTTGTCTGACCGGTGTAGCTGTCGTCCCCAAATTCCAAACAGGATGGGACCACCGTTTCCTTCGTGCAAAATTCTACTTCCAGCAACGAGGAGAAAAGGCTGCAAAGTTTAAGAAGAGAACTCCCAGAACGACCACCAACTGGGAACTCTTTGGCACCATTGCAGCAACATGGGAAGATACCATCATTGACCGACATCGATGAAGAATACAACCGACTGGCTCAGCACCTCCATGATTGTGCGAAGAATGCCGAGAGAGAGAAAGACACAAAAGGACGCCTGTCTTCAGAAACTCTCGAGCTCAATCGCCAACGTGGCAAGGCGCGAGCCTCAGGAGACCAAATGCTAACAGCCAAGCTTGCTAAACGGTACAGAGAAGCAATAAAAAGAAGACCTCAAAGACAGAAGAGTAGAAATACTGGAAGATTCAGCAGAAGCCGGGAAAAGCATTCGCACCACCCACCTGTCCTTCGCCAACTATAAGACCAAGATGACTACCCTCCGACACCCTGATGGATCTATCACATCTTCCAGAAAGGCAATGGAGAAGATTATCCAGGACTTCTACTCAAGTCTCTTTGATAGCCACATCCACCTGCCCACATACCAAATTCCACAGGATAGATATGTCATTACCAACGTTCTCCCTTCTGAAATCCGACATGCCATCTCACCGGTAAAGAAGGGAACAGCACCAGGCCCAGACAAAGTCAGACCCGAACACCTGAAGAATCTGCCGTCGGTACTCATCAATACACTAGCTCGGCTCTTCACATGCTACCTGTCCGAATTCAAGGTGCCCGCCCAATGGAAAACCAGCAGGACAGTTCTACTGTTCAAGAAGGGAGACATTCACGACATCGGCAACTATCGCCCCATCTGCCTGTTGTCTGTCATCTACAAGCTGTTTACACGAGTCATTCTGAACAGGATTAGCAGAACACTAGATGAAGGACAACCATGCGAGCAAACAGGCTTCCGGAAAGGATTCAGCACAATCGACCATATCCACACAGTCACCAAGCTCATCGAGGTTTGTAGGGAGCACAAGATGCCGCTCTGTCTCACGTTCATTGATTTACAGAAAGCCTTTGATTCTGTGGAGACTGAAGCAGTCATCGAAGCCCTAGCCAAACAGGGTGTTCAAACCCAATACATCAAGATCCTCCCGTGAGCTGTATTACGGATTCACCACCAGGATCTCAGCATTCTACAAAGAAGTGATCATTAATGTGAAAAGAGGGGTTCGACAGGGTGATACCATTTCACCAAAACTCTTCAGCGCCACCCTCGAGAACATCATGGAACAATTAGAATGAGAAGGAATGGGAGTGAAGATAGATGGTCAGCAACTACACCACCTCCGCTTTGCTGATGACATTGTTCTAATAACACCAAACAAGCGACACAAATGCTGGCTGACTTTGACCGAAATGTGAAAAGATAGGTCTACAGCTGAATCTAAAAAAAAACTATGTTCGTGAAGAATGAACTAGTTCCAGAGGCCCCATTCACTCTCAATGGAACAAACATCTCTGAATGCAGCAGTTATGTGTACCTAGGTCGAGAAATCAACATGATGAACGACCTAAAACCTGAGCTGCACAGGAGGAAGAGAGTGGCATGGAATGCCTTCAAAGGCATCGAAGAAATAGCTAAAAAGGACAAAAGAACCTCTGGCTCCAGGCATATCTCTTTGACTCCACTGTTCTCCCTGCATTAACATATGCCTCAGAGACCTGGGCCCCTACGAAAGCAGGATGAGAATGCTATTCGGGTCTCCCAGAGAGGAATCGAAAGAGCTATGCTTGGAATATCACGCCTCACTCAAGTGAGAGAAGGAATCCGGAGTTCTGACCTCCGTCGCTATTCCAGAATCAGGGATGCTGTCTCGTTTGCCAAGGCATCGAAAATCAGATGGGCTGGACATGTAATGCGATTTGGAGACAACCGCTGGACTAGAGCCATTACCGACTGGATCCCACGGGATGTCAAAAGATCACGTGGCCGCCCACCTACAAGATGGTCAGACTTCCTTGTAAAGACCCTGAAGGATTGGTTTGAGGCTCTTCATATTCCTGAATCAACCAGATGCCATTGGGCTACATTGGCACGTGATAGGGTCCAATGGAAATGTTGCTGGCGCCCGCTCGAGCAAATCGATGAATAACGGGATTCAAGTGATCAAGTGATCTTAATAGCTATTAAAAGTTATAGTTACTATCCAGAGGACAAGAACATCAGCCAGGAGGGCCTGGAGAGATAGTAAGTATAGCAGGTAGGGCGCTTGCCTGGCCAACGCCAGTTCGATCCACTGCATCCCCATATGGTCTCCCAGGAGACATTTCTGAACACAGAGTCAGAGATAATTGCTAGGCATAGTCAGGTGTGGGCCCCAAAGGAAAACAAACAAACAAACAAACAAACAAACAAGCAAACAAAAGAATGGCAACTTGGTAGAGAAAAAGGGAACATCTGAACAGTGATGTGGAATCATAAATTAGCACTGCCTCTAGAGCGAATGGTGTGGAGGTTCCTAAAAAGAATTAACAACAGAGCTGCGCAAGGATCTGCCATACCACTTCTGATAGGAAAGTCAAAGGGAAAGAAATGAAGATCATGGGGCCGGAGCGATAGCCCAGCGGGTAGGGCGGTTTGCCTTGCACATGGCTGGCATATGCCAGCCCGCGTTCAATCCCGGCATCCCATATGGTCCCGAGCACCGCCAGGAGTGATTCCTGAGTGCAGAGCCAGGAGTAACCCCTGAGCGTCGCGGTGTGACCCAAAAAGCAAAAAAAAAAAAAAAAAAGAAATGAAGATCTCAAAAAGGTATCTGCAGTCCCTGTTCACTGCAGCATGCCTCACAATAGCATGTGGAGAAGGAAGTTCAGTGTCAACCATGAGTGGATAAACAAAATATGATATCTGTATATTTGGAATAGAATATTATTCAGTTATAAGGAATAATGAAATCCTGACTTGTGAGCAAACATAGACGGACCTTAATGGCAGTATACTAAGTAAAAAGAAGCCACAGAAAGAAAGACACATCTTCCATGGTATCATCTATTTATGGAATGTAAACAAAAAAAAAAAAAACCCAAACTCCCTGAAACAGAGGGCCAGAGGGATAGTACAGTAGGTAAAGTGCTTGCCTTGCATGAGGCTGACCCAGTTTTGATTCCTAACATTACATGTGGTCTCCTGAGCCTGCCACACGTGATCCCCAAGCACAGAGCCAGGAGCAAGCCCTGAGCATAGTCAGGTGAAGCACAAAAACAAACTTAGTGAAACAGAGTAGAAAGTCGTTGCCAGGGGTTGGGGGGTTTGGGAAAGAGGCGGGTCAAGGCACCAGCTTTAGGGCCTAAGAGGAAGAAACGTCTGAGTAGCTAATGTATAAAGTAGTGACTGTAATTTATGACACTGTTATAAAACTAAAATTTGATAAAAGTGTGAACTGAAATGTTTGCAAAAATATATATGTAAATATATATTGTAGGATGATAGAAATGCTAATTAACTAGATTGGAGGAACCTTTTCACAATGTCTATGCATAACAAATCATCTTGATGCACATTACAAACACCTAAAATTGTAGTTGTCAAATGTCAATAAAATGTAAAATAATATATGGATGATGTTATTAATATGTTAAAATTAAAGTGGAGGCTTTATAGACTTTCATTACTCTTATCAGTATAAAAACATTATGTTTTGATATCAATGAGATGTTAATGTTAAATAGACTCTTTATATTTTGGTCTGGAGGACCACATCTGTAGGTGCTCAGGGCGTACCTTACTCTGTGCTCAGAGATCTCTCCTGGTGAGACTTGGGGGGACAATAAGGCTCTTTTCATATATTTTTTCAAATAATAAAGTATCTAAGTTAACACAAATTACATATTTTTTGAAAAATTATTTAATCATTATCTGGAAAACATAATCGACTAGGGTTTTTGCAGAGCACCTTTAGATTATACCTGACAGCGCTTTAGATGCTGTGCCTGGCATGGTGTTTGGCTGAATTTGGTAGTACTTGGGTGACGAGGTATTACCAGTCATCAAACCCTGGCTTCCTGCATGTAAAATATGCTCTTTGCACTTTTAGATAGTGCCCCAATTTACTAAGCTGTGGCTTATTATTGGAAGAGAAAGTGAGAAATGATCCATTTCATGATGGTGAATAGATTCCTAGACATGACGGGCAATTCTGTCAGGCATAAGCTAAGCCCAACTTTTGTGTGACTTAGGGATTTGAAGTATTGCCTTTATCCCAAGCTCCCTCTGCCCTTTTTTTTTTTTTTTTTTGAGAACTGCTTTTCCAAAGATGTTACTCAGCAATGATATATTGTGCAATTGGGAGTGAACTGCTTGGAAACTCTGATGTTCAAGTTTTCCGGCCAAAGATGTTGAATGGACATTATTAGGAGCGATAAATGTAGCCTTGAGTCAGACAGGGCATGGCCTCGTCACTGTCCAGTAAGAGAAGAGGCCACCAACTTCCCTTACTTCCCCTTTCCTTAAAAGCAGGCAGTGATCAAGGGCCAACATTATGCCGCCTTTGCTTTTTTGTTGTTGTTATTCTTACCTGGTCCAATTAATTGTGAAATTTTTGAGACTGATTTTTTTTTTTTTTTTTGCTTTTTGGGTCACACCCCGGCGATGCTCAGGCGTTACTCCTGGCTCTGCACTCAGGAACCACTCCTGGCGGTGCTCGGGGGACCATATGGGATGCCGGGGGATCAAACCCGGGCCGGCATGGGCCGACCGTGCAAGGCAAACGCCCTACCCGCTGGGCTATCACTCCGGCCCGAGACTGATTTTTTAAGTAAGTTTTCTGTTTCTTTCCCTTTTGATGATTTTTAGCTCAATATGGAGAATATAGGAAATACAAAATATCCAAAGTTATGGCCAGTGACATCCTTTAGTTTCCTTCCTTAATTCACATTGGTTTTTCTCAACCAACAAGGATAGAAAATGCAGTCACCTTTGATTCCCACCCCGGCCCCTGTGTCAACTGGCCAGTTTTGTTTGTTCAAAGTTTGAACTCAGTGAAGTAGAAACATGTGATGATTCAATGGTTGCTCTAGTCACTGGAGCAAGAGTGTTCTGTTAAATTTCCCTTCTTAGCCTCTCAAAACAATTTCAGTCAAATGCAAATTGTTGAACACTTTCTGGAACCCAGATTAAGATGCATTTTCGGGTATTTCATTTCAGCCCTCATTAAAACCAAATCTTTACTTCCTTCAGTCTCTAATTCAAAACATGTCACCTTGTTCCCCAGATCAAGTGTACTATGGTGGCAACTAGAGCTGGGTAGATCATTACCAGCTTGGGGAATCCTTCACTGACTTCCTGGTAGAACTGCAGGATTTCAATGACCCAGAGATTGCCATCTGTGTTCCCTTTTCTATAGTCTGGAAATAGCTATTGGCTTTATCCTGTTCTTGTTTTATCTCTGTATGTTAGGTGTGTTGGGGGCAAATGACCTGCTATTTCATTACTGGTATCTGAATCAAAATGAGCAACCCGAGACAGAGAAAATCATAAGATCCTACACTTTGAACAAAGTCCCATGTACAAAAGGAACTGAGGAATATCATTTTGGGGAAAGTGTAACTAAATGGCACAAACAGGAGGAAACAGTATTACATGACCAGGACGAAGATGTTAAAATATGTTCATGTTTACAATGTTTGCTTTTCTTCCCTGAGGTAATTACATCTCTTTGCCCACTGATTTCAAGTTCACCCATATATAGGTCTTGCTTTGGTGAACAAAATGAGGGCAAAATTGGTATGTGCCACTTCCCGGTAGAAACTTTTAAGGGGCTTTCCCTAGCGTCACAGCATCTCAGATTGGGTAGTTCTTCTAATATGAACCCCAGAGTGACGAGAAAGTATATGAAGTAAAACCCCAGCAGACCTTAGTCATTATGGAATGTGAACTTGGAATATATTTTGTTGTCATAACCACTGGCTTCAGGGCACTCTGTTACCATAGCAGAACCTACCCATACCTGGTGCAGTTTACACTTCCATGAAATCTGGAAATTGCTTTACATGCTTTGTGTTTCCTCCTATCAGTGTTTGCTTATTCCTGTTGTTTAGCGGAAGTTAACTCCACTTTGCTTGTATTGTTTCAAGCTGAATTTTATTGACAATGTATTCACTTCCCTTTGTGTGGTGGTAGTTCTCAGGAGGGTTTCACACATACTAGGTTGAGAAGCTCACAGATGTGTTTGTGGAACATCCCAAACAGCAGTGTCATACACCAGGATAGCACTGACCTGTGGAGGACGTTGGAGAGAGAATATTCAGCCACAGGATTGCAAGCAGGCTCTCTAGCACAGTGCTCGCTCTGGGGCTATGGGCATTGCTCTCAATTGAGTCTCTCTGCCATTTATTAACAATCCAAGTAACTAGACATGTAATAACCTCTCCCTCATGAATTTATAAAGAGCAGGAAACTTTGTTTCATTCTTCAGGGATGGGCATTTGGGCTTCACCAGTCAGTGACCAGGGCTTTCTTCTCACTCTGTGCTCAGGGATCACTACTGGAACTGCTCAGAAGACCATACGTGATGCCAAATGCCAGGGAATCTAAGTGGGACAGCCACATGCAGGCCGAGTTCCTTAACCCTTGAATTATCTCCGTTAGCCCCTATTTTATTCAGAACCTATAATACTGCTTGGTATGACAATAAACAGAATAGATAGTTACCTTCTTATAGATAAAACTTACTTAAATATTTTAAAGCTATTTCAGTACCTTTTTTTTTTTTCTGCAAGTACTTTGATTAATCCAAACAGGAACTCTCTACTCTACTCCTCCAGAGGCAGCCTCTGGGGAGATGCCTGACCAATCCCTTTTATAGACTATGGCCTGTGTGTGAAATGAGGTAACCAGGACTGAAGCTTCCATTAAAATACTTTCTCAGGATTAGAAGGTACCATTTTAGAACTTAAAAGCTAGCAACTCTACAATTTTTTAAATTTGTAATCATACATTGTCTTTGTCTGTAGCAAAGACGGAATTCCTAGCTGACTTATGTTTGTTTGTTTTCTCTGGGAACCAAGTAGCTGTACTACACCCAAGCATGTATCACTTCAGAACAATGACTCAGAAAGCCTTGCAGATGTCATGGCTTACCTAGTCCTTAAAAAAATGCCTACCATGCAGGAAATGAATAAGGTTCCTGGACTCAGCAGAAATGGGTGAGGATAAAAGGTTGCTTTGAATCTGTGGGCTTTCCCGGACTGCTTAGAAAACATTTCATGCAAATCCAAACATTATGTGGGTCACAGTTTTTGACCAGTAATTTCTGAATACGCTTTCAGCCTTCTAGTATGTGTAGAGGAGATAGGGTCTATTTGGAAAATAAACAGTGTGGGTAAGTAGTTTGTTACCTTTCCGTTAATGAGGATATTGTTTTCTTTTTTCATAGTAGTTGGACACTCTAGGAACCATATTGAAGGATTAAATTTTATTATATAGGGCAGTCAATAATATCTAGACATTATCTTTTCACCAACAACTTCCCTTAAATATGCTCAATCTATTGCTCCTGAAAAATGAGTGTGCATATGTGTATACACATATATTTATATAAAATTTGTCCAACTTTTTTAACCAAGAAATAGCTTGCTATTTAAAAAGACAATGTATGATTATAATTTGAATATGAATTTTATCTTTATATTTGACAAAACATTTGCCCCTAATTCTTATTACTTTAGAAGGATGTCAGATGATATTAAAATTTTTTCTTTAGTCTTGGTTATAATAAGCCAAAAGTACCTAGAATTCTTTGGGACATAGGCTGTCAGGAAATGTTGAGTGTACCATTTGAGGGGTAAGATTTTACAAGACTTTACAAGAAGCCTGCAATATATAAATCGAGAAAGAATCAAGATCATGCAAATAGCAAACATATAAGAATGGCAAGGTTTTTTATAAAACAAGAAATTATGGTACAAAGCAAAACATTTAGTACTCACATTAATATTGTGATTTTACATACTATCAAAAAGGGGTAATAAAATTTTTACGATGACAAAGTTCTTTTGGGGGAGGGGAATCCCAAAGTTGACCACAATCTAAAAATGCAATTTAGAGGGGAGTTTCCAGTGGACTTGGTCTTTGGCCGAGCCCCAGGTCATTCATTCAAAATACCCCTTATGATATAACTAAATGCTTATTATGGTCTTACATTAGTTTTCCTGCACAAAGAATAGGAGTCAGTATAAAAAACCCTTTTGGGGAGAGGTGAGCCCTGAAGAAGTGAATTGGAAGCATATTCAAGACACCTCAACTTACATACTATTGTAGATTTTCATTCTTTTTTTTTCGGGTCATGTCTGGTGATGCTCAGTGTTATTCCTGGTTCTGCACTCAGGACTTACTTCTGGTGGTATCAGAGGACCATATGGGATGCCAGGGATCAAATCTGGGTCAGCTGTGAGCAAGACAAATGCCCTACCTGCCACACTATTGTTCTGGCCCCCCAGATTTTCATTCTTGACTTAATTTGAGTTTAAATGTTATTACTTGCTCAGTTTTGGTTTCTATGAAAACCAATAGCAACAAATAAATACTACATTGCTTGCCATGTGATACAGTTTCATCTCTTCCAAATTTGTAGGGAAAGAAGAAGACTCTAAAGGCATCTTTAATATTAGTCACTATCACTAACTCTATCACTATCACTATCACTATCTTCCCGTTCATCATCTATTTGCTAGAGCGGGCACCAGTAATATCTCCATATGTCCTGTCTCATGCTAGTAGAACCCAAAGGCATCCGCTTGCTCCAGGAACATAAAGACCCTCAAACTATTATATTAGGTCATGGAATGACCTAATATAAATGTTACTGGTATTTGGCATATCAAATACGACACGAGCAGCTTGCCAGGCTTGCCGTGCGGGTGGCATACTCTTGTAATCACCTCTAAATAAAGCAGTTATTGATACGGCCACGCAAGCCAGGCTGTGATAGTCTGGTCTGCTGGGTGGAGTTGTGATGAGAGGGAAGTCCGGATGTGGAAAATGGCGGCCCCTATGGAGTAGGGGGTCGACTGGCTTGTTGTGAGGCTCTGCTGGGGTAGCAGGCCAGGGCTAGAACCCGCCATGCCTTCCGGAAGCCTCATGAGGGCTGGGCACAGGGAGAGCAAGTAGCAGCTCTGCCCCATGTCTGAGAGTCTCTCTTGATATTAGTAATAAATTATATACATTAGAAAAAATGAGAAAGTCAAAGCAGATCTCTTCAGAGTATTCATCATGGCATTTTGACTCCGAATATTTACTGACATTTCAATTCCCACCATTATGCTCTAAATAGAGTGCAAATGTGCTTTTTTTTTTTTTTTTTTTTTTGCTTTTTTGGGTCACACCCAGCGATGCTCAGGGGTTAGTCCTGGCTCTGCACTCAGGAATCACTCCCGGCGGTGCTCAGGGGACCATACGGGACGCCGGGATCGAACCAGAGCCAGCACAGGCCGGCCGCGTGCAAGGCAAATGCCCTACCCGCTGGGCTATCGCTCCGGCCCCATAAATAGAGTGCAAATGTGCTTTATCCACCAACAAGAAATAATGAAACAGGAATGGAATTTAATTCTTTTCTATTACACACACACAGGACACACGCAGAGGAATGAGACTTGAGTACAAACATCGCTTCTGAGCTTGAACAAATTATTGAACTTTCTGAGTTTCAGTTTTCTCATTTTCAAAATAAAAATAGATATTAATATTTTTCTTGTGTTATTGAAAAATTGAGCAATCTGGATTAGAGAAACACCCAATGTCTCTTAAAGATATGTAACCTGACCTTTGTTTACTACCTATGTTTATAAACGATGGACATTAATAAACATTTACTGAATGAATGAATAAAAATCATAATGCAGAATAAACAAGTAAGGTGTGGCTCAATAAATGTTACTCTCTTCTGGGAAAAATAAGAATGGAAGGGGTCTGGAGTGCTAGTCCAGCGGGTAGGGCGTTTGCCTTGCACTGGGCCACCTTGTGCCAGCCCGGGTTTGATCCCGGCATCCCATATGGTCCCCCGAGGAACCGCCAGGAGTAATTCCTGAGAGCAGAGCCAGGAGTAACTCCTGAGCATTGCCGGGTGTGACCCAAAAAGCAAAAAAAAAAAAAAAAAAAAACCCAAAACCAGAATGGAATAATCTGCAGACCGCCCCAAGGCATTAACAATGTCCTTCATGCACACTTGGGTCTGAATTCTGGCCTAGATGAGAATAAGGCTGGAAACGTTGCAAATGTCAACATTGTCACTTATTTATTTTCAAAAAGAACACTTCGAGGGAACACATCATGATAAAATCCTTAGCATTAGTGACGTTTCATTTTTCTTTGCAGAATTATGCAATTTAGTTATGGGAATACAATTGAATTATTTTAAGAATCGTTTATTCCTGTGATCTTTTGGAGAATTTGTTCAAAATAAATATACCTAAGATCATTGTTCTAAAATACTGTTAATGGACTCCTTTTCATGTGAAAATTCTGAACAAATTATTAAGGTTGAGTCACATATAGATCATTTAATTTTCAGAAACAAATACATAATTTCAATAAATATAAACGATCGTTTCTATGTATATGATTATTGCATTAGCTATGGTTTAATTGGGGGTACTTTAGAGCACATCTGTTAGTTATTGGGGACTCTAAGTTCTGTGCTTAGGAATCATTCACTGCAGAAGCTATGAAGCTATGAGCTGCCAGGGATAAAACTGGGTTCACTTGTATGCACCTCTGTATATTTGGGCTTAAATTTTCGTGGCACTGTAACAAATATTGTTCAGGCTTGTAATTTTTTAAGCCAATGTAAATGTTAATAAAAAGGACATTTTATATGTATGGAATTACTTTGAATATTTGTATCCAAATCACCATAAAGATGAGGGTGTAAGTGGTCAGAGCCATAGTCCAGCGGGTAGGATGTTTGCCTTGCACGCCGCCAGCCCATGCCAGCCAGGGTTTGTGATCCCCGGCATCCCATATGGTCCCCTGAGTACCTCCAGGAGTAATCCCTGAGTGCAGAGCCATGAGAAACCCCTGAGCATTGCCAGGTATGACCCAAGAAAGAAAAAAAAGATGTGGGTATGAAATATATCATATAATGAAATAAAGAAAATTAATACATAAAAATTTTTTATTTAAAGAAAGGTTTCATAGGTCAATGAACTGCATACATATTTATATATGATGCATATATATTTATATTTTTTTAAGTTTCATTTTTTCAAATACTGAGCACAGGAGCGATGAGCAAATGTTATTTTCCAAAAGTTACTCTTTCATCTTTGACAACACACCTTGTGTTAGTACTCTCAAGGCTTGCTTTTAGGGAATCAAAACATCACTGGAATAATGATAAATTTCCATACATGATGAAGATTTTGAATTCATTGGCATTACAAATTGTTGGTGTGATAACTCAGGATTGGCATTGATGAGTATGACTTTTTCAAGATAGACAGGCAGAGACTATAAGAATGAATTGTATATTCAAGACATACATCCTGTGCTCTGACTACAAAATTTGAATGTTACTAAATTCAAAGTAAGTTCCTGACTGTATCTAAGGGGTGAAGGCAAATCATTGGGAAAGGTAAGGAAAAAATACTGCTAAATTTCAAAGGCAAGAGGAAAACATTCTTATCTTGAAGCAGAAGTTTGAAGAACTAGTAGAATATTAAAATATTACAGCTGAGTTTTTTGGAGTATCATGCTATAAATAGTAAAATGCAGAGTGAATTGCTCATTCCACTCCTCCAAAGCAAAGCTTTATTGTTTTTTAAATTAAAAATTGGAAAAATAAACTAAGAGATGAACATACACTCTGATCAATGAAGGAGAAATTTGGTTTCAGAGGTTATACCTTAAACTAGCATTTGTAAAATCTTCCTCCCATAATAGCAGAGACATTTTGTAGATGTCATTAGCATCATACTTTCACATTTTCACCTGTGATGAATGGCATTTAAAGTAACTATTACCATATTTAAGGGCAGATTATATCAATACAAGAATATTGATGACAGTTGAACTTTTGGGTACTCTAAATTCTAAATAAGAACTCTGAAATTAATATGATAGTTCTCTTTCAAAGCAGCGGTGACCATTGACTAAATGGGCCAATATCCAGACCTGCATAGGCCTAGAATTACTCTATCATTGTATTTGCAGAATGTACATACTTTCCCTTTAAGTATGGATATTGAACTGCTACATTCCTTCGCTGATGATAATATCCAAGAGACTTCCAGTTATTTAGGAAGAATTATTTCAATTCTTGAGATCCCTCCCCTTTCCAACTGGGAATGGAAGCCCATTCAAAGCTGTCTATGACAACAGTAACACATTTGAACATTGTCATTTATTCTCAGGGACAAAAATATGCCCTGTCTTTGTATCCCTGACCCACTAATCTTCCCACAATTCCCTACTCAGTGAGTTCTACCCTAAGAGATGTCCCAAATTATACTGTTCTATTCTGTCCAGACTCTTCTTTTCGGGTTGATATGCTTAACATGGGCTGAATTTTTACAACTCCCAACATTAATATGCAGAAGTGCTACCCTTCTGGATAGCAATATTGTTTTTGGTTTGGGGTCCATACCCAATGACAATCAAGGATTACTCCTTGCTCTGTGTTCAGGGATCATTCCTGGTGGGACTCAGCGCGACAATATGTGATGCTGGGGATCAAAATTAGGTCAGTTGTGTGCAAAAAGGACATCTTTTTGTTTTTTGTTTTGGGGGTCACACATGACAGTGCTTTGGGATCATCTCTGGCATTGGTTGGGAGACCATATGGGGTGATTGGGATCAAACTTGGCTCATCAGTGTTGCAAGTGTCTTAATCCATATACTACCCCTCCAGCCCCGGTTTGAATGAGGTCACGAAAGCAGGGTCACACCATGGGATTTGTACCCTTGAAGAGATACCAAAAGAGAGCTTCTGCTGTTCTTCCATTCCCCATCGTCTCACCTCTTTTCTATCACATGCATAGGCCACAGTGAGAATATGACCTTGCCTGCACCAGGAAAACTGCTTTTACCGGTATCTGGATTGGCCAATTCCTCAGCCTCCATTACTATGAAAAATAGAACCCTGTGCTGAAGTCACTGTCTCTACAGTGACTTCATTGTGATGGCCTGGGCAGACTACTACAGTGTCTTCTGAACAAACCAACTGCTGAGGCTCATGATAGTGTTCTTCACTGAATATTGTTTTGTCAAAGCTATATGACCTACTTCCTGAAGGAGGTCAAGGCCAGAATGACTGATGGGAGCTAAGAAGATTCAGCTTCTTTGCCTTGGGTTTTGGGGGGACCATTCTATAAAGCTCTCTCAGCTCCCCTGTAGGAAGAGTCCAAAACTCAGCCAGATAGCAAGGCAGCTCTCCCCATGCTGTCTTCCCCAATTCCCAGCACACCTACCTCTGAAGGCCACTTCCCAGGAAACCTTCTGCCTGTCACTGTCGGGTGCTCCGCCGGGTCCCCGACAGTGCCGGGAAGCGAAGTTCCCTTCTACCTCCGAAGCCGGCGAGGAATGGATGAACACTCAGGAATCCGATGCAGTTTTAAAAGGCTTTACTTATCACAGGTTCAGGCATACAAATCAGCAAAAGGAAAAACCCGATGCTTAGGATTCCAGGCTAGAACCCCAGCCATGTGTAGGCCAAGATGGCGACCACACGTGTAAAAGCTTCCAAGGGGAATGAGCAGCTCACAAGGAGAGAGATCCCACAAGGAAGAAGGAAGGGAGAGCGGGAACCAGCTAGTTTATATCCCTGTAACTCAGACCTTCCTCCACTGTTATGGAAAGCAGGGAGGGTCCAATGCCCTTAGGTAATCCCTCCCTGCATCTCACCTAGGGCCTTTACTGTGCTAATGTTTTGAGCCGGGAATGCCTTTGTAATGTAGAGAAGGGGTTTCTGAGATGGCATGTCACTGTACCAAAGACCAACACCAATGCCAGTTAAATATTTCTCCAAGCCTTCACAAGTTTTATATTTTAGTTGCCTTTGAGTATATCAGGGAGCCATGCTTGTTTGCTTGGAAGCAATCAGCATTTCTCTCTGGTCTAATTACTTAGGTGTCCTACGTGGCCAGGCTAATATGCTGGTAAGATCTAGCTAGTCCCACGATGATTGTGATAGCATGGGAGAATATTTATACCAGCTA
The DNA here is from genome assembly GCA_021461705.1 of Cryptotis parvus. Classification (NCBI taxonomy): domain Eukaryota; kingdom Metazoa; phylum Chordata; class Mammalia; order Eulipotyphla; family Soricidae; genus Cryptotis; species Cryptotis parvus. The sequence continues at coordinate 608,891 of JAJIBD010021023.1, forward strand.
GTACAGCATACATGGTCAGATAAACTGCCACATTTAGACTACCCCTTATCTACGGAGTGATTTGCGGGAGGCAATCCAGAGCAGATGCAGCGGCCCTTAGGAGTCCTGCAACATGTCACACTTTGGCTCAGAATCTATTTTTTGAGGGACTCCCATTTAAGCTGCTATGATTACTATCATGTCATGAAGACGTCATGTGTCTCACTCACCAGAGTCTTAAGCAAGAAAGTCATACTGCATTGAGAGGATCTATGGGGTCAACTTTTAATTTTACCAACAATCTTCTTGGCTCTGCTTATTCTAAGTTTCTTCCTCTTTCCCACTCAGTTTTTTGCTTCCTGAATCAAGTCTGTACAAGGGGCACCCAGTACTTTTGTGAAACACCGTTGCTCCAGAATATCAGATGCCACTATAGTATAGTGCTTCTCAGAGTTATTTTACCAAGACACACCTGGATTCTAGAATATTTAATCTCTCACCCAGAGATCCCTTTGCATCTGTGATTGTAACAATTAGTAGCCTGTCTATCATGTAACTGGCTGCAAAGAACTGCCATCTCAGGCTGTTTAAATATTTCCAAGGCGAGCTCCACGCATGTGCCAGAAAACATGCATCTTTTATGGGTTCAGGTTACTCTTATTCTGCACTTTAACTATATTGCTTACGAGAACTCTGAACTGCAATATATAACTCACTTAGCTCAATATTGCTTCCGAAAAATAAGATAAATCAATACCAATTGTGGAAAAAATAAAGATTACCCACTAAAGTTGGTAGTACACAACAAAAGGATGCTATTATAGGCTTGTTCAGAATTACTTCCAAAAAGTCTGAGATTTATTAGGAAAACTCCTTTAATTCCATAGTGAGATACTTGAAACTAAAACAATATGTTAAACCCAGGTTGTACTGTCTAAAATGCATAAGTCAAAAAGAAGACCTTTAAAGACTGACACTGAAGTGAATTCATACATGTTTGGCCTGGTAGAACCTCCAAGGGCATATGACAGGCCCAGGGTATCAGCTGCCTTCAGGCTGTGTACATCACTGGTTTTTACATCGTGCCGAGAAATCCACATTTGCATTGTCAGAAACTCATGAAAAAAATTAACCCCCAGCTTTCATTTCAGACTTACTAGAGCAAAGAGTTGGGATACCAGAAACATTCAGCAATTTTACGTGTCATTTTAAATGCGTGTGGCACTTAAGAACCTGAGTTATCAAATGAACATCAGAACCGGAAGTATGATCTCTTAGTGGAGAGGCTAGAGCTATTTCTGTGATGATCACCCTCTATTGGTGTCTCTTCTCCTACCTCAATGGCTATATCTCCCTTTTTTATTTATTTTATCTAGTCATGGGAAGTGACAAAGCTATTCATGCTTGGGTTGCATGTATCAGTGTTTCACTGATATCATAACAGGTATGCACTTCCTTCACTAATGCTCCCACCTCCATTTGCCTCCTACCCACTAGTCTGTTTCAGCAAGAGGTGCTATCAGCAGTACCTATTATGTAGGGTTTTATATGTTATACTGGGTCATCTTTCAACACCCTCTCAATCCTATACCCAGACCCCACAAGTGGTATATTTCCTACTGAATTTCGACTCTCCTGGTCTTTCTTCCCCACTGCCTTTGGGTATTTGTTATTCCATCATTATGTTTTTTTCATGAGGCCTGTGAGGGAAATTATTCTGTTTTGGTCTCTGCCCCTCAGACTAACTTCACTCAGCATGATAGTCTCCAGGTTCCTCCTTGTTGCAGCAAATTTTATGTCTTTTTCTTTTCTATGGCCAAGAATTATTCCACCGTACACCATAGTTTCTTTATCCAGACACTTATTTTAGGCATGTGGGTTGTTTCCAGATTTTAGCTATTGTTGTTATGAAAACTGGTCAGCTACATGGAAAAAAAATTAATTCAGATCTCTTTCTAATCCATGCACAAAAATCAACTCAAATTGGATTAAAGATCTTGATATGAGACTTGAATTCATAAAATACATAGAGGAAAACATAGGTAAATCTCTCCATGACATTGAAGCAAAAAGTATCTTTGAGAATAAGCACTACTGACCAAGAAAGTAGAAATAAAAACAAACAAGTGACATTACATTAAATTAAGAAGCTTCTGCACTTCAAAAGAAAAACTGATGAGGCTACAAAGACAACCTATGGAATGGGAGAAATTATTTACCCAATACACATCTGATTAGGGGTTAATATCAAAAATACATAAGGCAGAACTTTATAAGAAGAAAATTGCAACCCCATCAAAAAATCGGGAGAAGAGATGAATAGAGGCTTGTGCAAAAGAAATACAAATGGTCAGAAGGTCCAACAAAAAATGATCTGCATTGTTAATCACCGGGAAGATGAAAAACAAAAGAACAATGAGATCACCTCACACCTCAGAGGCAGGGGTGCATCAAAAAGAACAAAAGCGAAGCTGATGTAGATGTGGGGGAGAAAGGGAATCTCATTTATTGCTGGTGTGCATGGCAACTGATCTAGTCTTTCTGGAAAACAATATGGGCATAAATACCTAAAAACTCTAGGATTTGAGCTTCCACTTGACCCAGCAACCCTACTTAGAATCTACCTGAAAGGTCCCAAAACAAAATGAATAAAAGGCATTTGCACTCCTATGTTCCTTGAAGGACTATCCACGATAGACAAATCTTCCTATATTTAACTCCTTGACCTTCATATTCTTACCCACATCAATTCCCCATGTGCCAACAAATCTGCTCTGGTATCTTTTTTTTTTCCTTGCTTTTTTGGGTCACACCCGGCAATGCTCAGGGGTTTCTCCTGGCTCTGCACTCAGGAATTATTCCTGGCGGTCCTGGGGGACCATATGGGATGTCGGGGATTGAACCCTGGCTGGCACGGGCAGGCACAGGCTGGCCGTGTGCAAGGCAAACACCCTACCCACTGGTCTATCGCTCTAGCCCTGCTCTGGTATCTTTTAATCAAGTCTTCTATTAAGTAATGTTTTCAACTGGCATAAAGGCAAACATCTGGCACAATATATTCACATGTAAGCATTCAACAAAAAACCTTGATTTTTCTGGAACCATTTTGTGTTTCTTTTGCCTTTCCTTTCTCTCTTCCTCCCTTCCTCTCCTCTCTTTTTGTCCTTTCCTTCTCTCCCTCCCTCCCCATGTCCCTCTCTCCCTTACTTCCTTGAGATTTCTGAGATACTATTAATACCAAATAGCTTTCAACCATGATGGTACTAGTTCATTTTCATCATCTACTTTCTATTTTTTTTTTTTTTTTTTGCTTTTCTGGATCACACCCAGCAATGATCAGGGGATTCTCCTGGCTCTTAGCTCAGGAATTACTCCTGGCGGTGCTCGGGGGACCGTATGGGATGCCGGTGATCGAACCCGGGCGGCATGGGCAAGCCGCATGCAAGGCAAATGCCCTACCCGCTGGGCCATCACTCCTGCCCCATCTACTTCTTTTTAATGTGTTAAATTTTTTTTAAAATTTCACTTTACTTTTCTTTCTTTCTTTCTTTCTTTCTTTCTTTCTTTCTTTCTTTCTTTCTTTCTTTCTTTCTTTCTTTCTTTCTTTCTTTCTTTCTTTCTTTCTTTTCTTTCTTTCTTTCTTTCTTTCTTTCTTTCTTTCTTTCTTTCTTTCTTTCTTTCTTTCTTTCTTTCTTTCTTTCTTTCTTTCTTTCTTTCTTTCTTTCTTTCTTTCTTTTTTTTTTGCTTTTTTGGGTCACACCCAGCAATGCTCAAGGGGTTTCTCCTGGCTCTGCACTCAGAAATCACTCCTGGCGGTGCTCGGGGACCATATGGGATGTAGGGGATCGAACCCAGGCCGGCCTGGGCCAGCCACGTGCAAGGCAAACGCCCCTACCCGCTGGACTATTGCTCCGGCCCCTCACTTTACTTTTCAAGTCTTTTTTTTCTCTCATCTGAACTCAAAGTTTCTGTAAAGTTCAATGTTTTTTCACAGTGGTCCTCTTGAAAGCAGCTGTGAGGGGCTAGAAAGGAGCAGGATTTCTAGTTGTATGAATAAAACCCCAACACGAACATCATTGTAATCGTATATGTCATGGTGGTATAATAAAAAAAATTAAATTAATTTAAAAGAAGGGAGCAGGCAGGAAGTGATGGGATGGAATGTTGGGACTTGCAGATATTTTCTTTCCTTATATCTTGTTTCTACTTCTCTAATGACACAGGTCACGTGTAACTTCTCTTTCAACTGGATGCTGAGCAGTGTCATATGTAGGGAAACTCCAGTCTGTCTACAAGATCGTAGAAAGTGATGAAGGTGTTTGCTGAAACTGAAGAGCTGAAACGGGGTTTCACAACTTGTATCACACAGAAATCTTTAAGCATCTCTGTTCCCTCTAAATTTCCCCCTGCTAAATGTGTCTTCCTACTGTACCCCAGTGAGCTTCCTTGCCTGCTTCTCTGTCTTAGGGCCACTCTCTCTTCCACACTGCTTTTGAATATGCCACCCTCCACGAAAGTACCTACCCTGCCTGACTCCTCTGATAGAGACATTTAGTCCTTGGCTCCGACTTTGTCTTGTGAGTGAGAATTCGCTTCCCCTCTGCTCCCTGAAATTCTGCTGCATTGCATTCCTGTTCCTGGCTCATGACTGCCTGACCTGTTGAATCATCCAGAAAGTACAATGCCACAGGAATCTGAAGGGCGCAAATAACTATGTTTCTCTCCAGACCTAACCGCTGTCAACTCTCTCTCCTTGGAGGGACATGAATCTTCAGTTACCAGAGGAAAGAGAAGAAAGTGGAACTCACTTTTACCTCAGTTTGTGAAGACAGTATGATGTCTTTCTTTTTTTCTACCGACAATCCTCCTCACTCATTCCATTTTCCTTTCAAAACATAGAGACAAGGGTGGTGCTCACCTATCAATTACTGCATATCAACCTGAGAAATAGAAAAAATGGAGAATTTTCTAGCTAATCTCAAATTGGCTTATGTAAATTGTTAAAGTCTTGCTAGTTCTCTCTCTCTCTCTCTCTCTCTCTCTCTCTTACAAATTATTGTTTGGGCTTTACTTTTTTTATTTTTATTTATTTATTACTTTTAGGGTCTCACCCGGCAATGCTCAGGGATATTCCTGCTTCTGCATTCAGGAATTCCTCCTGGTGGTGCTCCGGGGCCCATATGGGATGCTGGGGATGGATGTGTGCAAGGTTAATGCCCTCTCCGCTGTGCTATCACTCCAGACCACTTGCTAGTTCTCTGAAGTCTTAATCCTAAAAAAGATATAGTTACAGATAAATGCTTAAAAATTAAAGAAAAATAAAGTTGGGCATTATCTGCCACTTTGTTTTATGTGCTACTACTACTGTCTTATTATGTGTAATAATAAAAATCCAAGGGCTGGAGTGATGATACACTGGATAGAGCATTTACCTTGCATGAGACCAACCTGGGTTTAATCCCTGGCATTCCATATGGTCCCTTGAGCACCTCCAGGAGTAATTTGAGTCAGAGCTAAGATTAACCCCTGAGCAGATCGGGTGTGGCTGAAAAGTCAAAATAATAATAATAATAATAATAATAATAATAATAATAATAATAATAATAATAATAGTCCCTTGAGCACCTCCAGGAGTAATTTGAGTCAGAGCTAGGATTAACCCCTGAGCAGATTGGGTGTGGCTGAAAAGTCAAAATAATAATAATAATAATAATAATAATAAATATCCAAAATGTATCCGGAGATAAAAATCAGATAGGAGAAGCAATGTTTATTGAGTGTACATGCTAAAGTCAGCTGCTATCTATATGTACCATTTCCTTCATCCTTGAAGTCACCTAGACAGATGTATTGTTTTCCTTGCTTTATAAATGTGGAAACTGAGACTCTGAATGACAAAGGACATTGTCTCACACAGGTTACATTAAAAGAAATGACTAGCATAGGATTTGCATTCAGTTTGCTTAAACTTTCAAATCTGTAGTCTTGTTTTCTTATTTTTTGTGTGCTACACCTGGTAGCACACAGGGCTGATTTCTAGATCACTCTGGGATTGCTCAGGGGACAATAGGGGATGCTGAGGATTGAAGCGAGATTGGGTGCATGCAAGGCCAGTGTCCTAACTGCTGTACTATTGTTACAGCCTCCCAAATCCGTAATCATGATCTATGACATGTTGCCTTTTGATACTGACTAGTGTTCAGTTTTGGGGGTTTGTCTTGGTGTCTCTGGTTATCTTGTAGATGAGTAAGAGTAATTTTTGTTTAGTTAAGCTCTAAATTCCAAATGACATAGTACATCATATCTCTACATATGCAAGGTCATTTATAGCGCAGCCCAGAGAACTGTTATGTTGAGGCATCCTTACACATAGTAATTGCGGACCTGATGCAAGAATCAAACACAGATTACCAGAGTCTTATTTATTGTTTATACAATGGCCCGACAACCTAGAAATCTGGTTTGTTATTGGCTTTCTAACTCTTGAGCTGAAAGGGAGCCAGGTAGAGCAAGCTGCCTCTCTCTCTCTCTCTCTCTCTCTTCCCTTCCTTCCTTCCTTCCTTCCTTCCTTCCTTCCTTCCTTCCTTCCTTCCTTCCTTCCTTCCTTCCTTCCTTCCTTCCTTCCTTCCTTCCTTCCTTCCTTCCTTCCTTCCTTCCTTCCTTCCTTCCTTCCTTCCTTCCTTCCTTCCTTCCTTCCTTCCTTCCTTCCTTCCTTCCTTCCTTCCTTCCTTCCTTCCTTCCTTCCTTCCTTCCTTCCTTCCTTCCTTCCTTCCTTCCTTCCTTCCTTCCTTCTTCCTTCCTTCCTTTTTTTCTTTCTTTCTTCCTCCTTCTCCTCCTCCTCCTCCTTTTACCTCCTCCTCCTCCTCCTCCTCCCTTCTCCTCCTCCTCTTCTTTTCCTCCTCCTCCTCCTCCCCTTCCTCCTCCTCCTCCTCCTCCTTCTCTCTCTTGTCCAGAGGCTCCAAGCTGTGGTATCAATCAATCACATTTACCCCTATGATATCAGTTGCTCCTATATTCCAACCAAGAGCACGATCCGCCTATCTTCATTTAAAGCTGTCTGTTTCACTTTCCTACTTCATTCTTCTCATTTGTTCCACATCCCCACCCCCACCCCCTGCGGCTTTTTGTTCCACTTTTAGTCTGGGTGTATAAAAGTAAAATATAAAGCCAGAGAAATAGTCAGGGTTAAGGGTTAAGGTACTTGCCCTGCATACAGTTGACATGGGTTCAATTTCTCATACAGCCTTCTGAGCCCAGCCAGGAGTAATCCCTGAGCTCAGAGCTAGGAGTAAGCCCTGGACACTCTTGGGTGTGCTCCTCACCCCCGCACACACACATACAAACACACACACAAAATGTAAAAATATAAAATGTGATAGGTGCATGCTTTTGTGATTTACAGAGGTAGATTCCAGTTTCCTTTTAAGGCCAAAAACTATGGATTTTCCTTTTTGTTTTATTGTTTCTTATCTATCCAACTGGGCTGGAAATTTCATTTAGGACAGGATCCCGGTCTCATTCATCTTTGCAGTCTTTTCTCTGTACCTCCACATAGCTTATCCCAGAGTCTTGTGTACCAGAGAACTTCAAATAAATGCTTATTGAAATATGCATGTGGATAAATTCAGGTGATAGAGGCCGAGTTCTATTTTTTTGTCCACTGCCAAAAAGGCAGCTTCAGTGGCTCATTGGCTTAAAAACCTTTGTTGCAGTTTGAGTTCAAAAGTGCTTCATTCAAAAGTGGCAAAGCCTCTGTGTCACTTAGCATTTAGCTGCAAGTAATATAATAACCAATATAAAGCTTCTAAAAGAGTAAGTTTAGGGCAGAGCAGATAGTACAGTGTGTTAGGGTGTTCATTTTTGTGTACACAGCCCACGTCTGTACTATCATCACCTATCACTCTCCCTCCATCCCCAGTCACACCAAAAAGCACAGCCCTGCAGGTCTCCAAGTACCAATAGATACCCTGATTGTCCCTGGTACCACATATCCAAGGAAAACCGCATTCTTGGACCTAGCACTGAATCCTTGGCTGATTGACCAAGAATCTGCAGTGGTGGCCACAGGCACCCAAAGAATCTCTTGGGAAACCACCCAACTCTTTGTCCGAAAGCGTAAGATCAGGGATTGGAGAGGTGTACAGTGGGCAGAGCACTTGCCTTGCCTGCAGCCCACCTGAGGGCATCCCACTCACCCTCACCCCTGGCACCACTAGGAGTGAGCACAAAGTCATGAGTACCAGGTGTGGTCCCCAACTCATCATCACCATAATTAAAGATTAAATGAGATGCTGGAACCACAGGTCGGAAAGAAGGCAAAAGTTCAGGAACAACAGCACTAGAGTTTCAGGTACTTTGCATGTTTTGTTTTTGCTTCCTGTGTGTCCCATGGTTACTATTTGGATGCTTCATATTCAAGCATCTTATCATGCCAGAACTTAGTTCAAAGATAGGAGAAAAAAGGTATGGGAGCTTTCTAGTGCCCTTGTCTCCCTGTGTTAGGGAGGGAGTGCTTCTAAGAGGTTCTTTAGCACTTTCTTCTTGTTGGGTGACAAGCATTCCCTGCTTACCTGGAGAACAGTGCTCCCAGTATTGCAAGCCTCACTCCTGTTCTTGCTCAGACCCTTGGAGCAGAAGAGAAAGTTCACACCTTTTCCAAGGTATTTCCATCTTAGATCTCTCTGATACTTCCACTGAACAACGTTACATTTCTTGACAGAAGGAAGAGAAGAGGACTAGGTGTTGGCAAGGAAAACAGCAGCATCTGCTACTGCCTCTATGAAAGCGATTTTTCATAAGCAGTTTCTGCCAGCGATGTAAACTAGTTTATGAAACTTAGAGTACCAAATAGGAACAAAGGTCTTATGTTTATTTTTTGCTGTTTATTACTTATACATGTTAGGTTATTTAATTTAGTCTCACACCATCAACCTAGGAAGCAGGTATAGCACTCTTTATTTTTACTAACGTGGAAATTCAAGTCTCTCTTCTTGGGGTGGGGATAGTTTCACTAGAGTACTTGGGGACAGGGGAGGCCCTTCTCACGAAGGCTGAGAAGTAGGGCCAGGAAAGATCTATGCTCAGGTTTGTGGTGAGGATGTCACATGTGGTGGTACTGGTGATAGGGAAATGTCAAAGGGACATGAGGGACACGGGAGTCTTGGGGACATGGCGCATACACTCTACATGTTTGAGCAATTTCCTCAGTCCCTCAAAGCTATATAGACACACATATATTTTTTTTAATTTAGGCCTTAATCCAAAGGTCTGTTTCATTTAATTAATCATCATTTTTTCCCTAGTCTTTCCTTTTTGCTGTTATGTTGCAAAGACCAGGGAATACACACCTGGTTGTAGTGTTTGGACCCTTAGTTGTCTTCTTTACACATGTGCTCACTGGGGGTTGCACACTTTAGTTATGGCTCAAATGCCAGGATCACACTTAGTACACATGGGGCAGTACTAGAGGTCAAACTCAGAACCTGGGGCTAGGTAGCACTACCTTAGCTATAGCCTAGGCCTCCAGAAGTTAATACTTCTTCAATCACTTTTGGGGGTAGGGGTGGTTACTTGGCAGTGCTCAGGATTTACTTCTGGCTCTGTGCACAGGGATCAATCCTGGATCTATTCTTAGGGATTACTCCTAGTGAGGCCCAGGGAACTATATATGATGCCAGGGATAAACCCAGGTGGATTGTGTCCAGGATAAACACCTCATCCTCTGTTCTATCTCTCCAGTCCACTTAAATTACTTATAATCTCAAGTGCACTCTGCCCAAAACACTAATTCTCTAAAACCTTAATTGCATTAGTCTATCTTGATTGTGCCAAATTGTTTCCTAAAGAAAAATTGACATAGTATTTGCACTTTCATTTGGAAGGAGAATACAAAAGAGAGAACTATTTTTTAAAAATGTTTGATATAAAAATGATGTTTTACTATAGTTTTATACCAAAGAAAAATTAGTTAAGTTGGATATTTATTACATGTTAATCAGACTGAGATTGAAAAAAATTAATTTTAGATTCTTCACTTTCTGGAACATTCACTGTCAGAGTCATTCCTAAATTTGAGAATGCAGAGCTTTTACCTTTTGTGCTCTGTCTCTGGTTGTCTCTGGCTCTGGCTCTCTTGTAATGCCATTAGTTTCTCAAGCACACAAAAATACAAAATTCACTTTCTTAAAAGTATATTTACTAGGTATTTTACTGTAAAGAAATGCTGACTCTATTTATTTTCCCCCTTGTGGAGGTGTGAATTTTGGGCCACACACACCTGTGTTCAGAGTTTAATTTTGGCTCTGTGCTCAGGGATCAATACTGATGGGGATTGGGGAAAAAAAAACATATGATGCTGGGGAATGAACACAGGCTGGCAACATGCAAAACAAGTGCCCTTGTCTGTTTGATCTCCCAGACCTGGTCCTAATTTTTCTAGTTGAAGTTTCTAGATCAAACAATAATACTCTGGGGGAGGGGGGCACTGGGGATGTTGGTATTGGGAAACGTGCACTGCTGGAGGAATGTGTTGAAACACTGTATGACTGAAACCCAATCATGAACAGCTTTGCAATTGTCAATCTCATGGTGACATAATAAAATTTTAAAAACAAATAAACAATCAAAAATCAACCAAAACTAGTACTCTGACAGAGTAGACTAATTTGTCCATTTTTAGTACTTATTGAAGAAGAAGGAGAATGAAAAGAGAAAGACGGAAGGAAAAATAGAGAAAGAAAATAGGAGGAGAGACCAGAAGGAAGAAGAAGCCAATTTGGCATTTTATCTGAGTCTGGATATTGTGGGAGACATTGGGAACTTCCTGGGTCATGCCATATTCACTGGTGGCCATTATCTAAAATTATTCACTGTCCACATCCTATGATTCAGCACTCTGGGACGTCACCACACAAAACTCAATGGTTTGCAGTCTATTTTAGACTATTGATTTGAACCAATAATAGATCATTTTATATTCCCACGCAGATTAAGCCACCAGTGCAAACAAAAATGAAAAACCAATTTCAACAAATTTAAAATGTCTGTTCTTAAATAATCCTAAGACAGAAACACAAATACAGGATGGTATCCCTCATATGCAGTATATGGAGAAATAAATCAAGGATATGGACGATATCAACAGACAATGAACCAAGGAGGCTGGAGTACAGACCTGGGAGGGCCAGGTTTGGGGCAAGGGAGGTAGGGGAACAGTTAGGTAGACTGGAAGGAACATAGCTGAGAGTTCTTAAGCACACGGGTGATGAGAAAAGAGAACACTATGCACTGAAACCGTAACTGTCAGTCAAGAAATAACGAGGACATGGCCGAGGAAAGGAACATTAGGCCAATAGTGACATAGCGCTGGACAGGGTTGGGGAGAGTCATGCATTTTGGTGGTGGTGTTATGTAGTAATTTTGTGCATTGATGCCAGAAACTTGCTCACCAGTGTAACCCTATTACCTAAATTATAAGAATAAAGTTACGAAAAAGCAAAGAGAATGTGTTACAAAGTGCAAGCAGCAAAGTATTTTCTTTTAAATTATATTAATTCTTTTTTAAAAAATTCTTTTATTTTTACAATTACAAAGATATACAATTAAAAAGTTCATATTTGGGTTTTGGTCATACAGTGTTGCAGCACCCATCCCGCCACCAGAGCCCATCTCCCACCACCAACGTCCCTGGTTCCCCCCCCCTCCCCCAGCCCTAAACTCTCTACCAAAAACTCCTAGAAACAATAGACGCATATAGTAGAGTGGCAGGATACAAAATCAACACCCAAAATTCGGTGGCTTTCCTATATACAAATAACGAAAGAGAAGAAAGGGATATTAAGGAAACAATTCCATTCACAATTGTGCCACAGAAAATCAAATACCTAGGAATCAACTTACCCAAGTATGTAAAGGACCTGTACAAAGAAAACTACAAGACACTGCTCCAAGAGATAAAAGAGGACACAAGGAAATGGAAACATATTTCCTGCTCATGGATGGGGAGAATCAACATTGTCAAAATGGTAATACTCCCTAGAGCTCTGTACAGATTCAATGCAGTCCCTATAAGGATACCCATGACATTCTTCAAAGAAATTGACCAAACAATCCTGAAATTTGTATGGAACAATAAACCCCCAAGGATAGCTAAAGCAATCCTCGGGAAAAAGAAGATGGGAGGCATCACCTTACCCAACTTCAAACTGTACTACAAGGCAGTAGTAATTAAAACAGCATGGTATTGGAATAAAAACAGACCTGTGGACCTATGGTATAGAATTGAGTATCCTGACACCCAACCTCAAACACATGATCATTTAATCTTTGATAAAGGTGCAACGAGTTTAAAATGGAGTAAGGAAAGCCTCTTCAATAAGTGGTGTTGGGAAAACTGGGCAGCGACATGTAAAAAAATGAATTTGGACCTGTGTCTAACACCATGCACAAAAATCAGATCAAAGTGGATTAAAGATCTCAATATCAGACTTGAATCCATAAAGTACATTGAAGAAAATATAGGAAAAGCCCTCCGTGACATTGAAGCTAAAGGCATCTTCAAAGATGAAACATCACTTACAAAGCAACTAGAGGAAAAGATAAACATATGGGACTACATGAAACTAAAAAGCGTCTGCACCTCAAAAGAAACAGTGACTAAGATACAAAAGCAGTCCACAGAATGGGAAAGAATATTCACCCAATACCCATCTGATAAGGGGTTAATATCCAGGATATATCAGGCACTGGTAGAACTTTACAAGAAGAAAACAAACAACCCCATCAAAAAATGGGGAGAAGAAATGAACAGAAACTTCAGCAAGGAAGAAATTGAATGGCCAAAAAACATATGAAAAAATGCTCATCATCACTAATCATCAGAGAGATGCAAATCAAAACAACAATGAGATACCACTTTACACCACAGAGACTGGCACATATTCAAAAGAACAAGAACAACAAGTGCTGGCGTGGGTGTGGGGAAAAGGGAACACTCATCCATTGTTGGTGGGAATGCCGGCTGGTACAGCCTTTCTGGAAAACAATATGGACATTCCTCCAAAGACTAGAAATTGAACTCCCATTTGACCCAGCCATACGACTCCTGTAAATTATATTAATTCTTTAATAAAAGACTAAGTAAAAAATTAATTTGATTGAGAAGAATCTTGCATTCTGTGGTATTATAGCATAAGATCTTGTCATAATATTATAATTATCTCCATAGGCACATTAAACTATAGTAGCAAAATAGATATTCCTAATCCAGGCATTTTCCCCAAAACTACTCATGGTATAAATATCCTTATACATCATGAAGTTATAATTAACGGTAAGTTCATTTGCCCCTACTTATGACAATAAACTTGTTATGTGTGTTTGTCTTGAGGCACTGCAATACTAAATGAGGGGAATTGCTGATTAATAAAGTTGGAATACAGCATTTAAAAGAATTCTTATGCTCCAATTGACTAGAGCAGACTGGCTTATAGGAACACAGTTCTGCTAGTTAGGAGTGGGAATGAGGAGATAATAATGAAGTTTAACCAGTAAAGGGTGGAGAATACGTGTATCACTCCACACCACACCAATATGCCACAGCTTAGATAGTCACTTGTGGTTCCGTTTGCTGCACTATTGTATTTCCTGTTAGAAAGGCCAACTTTGAAACACTGCTTCAGGCAGGAGAGAGAGAACAAGCATTTCATTAAAGTGATTAAAGTATATCCTCAAAATTCTCTGTTAACAATGAGGTGATGTCTTTATAAATCATCCATTTATTTCTGGTTTATGGGAAATAAGGTTTCTGTCTTGACCACTTACACTTTACACCTGAAACATCAATATTAGCAGCATTGTAAATTACAAGCATCCACATCTGGAAGTCACTAGAAGGTGTTGTTTTAAGTGAAAGGGCAATTGAAGTGGAGAGGACCTATCAATCAGGTATTTGCTTCACTGCTATGGTGACATTCCAATCTTTTACCCCCCCCCCCCCCGCCCCGTTTGCTTTGTTTTGGGCTGACCATACCAGCAATGCTCAGGCTTTATGCCTGGCTCCGTACTTAGGGACCAATCATAGAAGATTTGCAGGGCCATATGTGGTTCTGGGAATTGAACACGGGTTAACTGCCCATCGTTTGCTTTTAGGCAATACTAAGTGATGCTCGGGAGTTAACCCTGGCTCTGTGCTCAGGAATTACTCCAGGCAGTGCTTGAGGGATATGGGATGCCTAGCATAGAATTTAGGGCAGCCTCCAGCAAGGCAATCAACTTACCTGCTGTAGTATATGTCTGGCTCCTCATTCATTTTCATCTCTCTGGACAAGGGGTAAATTGAGTAACTTTCTTTCCTCTTCTGTCTATAATGCAAAGAGGTTGTTCATCAGCAATATAGGTCAAGTCCAAATATGGCTCCTTGATTTAATTCTTCATTAGCAACTATGTGAATTAGGTAATTAATTCTGAGTGTTTAATTTAATCTTATACTATGGATTAACAACTATATAGTCTCTTTTGGTTTCATTCAAAAGAACTTGTAACTGGAAAGTTCAGGAAAATGGTGAGCTCATTCTTCTACTATGACACTCTTCACATTTTCATGCCGTTGTCATATACCTGATAAACTCTTACTAAGTCTGCATCACCAAACTCAAATTCCTCTCGTCTCTGAAGGTTTTTCTGCTCCTATCAGTGGTGATCTCAGAAGGCATATGACTCTATCCTCTGTTGCCCTTCAAACAATCTCTTTGCATGTGACCTTCCCCTTGTTATTCCACTTTAATTTCTGATATCTTGTACAAAGACTGGCACTTACTGGCAACTGATTAGTACTATTTAGAAATGATCTGTTTTGGCAGTTAGGTTAGATAAGGGATCAGTATGATAATAATAGTTAAAAATGATCATTCTGGACAAGAACTGAATGCTAAAAGAAGGTAAAGGAGCATGCATGATAACCTTTTGGTATCTCTATTGCAAATCAATGCCCAAAAGAGGGGGGAGAGAGAGAGAGAAAAGAGAGAGAGAGAGAGAGAGAGATGCCTGCCATAAAAACAGGTGTTGAGGGGCAGGAGGGAAACTGAAGACATTGGTGTTGAAAAATGTACACTGGTGAAGAGATGGGTGTTGGAAGATTATATGACTGAAAACCAATCAGAAACAACATTGTAACTGTGTATCTCACTGTAATTTAACAAAATAAAATAACTTGTTTTAAAAAGAATCAAGAGATGTGGCCAGAGATGTGTCCTCTTTCCAAAGAATCAGAATATGTCAAGGCATACTATGCATTTACACAGTGCAATATGACTCAGCTATAAGAAAAGATGAAATTCTACAGCTACTGCTATGCGATTGGAAGAGGAGGGTATCATGATGAGTGATTCATAGGGAGAAGAATATTGATTACCTCTCTAATATGTTGAGTACAAAGAAACAATAAGGGAATAGAAAATGTCCAATGATAACAGACCCTGAAACCTGGTCTATGAAGTTGAGTTTATTAAATGCGGGGCTTGTGTTGATGGACAGCAGGGGAGGAGCACTGGTCCTGGGTTGGTAGGTAGAAGGGGGCAGCACTTTACACCTGAAACGTCAATATTAGTAGCATTGTAAATTGCAGTGCCTTAAACAAATAAAAATAAATAATAGACATATCACATATTTAGACTCTTGGAGGAAATGAGAGTAAGTTCAGTAGGACAGTAAGAGTTAATATGATTCTAATCTAGCTTAATTGTTAATATGCTATTTGTATATCAGCCTCATCTTTTTTATTTTTGTGGTAGGAATGGTTGCCATCTATACATATATTGTCAAGTCAATCTTCATGGTTGTTTAATAAATATGGAGTGTTGTTTTCACAGCCTTAGAAATACTTGGCCAAACAATAGAACTGGAAAAACATTGCAAAACAAGAACCAAAGAATCTTAGTGTTCATCAGAATTAAACTTAGCAGGAGGAAAACAATAATCATAAACTCAAAACCTTTTCCTGCTATTTGGATTGTCAGCTTTCATCTCCCCCAGCTTCCTCTCCTGAGTCTGTCTCAAGTTACAAAAGAGGTTCCCCATATGGGCCGATTAATCTGACAAGCAAGGCTATATCTTGATTTAAAAGTCTTCCTTTCAAATATGCAAAAGGCTAACGGGAAGGTTCAGATTGTGAGCAGTGCCTCTACTGTCTGTTACAAAGGTTTACCCTTGTGACTACTTCATTATCAGCCTGGATTATCTATTTAGAGCACAGGGGTGCACATATCTAGAATCCATGGAAAACAGCCTCCTTATTTCTCATGCCTACAGGCCTGTCTTCAGCCTGATAACTGTCAAGCATTCCTTTCTCTTTCAGCTATCCAAGGCTTACACCCTCTAGGAAACAAAGGGTCTCTTTGAGGATGAATCTGGAGACAATTCAGGCCCCTGAAAATTAAATGCTGGAGAATGTCTAAGTACCAAAATGATTGTGTTGCTTTTGTAAGACTCTTAATGCATCTAAGGGAGTTGATTATCAAGGAAGACTTCCCGCAACCGAGAGGAAGAGAACAACTGCGGAAGGAAGCCCACGGTAGAGTGAAAGCAATAAATAAACTGTGCGCTCTGGCCCTTGACCAGGGCCTACAACACTGCTCATGCAAAAGCTCCTTGCGTGTCCATTGTCTTCTTTAATTCTCAGAAGCATCTTGTGAAATGATTATTATTATTATTTTTTTTTTTCTTTTTGGGTCACACCCGCGATGCTCAGGGGTTACTCCTGGCTCTGTACTCAGGAACCACTCCTGGCGGTGCTCGGGGGACCATATGGGATGCCGGGATCAAACCCGGGCCGGCATGGGCCGTCCACGTGCAAGGCAACGCCCTACCCGCTGGGCTATCGCTCCGGCCCCAAAATGATTATTTTTACTTTTTTTGGTTAAAGATAAGCCGATTGAGGAATGATGGTGTAACAAAATGACATACACACCTAGGAAGTGATGGGGCTCAGACCTAAATATCGGCTTCATAGGAGAATGCACAGGCTCTCAGCCAGCCACACAGCCCCTGCGATGCAGGGAAACTCCACTTACCCCAACCCTCCCCCACATCACACACTATTTAGGGAGGAGCCTAAAAATCCTTCACAACCTACTTCATTGATGAGGAAATTGTGTTGTGTCAGAGCGTTCAAGGAAGACATTCTGTCTTTGCTATATCTAGAATTGCAAGTATTTGCACGTGAGAAGCAAAGCACATCAGCAATTTCATGAAGAACAACAAAAAACAAAAAAAAAAAAGAAGTAACTTTCAAAGAAAGCCTCCGGTCAGTACTCTTTAACTCTCTCACAATGAGAAATGAAGCTTTCTATATAGTTTATGTAGACCCAAGGGTTTCCAAACTTCTCCACTAACCCAGCTAAATGCCTTCAAATCTGTAGGCTTCACATATTGGGTCAAAATAGGCTGATACAATTTGTAGGTCCTTGGTATAATGACTGGAGAAAAAATATTTTTCTGTCTCTATATGAATGAAGGAGAGTTTTCTCATATATTTTTGTTTATAGATGATATTTGGCAAAATATTATTTTGCATATCAATGACCTATTTCTTCCATCTTAGCTGTATTGAAATAACTGTACTCTGTACAGAGTAAAGATAGTGAATTTGTTAGCTCCAAAGTGGATTTATTCCTGGAATTGTGGGTTCTTGAGAATTGTATGAAATATTTGCATACAAAACTCAGATGCTTAAGAAGGTAGAAATATGAAGAAATGCAGAAATATGAAGAAATGTGAAGGTCGGGACATTGGAGACCATATCTACTTAAACTACCTCTTCTTTTACCTGTATATGATGTCATTCATTGCGTTGCTTGATGTCTGGTCCAGATTATGATGTTCTGGTCCCCACTTTTTGCTGTCCACTCTCCTCCAGTGTGCAGTGACTGATATTGTCCCTATGCAGTTCTCGGTCCAATGCATGCATTTCTGGCCTGACCTGAAATCTGCTGCTGGAATCCCATCACTGTGTTCTTCTGATGGGCTTGCGGCTTTGTAATCTGTTTCTGGGCCTCTCTGGGGCTGTACCCAGTGGCTTACTTACTGTCCAATTGGCCTTCCTTAGTCTCCACCACAGCCACGTACATATGGATGGTGATCTCTGCTGTTCTGTCTGTCTGGGCAAAGGTGGAGGTGTGAAGACAGCATTGCCTTGCTTTTATCTCTTTCTACATCCTACTCTAGCTATCCCATTACTGATTTTTGCTGGAAACCTTTCTGGTGAGCAAGATTTAAAATGACCAATTAAATGAGTTTACGGAACTCCATTTTTCCATTTCCATACTCACAGTTGCCACTGGTTATGTAATTGCCCACATTTCCTTTAACGGAGAGAGTATGCAATGTAGATTTTTGACTTATAAGGAAACGAGTGATAGGGTTAGAGAGAGAGAGAGAGAGAGAGAGAGAGAGGAAGAAGGAGAGGGAGAGAGAGTACAGAGGTTAGAAGCTTCTTAACATCAAGGTGTGGCCGCAACCCTGGTTCAAATCCCAGCACAGCAAGCTGTCCCTTAAACACTGCTAGCCAAGGCCCCTCAGCACCACCAGGAATGGCCATAAACCCAATAAAATTAAAGTTATGATGCAGTGCCTCTTTCAGTCTATGGTCCGTGCAGAATTCATATAACTACTTTCGCTGAATCCTTATTAAAGTTCACTCAGGGCCCAGAGAGACAGTAGAAAGATGAAGGCACTTGCTTTACATGCATTGCTGCTACCATGTAAGCACTGTCAGGAGTAACCCCAGAGGACAGAGCCAGAAGTAGCCCTGGAGAACTCCTGGGTATGACCCTATGGACTTCAGTTAAACAACAACAAAACAAAAATTTAAGATTCAAAAAATCAGAACTACACTGTGTGGGAAAGTACAGTGTGGACACCAGCTTCATATGCTCTGTTACATAAGCATGTGGATTCTATTATATTTAGAAATGCTATTAGAAATTATACCTTTTCCATACCTCCCACAGTCCTTCACTGCAGGATATATAACTTATGTTAGACCCAAATTTATCTCTGGCCCACCCACATCTCCTGCTATCTTGCTGATTGTTGCTGTAAGTTACTGGCTTCAGCTGAGCTTTGTCAGGAAACTGAGGTAATCGAAAATTCCAGAGAAGTTGAAGAAGATGCATTCCAGATTACTTAAGGCTTCCTCTTTTATGGCGTTCGTGTTCCTCATCTGAGTCATTACTAAATTAGTTTAAAGGTAATGTTCACTATTATGATACCAATATCCAAGGTCAAGTGAAACATATATCAGGAGGTCTTGTCAAAGGTGGAGATTATCACAAACGTGTGGGAGTCAGAGTTTAGGTAAGACAGAAAATGGAACAGGGGGCTAACAATTGTGAGGGTACTAATGCCAACCTAGAACTGAGCATTAAATAGAGGCAAAAGGATACAAATGACAACCTTTTAATGTATGTTCTGTAATCCATAGTCTGGAAGGGAAGGAAAAGAGAAAGAAAGAGAAAGGGAAAGAAATAAAGAACCTGCCATGGAGCAGGGGCTGGGGAAGGGGAGGGAACCGGGGATGTTGGTGGTGGGAGATGGGCACTGGTGGAGGGACGGGTGCTGAAACACTGTATGACCAAAACCCAAACATGAACTTTTTAATTGTATATCTTTTTATTTGTATATCTCACGGTGGTATAATAAAATACTTAAAAAAAAAAAATAAAGGTAATGTTCACAACTGGTATTGGGTAGGTAGAGTATCTAGTCATGTTTCCTACCTCATTTGAGATACAATGAGTCTTCTCTCTCTGATTTTAGTTTTCAGTCCCTATCAGGTTGTCTGTCTAGTGGCGGTGGACACTACTGTATGCAGTCATGTTGTTAATACATGTGGATAAAATATGTGTCCCAATAATATCTGGTAAATGTTTAATAAAAATTTTCATGAATTATGAATTTCTCTTTGGCAGTGAGTCTTTCCCACAATTCCTTATTTCTGTATTACTCACCTTCTATGCTACTTTCTGGCACATTACTGAATTCTCTTTCTGTTTGGCTAATGACCGGGGTTAGTAGAGGTCTAGATGATGCTGACAACTTCTTTCCAGAAGCCTCACACATTTCCTCAGTTCTTGCTAGGTCTCAGGTCATTTGCCAGGCACTGGAGTCAGAATGTTCACAGTCTGACCTTCTGTGGGGCACCAAGCCTTTGATTCCAGTCCTCAAATAAGGGCATTAATGAAGTACATACAGAATACACAGATTTAAAGAAGGAAGGCAAATCTAAGACCAGGATTTTAGTAAAGGTTTTCTAGAGAGAGACTCCTGAATTGTGTTCTGAAGGGGCAAAAAAGGAAAAAAAAATGAGAGTATAGCAGATAAGGCATTTTCCTTGCATAGGGCTATAGCAGCATTGACCCTGGTTTGATCCCTGACATCACAGATGGTTTTTTTTCTTTTTTTTTCCTTTTTTTTCAGTTTATTAAATATTTTAGTACACACCGTGAGATATAAAATTACAACATTGTTCATGTTTAGAGGATTTGTCACATAGTGTTCCAGCACCCCGCCCTCCACCAGTGCCCATTTCCCACCACCAATGTTCCAAATTCCCTCCTCCCTCCCATAGCCTGCCTAAATGGTAGGTTCTCTATCTCTTTTCTCTCTATCCCTCGCTCTCTCTTTTCCTTCTCTTACACATTGTGGGTTGGATTACATACACTTAGAGGCCATCATGTGCAATATTTTGCCTGTATTTAATGCTCAGTTCTAGGTTGGTATTAACCCTGTCAACATTTTTTTTATCTTTTGCCTGTATTTAATGCTCAGTTCTAGGTTGGCATTAGTACCCTCAAAAATTGTTAGCACACTGTTCCATTTGCTGTCTTACCTAGCCTCTATCTCCCACACATTTGTGATAATTTCCACCTTTGACAAGACCTCCTGATATATGTTTCACTTGACCTTGGATATTGGTATCATAATATGTACATATATATTTATGTTATGCAGATAAATGCAGTCATTCTGTATCTGTCTCTCTCCTTCTGGCTAATTTCGCTCAACATAATCTTCTCCATGTCCATCCATTTATAGGCGAATTTTATAACTTCATTTTTCCTAACAGCTGCATAGTATTCCATTGTGTAGATGTACCAAAGCTTTTTATCCAGTCATCGATTTTCGGGCACTCTGGTTGCTTCCAGATTCTGGCTATTGTGAATAATGCTGCTATGAACATAAAAGTAGGGATGGTGTTTCTGCTGCGTATTTTTGGTTTCCCAGAGTAGATTCCCAGGAGTGGTATGGCTGGGTCAAATGGGAGTTCAATTTCTAGTCTTTGGAGGAATGTCCATATTGTTTTCCAGAAAGGCTGTACCAGCCGGCATTCCCACCAACAATGGATGAGTGTCCCCTTTTCCCCACATCCACGCCAGCACTTGTTGTTCTTGCTCTTTTGAATATGTGCCAGTCTCTGTGGTGTAAAGTTGTATCTCATTGTTGTTTTGATTTTCATCCTCTGATGTTTAGTGATGATGAGCATTTTTTCATATGTTTTTTGGCCATTTGAATTTCTTCCTTGCTGAAGTTTCTGTTCATTTCTTCTCCCCAATTTTTGATGGGGTTGTTTGTTTTCTTCTTGTAAAGTTCTACCAGTGCCTGATATATCCTGGATATTAACCCCTCAACAGATGGTTTTTGACACTTCCAGGTACCACAACTGCACACAGAAACTGGACTAACATCTGAGCACTCCCAGGTGTTGTCCAACTGTCCAAACTACTCCTCTCCAAAGAAGGAAGTTTAGGGATATAGTACCATAGTAGATCTCTTTTATGTGTGACGTCCTGGATTAGATTCCTAGAATCACATAATGGAAATTAAGACAGAAAACACACTAACTTCCACTCCACAGACCTGGGACATTCTTGGGATTTGATGTATGCCTGTAAAAAGGAAGTGACGGCGACAATGATGAAAAGTTGCAGTTGGAGAAACCCTAGGATGATGACTCACGGGATGTGATAGCCCAGTTAGATACGGAGCAGGAGGCCACTCAAGATTTCCACCTGAGTAGTCCAGGAGGTGACATGCATCAGGTTTTCAGTAGAGTGGGTGGGAAGGTTGTGGCTGTGGTTGTGCCAAATTTGAGCATCCTTTGCCTTTTGCCGCAAGGTAGATGAAGTTAAAGAGGGTGATGCTAAATGAAATGAGTCAGCGGGAGAAGGAAAATACCAGATGATCTTCCTCATATGTGGACTTTAAAGAAAGCAAGGAATGAATAGGACTCAGCAACATTAAACCCTGGGACTACAGAACTGAAGTTACTGAACAGTGTTGAGAGATTTGGGGACAGAGACAAAGAGGCGTGGCATGAGTAGAGCAGTGGACAGTCTTGAGAACTTTAGTGGTGGTGGAGGGACAAGTACTTTGTAACATAAATATTAATATTACCGGTAGTATAACATAAACACAATCTAAAGATATTGATGTGTGTTTGAGACCATTTGATGGTGATGCTGAGAACGCAGATCTTTTTTTTTTTTTTTTTTTGAACTCTCACACCGGCCTGTCTGCATCTCAGGTACCCTACCTCCCTGGGGTGTGTGGCTGGCCGGGCGGGCGCCTGGGGCCGTGGTAGAGCCCCGGGTCTCGGCAGAAGGTGAACTACAACCCCCAGAAGTCCGAGCGGAACCGGAAGTAAACGGTCATTTTGAACTCTCACACCGGCCTGTCTGCATCTCAGGTACCCTACCTCCCTGGGGTGTGTGGCTGGCCAGGCGGGCGACCGCTAACGCGGCCGCTTATTAATAGAAAAACTAGGAATTTCCACACCAAGGGAAGGTAATACCCTCAAGAAAAAAGAAACAGTACACCAGAGGAATCTATCCCTGAACACCACAACACCATGGGGAAACAACGCAGATCCCCAGCTCGAAGAACAGATGAAGGAATCGACCCTGAAGACTCAAAAAGAATACAGATGTGCATGATCTCTCTGACAGTGAAACCAGAGAAGAAATTGGTAGGATGTTTAAGGAGCTCAACGAAAAAAATTGAGCAGATGTCCAATAAAATACAGGAGAACATAAACGAAGCAGTTGAAAGGGCTGTCAATAAACTACGGGAGGAAATGAGAGCAGAAATGAGAACCATGCAAATAGAAATATCATCGCTTAAAAACTCAGTAGACGAAATGAAAAACACAATCGGGGCTCTGAATAGTAGGATGACAGCAGTGGAAGAGAGAATCAGTGAGACTGAAGATGAGCTGCAGAAAGCACTCAGAGATCTACATAAGATGGAAAAAGACCGGATAATGGATCAGCAACGAAACAGAGAACAATGGGATGAAGCCAGGCGGAACAACATAAGAATCATAGTCCCAGAGGGACAAGAAAGTAACCCCAAGGAAATTAAAACAGTTAAAAACATCCTGGCTGAAAAGTTCCCGAGTTAAAGGACGAAGGCATCCAGATCCAAGAAGCCCGACGCGTACCAGCAAGAAGAGACCCCAATAGAAAGACCCCAAGACACATCCTAGTCAAAGTAATGGATGCCATAGACAGAGACATAATTCTTCAGGCAGCAAGATCAAAGAAGGAAATTGTATACAAAGGAGCATCCATTCGACTTTCAGCAGACTTCTCAGAAGACACCCTCCAAGCCCGAAGGCAGTGGTGGGATATAGTGAAAAAAACTTAATGAAATGAATGCCTCAGCAAGAATTCTTTATCCGGCTAAACTCTCGCTCAGATTTGAAGGACAGATATACAACTTCTTGGATAAACAACAGCTTAGGAACTTTGTAAAATCAAAACCAACCTTAAAAGAAGGACTGAAAGATCTACTATAAGACGAGACATAACCCAAAAGAACAACCAACCTATTCAGAAAGATGGCACAAAATCCCATGACAATAATCTCTCTCAATGTCAATGGTCTAAATGCACCAGTTAAGAGACACAGAGTGGCACAATGGATCAAAAAATTGAATCCGACATTCTGCTGCCTGCAAGAAACACACCTGAACAATCGGAGCAAAGACAGGCTCAAAATAAAAGGCTGAGAACGCAGATCTTGCCCAGCAGGAAGTACTACGGAAAGAGGCCCTTTTTAAAAAATATGACTGTTTGGGAGCCATACTCTGGTTCTCAGACCTTACTCCTGGCTCTGTGTTCAGGGATTACTCCTCGTGGAGCTTGGGGGACCATATAGGGAGATTGATTAGGTAATCCTGGTGTAAAGTTGCAATCAACCCTCTGTACTATCACTCTGGCCCCAGGAAGAAGTACTTTTGAGTCTTTCTATTTAGGTAGGAGTTGAAGCTCTGGGTATTAAAAGTCCCTAAAGCGCAGAGATCAGAACGAGAAGAGCAAAACAGCCCCCAGAGGAAACCTGGGAAATGCTGTCATTTAAGAACTGAGTGAAGGAAGCAGAGCTCCCATCAGTGGGTAAGAAGAAAACCAAGAAGAATGTGGTCAGAGATTTAAAGGAGGACTTTCAAAGAGGAAGTCATCAATGGAGTTAAAAGCTGTGTCTTCTGAGTGTAAAGATGTGTGATGATTTTCAAAACAAATTAAATACATTAGGTGGGGCTGTTATTGGTAGCAACGTGCAATAACTGACTAATGGCATATAAAAATACCACAAAGCTTAGAGAAAAGCAAATTAAATCGGGCTTTTAAGATGATATACCATCGTCTAGAAAGACAACATAACGGATGACATGCTAATTTTCTGTGAAAAGGACAGAGAGGTGGGTTTATTTTTTCTATTAAAGAGATGAGAGGTTTTCAGTGACCCATTCCCTCACTTTCCTACCTGCACTTTTGGGCACGCTCTTGTTGGAGGCAGAGCAGAGAGAAGTAGTGGAGCAGAATAGCACACAGGCACACATGAGAACTCAGCCTAGCACCTACTCTCACCGGTGGCCGGTTTTAGGCCACTGGCTAGCAGAGCAATATATCATTAGAGCAAAACATACACATACTTTGATTCTCTCCTATCAGACTTTCATGTTACCTCCCTCACCAATCTGTGCGCAGCCTTCCCAAGTCTCAGTGACAGAAGCATGTTCCAGAAATTACTAACCAATATCTCAGGAGAATTGGAGCTGGAAAAGATGGAAGGAAGTGGACACTGGCGTTGGGTGTGGTGTTGGAGTGCTGCATGCATGAATCTATCTCTCCTTATTGTAGATCAGGGTGACTCATCAAAAATTGGGGGAAAATAAGCCAGTTGTGATGAATCTCACTAATTTCTACTACCTATGCCTGCATGCAAAAGACAAAGAAAGAAAAACCGTAAGGTCTGCTTAGATCCTTGAGTCCCTTTAATTCATGTTACTGTGTTTGTTTCTGACATTTCCTACCTGAAACACGAGTTTGGTTCTCCCACAACATCCTTTTCCTCTGCTTTCTGGTTCTTCCATTATCTTGGCCTGGCCTCTGACACTGTTTCCCAATTTATGTTTTCCTTTCTCATTTCCCTCTTCTTAGTGCTGACATGAGCCACAGACCTGTAACCATAATGTCTGACTTTCTCAGTGCTTCTCCTGCTAATGGACACCATGTGGAACGTGAGGCAGGAAAGTACTCTTTACAGGAAATCAGCTGATAATGCTTGCACTTTGGTGCCCTTTTGAAACAAGAATTTAATTATCTTAATTAAAAAGATTACCTTATAGAAGACATCTGGGAAAAGAAGTAGGCAGTTTGTCTTTTTCCTGATGACACGCATCTCAAAAACAAAAGGGAATATTCTTGCTGATATGTGTTTCATCTGTTAAAGCCCAAGTACCAAGAGATTGGTTAGATCAAAAACTGATGTTGATTCAATACAGTGATTGGAGGATGAATTTGGCATAAGAAGGTTTGTTTGCTGCCTAGAACTTATATAACTATAGATCACAAAGTGGATGAGTTAGAACAATTAGAGATTATTGTTTCATAGTTCTAGAAACCTAAAATTAAGGTATCCTCAGGATTGCATCTTCTGAGTGCCATTATATTTCTCACTTAACTTCTGGTTATCGCCAGCAATCTTGGGCATTCTTTGACTTACAGCAGCTGTTACCCACTCGCTGTCTTGGTTTCACATGACATACTCCTGTGTGCACACTGCCTGTGTCCTAGTGTTCATCTTTTTTATAAGGGCATGACTTATATTGCATTAGGACCCACCCTAATGACCTCATCTTAACTTGATTATATCTGCAAAGATTTTATTTCTAAATAAGGTCACATTCAGAGCTATCAGAGGTTAGCACTTCAATGTAATTGTGAGGGATGAGACGCTATTCAGCCCAAACAGGGAAGAATCAAGTACTATATCCTCTTCCTTCAGGGGTGCAAGAGGTCCCAGCTTCTTGGGTCAGCACCTGAAATACATAACTTCACTACTCTGACCCAAGTAAAAGTGAACTCAACTCTACCCAACTTCCTGAGTGCTAAACTCTCAGCCACAGACTTAATAAATTACTCTGAAGGGAAGGTGATGTTAAGCAAACATAACCCCTCCAAGGCATATTTGCATTTAGCAGATGACGTTTCTGGAGACTTGGCTTTACTTAACTAACCTCAGGTAGGGTTGAGGGAAACTTTCGCAGTAGGTGTGATTTTTTTATTTTTGGGTCAACAGATCTTCCTGTGACCTTTAAATCATCCCTTTTCCCTTCATCTGTGAAAGGGATAGTTCCTGTCTATTTCTTTGCCTGAGAGTTATTACTACTGACAACTTGATCCATCTTTGAATTGCTCGCATTTATGCATGCCATGATTGTAAGTGTGCCAGGGTAGAAGATTTTCACTTTTCAAGAAGTCCATCAAATGAGAGATTTTATTGTAGAAAATGCTGACCTGGGGATCAGGCGTGAGGGGCAGAAGCCCTTTCTAACTGTGGGTAATTTTCAAAGAATGAACACATGAGAGGGAGAGAATCCGGTTGCTAGGAAAATAGAATAAAATAAACATAAGCTCCCTCCCCCTTGTTTTTCCATCCTGGCCTGAGCTTTGCTTCCCAGTCTTGCTGGGAAATGTTTGTCCCTCCCATCTCAGTGGTGACAGACTCACAGTGATGCCTACATGTCTGGCTCACAGGTGTGGGATCTGAGACTTGCCAGCTTAGTGAGAAGTTGGAGGAATCTCCCACAGCGGTTGTAAGGAGAAAAGGAGAGAGATAATAGTTCACTGGCATCAATAATCAACTTCCCCACCCAGCTGAACGTTCGAATAATAGCCTCGGCGCTTGCCCTCCCACACCCCTCCCCTGGCTCTGCCACTGTCAGATTCTCTTCCCTTCTCCACAACTGGGAACTCTAGGGAGCAGATTGTTTTGGCTGGAATTAGCCGGGCACAGATGGTACCACCTGCTGCATGTTCCTTACTTCTTATTGGCTTCTCTCTCAGCTCATGCGAGTTTCTGTGTTTTTGTGAAGTTCAGGAAAAGAGAAATGGTTTGGGCCTCTGCTCAGGCCTAAGGCTAGCCCAGTTGCTGAGAGACTGTGAGGAATGCCTTGGACTGCAGTGACAGAACAGGGTATCAAGGCTATGTGCGACCGTGGCAGGGTTGTTTGATGGAGCATGCGCTCCGCTTTCTAAAAAGACAAACTTTCTTGGGCCCAAAGAGTTTCTGTGTCCCAAGTTGACTGATGAGCCTGTCACCAGACACGCGGCAGGTGGTCTTACAAGAATCTGAGCAAGGAGACAGCTCTCATTCCAGAACCAGAGGGCATGGATGGTCTCTGTCCATTTGATAGGGGAGGAAATTACAGATCATCCACTGACAAGTGCTTAAAGTCATTTTGGGGCCGTTCCTGGGAATAATAACCTGGGGATAATAACCCATGCATCTTCTCACTCCCACGGGGTAAACTGCAGAGACTGACGAACTCAGTTCTCTCACTTACATCCAAGAAACTTGAGAAGTCACAAGACATCAAAATCTCTGAATTTTAGCTATAAAGTTACTCTCTGGATTATTCACAGGAATGCACATTCTAAATCCTTCATATGACCTGGGAAGTGTTTTCACTACCTGTCTGACTTCATCTTTCACACTCCTCTTTTGTCTGCTGTGTATTTTAGTTCGGTTGAATTTAATTTTTTCGGGGGGTCTCCTAAGTGGTACGCAGGAGGGGCCTGGTGAAGCCCCGTCAAATATGTAGGAAATTCAGGGCAGGAATGCAAGGATACGGTGCCAGTTGGTCTTGTGGTGCTGGAGACTGCTCAGGCCACCTAGTCAGTGCTCAGTTAACTCTCAGCATCACATCTGTCAGTGCTGGGGATGCCAGACAAGACCAAGGATGTTCAGGACATTGAGTGCTGGGGATAGAACAGGGTCAGCAGCATGCAAGGCATGTCCTTTAATCCTGTATCATCTGTCTGACTCTACTATGGATTTTGAAGAATGGCCTTTTTACAGTCTCAAAAAAACAAAACTCATCTCTGCCTCCGTGATACAACTCTGCTGTTCTTTTTATTTGGTGGTGTTTGGGGCTACACCTGGGAATGCTCAGTGGTTACTCCTGGCATTGCACTCAGCAATCACTCTTGGTGGTGCTTGGGGGGATCATATGGAATGTAGAGGATTGAACCCTGGTTGGCCACATATAAGGCAAATGCCCAACCTGTTGTGCTATTTAATCCACTGGCCCTGCTGTAATTATTGAAACACTCTCCCTCCAGTTCTTCCCCAACCTCATTTTTCCTCACTTTTTGTGTCTAACACCAAAGCCTCAGAAAAACTTTTATGGACATGCCTTACCCTACCCACAGCTGACATTGCTTATCCCTCAATTCCATCCCACTAGCTATTCCATTATCCTCTTTCATGTTCAACAAAGCACTCAGTGTAGTGTGACACAATTTCATAAACTTGTTTTTATTTTCTACCTTCTTCATTAGAACGTATGTCTTTTAAGGTACGGATGTTGCTCACATATTCACTTCTGTACCCTTGGGATATAAAACCTTGATTCTTCCATGCCATTACTCAACAGTACCTGTGTTATTATAGAAATGATTTCATTTTGTGTTTAAATAAAGAACGCACCTAGGTATTAAAAAATGATAGGAATTTTATATTAAGTTCCCTGTGTCAAACTGGATTCAGTGTTTGCTTTCTCTGTGTATGTCTATCTCTAACAGATTATAAGGTGCTTTACCAACCACACCATATCTTGTTCATTTCTGCATATGTTATATCACCTAGTATTATGCTTTATACATGCTAGGTATAACCTAGCAGTATAAAGTAACCTGAAACACTATCAATGTTGATACTGTTGTTATCTATTAGGATTATTTTAGGACTAATAAACATAATAAGACAAAGCATCCAGAGGTAATTAAAGAATCTAGAGAAACAATAAAGGTATCTTGTCTTACTATGCATATGGCTTCATGAACCGTGGGATGTGGCTTATGGAGCTAGTCCTGCCAGTAACTACAATGTGATTTGGACTTTTTTTTCTCTGTGTTCTGGAATTTCAAGGATTCTGATTAGATAATATAAAATATCACTGTGTTCTTTCTTTGGTCTATCTCTGTCTATTCTAATTTTCCCATTGCAGATTTATCCTCTGCTTCTTGCTTCTCTTTTATACTACTTTTCATTACTTAATGCCTTTGGGAGTTAGAGAAGCTATGACTACAGCAATAATAGGACTAAGGACTCATCCAGTGTCTTCAGTCTGAAATTGTGCTTGGGAAATCTCAGTAGAGACATAAATAGTGCCAAAAAGTTTGGACAAAATTAGTGGGTAAACAAATGAACAGCAATTAGTAATTTTTAAGATCAATTATCAAAAGTGAGGATGTCTTTTACTTTGTTGAAGATTTTATTCTGGATATGATCAATAGCCCTCCAATGGTGATGCAGCAACTTAAAAGAGACATGAGGCTTCAGAATGGAGTATATCCATCACAGTCTTGCATAGAATAAGTTGGATTGTAACTTCTTGAAAGAGGGAAACAAATAACTATGATGTTCCCATATCTATGGTGATGTGTCAAAGAGCACAGCTGGAAGATGAGGCTCTGCATCTATGTTTAATAGCTTTCTGTATTGTTGTAGAGTCTAAAATATATCAGTGTCATCTTACTACTCACTTTCTTCATTTACAAAATTCAGGTGATAGAGTAATAAACTGCTTTGATATTTTTTTTCTTGCTTTTTGGGTCTCACCCAGGGACCCTCAGGGGTTACTCCTGGCTCTTCATTCAGGAATTACTCCTGGCGGTGCTCAGGGAACATATGGGATGCCGGGGTTCGAAACCGGGTTGGCCGCGTGCAAGGCAAATGCCCTACCCAGCTGGACTATTGCTCCGGCTCCTGCTTTGATTTTTGTAAAGGATATGAAAAATGTTTTCATATACCACTTTATGGGAGAGTTTTATTGGATAAAGGCAATAAATTATTTAACAATTTTCATTGTACACATGATGTTTGTTATAAATTGGTCAGATAGTAAAATAATTTAGTAAAAGGTTAATTTGTACTTGAAATTATCAGTCATCGTTTCATGATAATTCCAGAAAAGTCTTTATACAAATCATCATTCTACTTTATGCTTTAATATTTAAGGTAGTGTATATGAAATGAGCATTGTGATTAGAACTCTAGTTCTGAAGATATGAATATTTGTACATTACATTATCACAATTTTATTTTATTTTAGTGCTAGGGATCGAACATTGGGCCTTATACAGGCAAAGAAAATGCTTTATCATTGCATTATATACCTGGCCCGCATCAGTTTATTTTAAAGTGGATAGAATGTTCCTCTTAATAGAATTTTCTAAGATAATGTAAAGCACTTTTTATTACTTGAAAGGCAAAAAGTCTACATAGATGTTAAACCCTTCCTTCCTTCCTTCCTTCCTTCCTTCCTTCCTTCCTTCCTTCCTTCCTTCCTTCCTTCCTTCCTTCCTTCCTTCCTTCCTTCCTTCCTTCCTTCCTTCCTTCCCTTCCTTCCTTCCTTCCTTCCTTCCTTCCTTCCTTCCTTCCTTCCTTCCTTTCCTTCCTTCCTTCCTTCCTTCCTTCCTTCCTTCCTTCCTTCCTTCCTTCCTTCCTTCCTTCCTTCCTTCCTTCCTTCCTTCCTTCCTTCCTTCCTTCCTTCCTTCCTTCCTTCCTTCCTTCCTTCCTTCCTTCCTTCCTTCCTTCCTTCCTTCCTTCCTTCCTTCCTTCCTTCCTTCCTTCCTTCCTTCCTTCCTTCCTTCCACATGCTAGGTATCGCTCTGGCCCCCTGCTAAACTATTTCTTAAGTCTACTTTTTCCAGTAGCGACAACTTAAGGGTTAAAACAAGTTAGGCAGTGAGGCTTGTGCTTCTCCTTTTCTCCTCTTGCTTAGATGTACCTTCAGCCGGAAACACATGAGCTCACACTTTCTAAGCATGTTCAATAATGAAGTGGTAGACCTCCACTGAATGTTTCATGACTACAGGAAGTGGTTGAGGGTTATTCAATAGTTAGCATTCTCCTTTTATGTCTGTACCAATCCTGGGCTTCACTACAGGGTTGGGAAATATTGTTTGTGTTGGAAGTGGCTTCTTACAGAGGACATGTGAAAACAAAGGTCTAGGTTGCTTGTGGTCACTAAATATACCCTAATGTTTTCTATGAGTATAGGGATGTTCTTGAGTTTCCTTTCTAAATATATATTCTTGTATTCATCTATATTTTTTCAAGTAACTTGAAGACTTTATTCCTCTTTCTCTAAACAAAACTAGAATAGAGTGTAACCATAATTCTTTACACTGTAATAAGACTGTTTTAGGAATTATAAAATGTAAGCAATGGGTTTCAACTAAAATCTGCTTTAAAAAAAATAAAAACAGGTAATATAATCATTTCTTTATTTTATTGTTAGAATATTTTATAAATTATCTCAACATTTTGATGATTCTGTTTTTAGAATCATTTTTTCTCTGGGATTGGTATTTTCTGTTGTGTGATATAACCACAGACTCAGAATCGTTCTGCTGAGACGCCTCCCCACTCTGATTGTTGCTGCTTTTTTTTTTAAAATAAAAACTCTATTCAAGTCTACACACACACACACACACACACACACACCACTCACACACTCACATCAATAACAAACTTACTCTCACTTTCTTGTGATTCCTTATGACTATTCTGAAAACGGTCAGCAGAGGATCATAATACTCAAATCTTTCTCTGAATATTTCCTTATGTTAAATCAGCTCCTTTTGAATGCTGGGCTTGCCAATGCCAAATTTCCTGCCAGGGCAGTACCCTATTTTTAACATTTTGGGGACTTTTTCTTTATTCCAACTCTAACGGGCATATTCTGGGGATTGAAAAGTTAAAGCTGACTGGGTACACTTACAAATCAGGATCATCAGTATTTG
This sequence comes from Cryptotis parvus, assembly GCA_021461705.1. Lineage (NCBI taxonomy): Eukaryota > Metazoa > Chordata > Mammalia > Eulipotyphla > Soricidae > Cryptotis > Cryptotis parvus. The sequence goes on from JAJIBD010021023.1 coordinate 641,242, forward strand.
CAGCTTCTGTAGACTCAAAGATATGAATGAAAAAGACCAATGAGGGTATTTCAAATGTCATTTGTCACTGCTTTAATCTTCATGTTTTTTACTCATCATTTTCTTTGCATAAAATTACTAGAATTTTTGTCATATTTATCTCAAGGCCAAATAGGAAATAGCAGTGTTCATTTTTATTTTTAATATTTTGAAGCATTTTATCATGTCACATGAGATTATAACTTATAAGTGACTGTTTTAATAGAGAAATTTTAGTTTGTGGCATGTTCAGCATCATATCAATATCATCTCTCTAATTCCACATTTCATATACAAATGAAGACTACGGGATTTGTTTCTATCATTTAATAGCATTTGTTTAATTCAGAGATTAATATATCGTCTTCATGCCTGAAACAGGCCCTCTGAAACATCAGACCCAAAAAATTGGACACGGCCTATTAGCCCAAAAGAACGTGTTGCCAATTATCTCCATGTTTATTTAAATATTTAGCTCTAAAGGAAGCAATCATCCCTTTATACTTCTTTAAATTTAGTATTGACATTTTTTATTTTGGGAAAGGAGGTCTTTTTTTAAACATGGATACAGGAAAAGAAAACTCTCCAATAAAAATATTGTCTAAAAAGTTTGTTTTGTCTGCATGATTTACTAAATATGTACAATTTCAATTCACAGCGAAGGTAACAAAGATTTAAACAGCCAACATCACAAATGTCTCAAGTTCTAAAAAAAAAATCACTGTGCACAGTTTAACAATTTAATTGAATAAAAACCAAAGCTAAGCCTTCAGTCTGGATCTTTTTTATGATGGGCACAAGCCATGTATTTTCTTTATCTTTGTTACACGATGCATATATCAGTGACTAAAAGCCCCTTCCCATTTTAGTATATTAGATTATGTCAGTACATAAGAGAGGCATAAACTGCCTCTTAGTATACCTATATGATTCATGATGTGTTCACATATATGTCATAATATTTATTAATATATAAAATGATCAGATGAGTCATCTGTGACTTTTTTATGTCTTCAGATGTTGGAATGTTTTGTTCCATGTATGAAATTTTTCTTAATTTATGGGAGTGCTATTTAAAGCAATCATTTGACCAGTGGCCCTTGCTATAAGATGTCTAGAAAGAGCTATTCTGCAATTGAAATATAAAGATTTCATATCGTCATCAAATTCAGGTTTGTAGTTAGCCATTACATGAATCTGAATACTATGGTAATTTTGATATACTAATGATCAAGTGAATA